>PDNT01000007.1:2749455-3143385 GCA_003353625.1 Fusarium fracticaudum
GAAGGAACAAGGGCAATAATGGAAGCACTTCTCAGCTTCGGGGCAAGGATAGAGGGCAGAAATAAGTGGGGCCAGACACCTCTATTCAGGGCCGTGCTGGGTGCCTCTGTCGATGAGATCGGGTTCTTAATTACACAAGGAGCGGATGTAACAGCTCAAGGAAACGATGGTGAGACCTGTCTCCACCTAGCGATGAGCAGGATTTCAGTATCGTTAGAGAATGTTCGATTCCTTCTGGAGAATGGGGCAAGGGCCGATACTCGCGACAAAAGTGGCCAAACGTGTCTCCATACCCTCGCATGCCAGAGAAAAGGCCCCCCTTCCACCGGCGACTTGATTCAGCTGGTTACTAGCCACGGAACCGACATAAATGGCAAGGACAATGAAGGCAACACGCCTTTGCATCTTCTGTCAAGAGGTAGGCCCGTGGAGACTTTGGCAACGTTGGCCGACCAGCTGGGTGTAAACCTCAATGCTCGCAATCACCTCGGTAAGACGCCATTGCATCTTGCAGTTTTGGGTTTTCACCTGCACCAAACGGAAGAGTTCGCCATAGGGGCCATCGACATACTGATAAGGAAAGGAGCGGATATTAATTCTCTCGATAATGAGTCAAGAACGCCGCTTGATGACGCAGTGGAAGCAGGTTACGAGTCAGTCATGCAGTTCCTGATTGACAACGGAGGAAGGCGAGGCGTTACATAATTCTGTCATGAGGAATAGTTCATTGTTATAAGGATATGCTACAGCTATCCAAACAATTATGGTTCAATTTTAGTTCCCCGGTAAACCTGATATCGGCGGCTTACATATGTTATGACAAGTTGGACGATTCATAACCCAACCTGGAAAGTTGGCAGAACTTTTACCCGATGGAATTCGGCTCAGCAATATCAGGAGATGCCCGGAAATGGTGCCCGCCCTTGTCACATAACTTATGAGACTACCGCTCACACACAATTGGCTATTCCAAGTTCTTAGCCGGGCCATCTCGAGCTTCTGTAGCCAATACATATGAGAGTGAGCCTGTTGAGCCTTCCATGTCTGATCAATTAGTTCTTTTACAGATGTCAACTCAATATGGGGAAACATTTAGCCACATTCAGAAACAAAACACTGGTAACTGGGCGACACAGGATGGTCCTTGAGTATAAAAATCCCTCTATTCTTACAATGTTGTTTTAGAATGATGGGGCCCAGAGCAACAGTATCGTTGGAAATGATGGAGGATGCTTAAATCATAGTTGGTTCAATGACACAGGATCATATGTCCTTCGAGTTTGGGAAGTCCGCGACAGACTTGAACAAGGTTTGTTCGATTTTATATAATCATTTGTTATTGGTAAAAGAAAAAGAGATAACGGTATGCTAGAATAAAAAACCACAGACTGGTATTTTCGTTATTGATGCCGAGATAAGCGGCTTTTATTGTATACCCTCGTGCCACATTCGTGGCGATGCCTCAACTTAATCCTCATGGCTTCGGGGCCTGTAATCAGACTTCCCCAGAGAAGCCCGCTACATTGAGTAGATACTTTATGGTGACTAATTATGGATCTCTCTGCTCATGCACTAAAATACCGTGAGTCTTTGAAGACGATAGTGTCGACTCGACGGTTTCAACAGGAGCTGGCGGTATTTCAGGGAGAGAGCGTCTCCTCTTTCTCCAAAGCCTAATACACGAGGAGTAGTCAATAACTGGGAGCCATAAAGAATAGATAGTCACCGATGCAACCTGAAAGTTACTTTTGGAAGAAAATGAAAGATATTCAC
This sequence comes from Fusarium fracticaudum, assembly GCA_003353625.1. Classification (NCBI taxonomy): domain Eukaryota; kingdom Fungi; phylum Ascomycota; class Sordariomycetes; order Hypocreales; family Nectriaceae; genus Fusarium; species Fusarium fracticaudum. The sequence continues at coordinate 2,751,229 of PDNT01000007.1, forward strand.
TTACAAAATAACAGCGATGACTCCCAGCAGAAAAGGGACTCCAAGGCCGACGCTGACACCAATAATGACACTTTTGGAAACTCCGCTAGACTTCCCATCCACTGTGCCATTTGAATCACCATCTTTGCCACTTTCTTTGGCTGAGGGTGTTGTGGTTGGCGGAACATAAGAAGATGGAGCTCCTGACATTGCTACCAACTTCTTTGCACCGTTCCCGAATGGAATCAAGCTCGTAACAGTATGGCTAACTGACTCGGGGAACTCGGCCTCGCTGTCCGTTGGAACAACAGTAACGTGTGTCCGTGTAGTGGTGTACTTCGACGTTGTCTGGAGCGACATGGGACAGTTGACTAGTCCTTCTGATTGACATGCTATAACAACGAACGTGGCTTTGGTGGAGATTGTTGTTGTCTCCATCTCAACTTCATCATCGTTCTTCTCTCTCACCCCCAGCGCCGGGGATGTTGTCATGGATGACGAAGCATCGCTGCTTCGTTGGCTGGCACAAGCACGTCCTAGCGTAGTGTAGAACACAGGAATCTCAGTTTCGGGCACTGGCCCCCATGTTATATCATCAATAGCGATAGAAGTCCCAGCAGCAGCGCCAACAGCTAGTTGATAGACTTCTTCAACCCGAAGGCTGCAGTCGTTATCTTCATCCGTGGAAAGAGTGACGTTGGTGATTAACTCGGCAATGTTGGCAAATACTCCCACTTCAACACCTCCGCCAACATGAGCAATTGTCTTCCCGGCGATAGACACTTCAGGCGATGCTATTTCAAAGCCTGCTTTTACGCCAACACGTAGAACAGCTTTGAACACAACACCGGCACTCTCGAGAGTAACTGGGAGGAATTCGAAATCGCCGCCGTTTCTATAGAGCTTCTGTTAGTTAATAACAAGACACCGTCACCAAATAAGACTTGCATTGTCAGATTTGAAAGCTCTTTGGAGAAGATGGCAATGTCAAACAAAACGCCATCATCCAGTCTGAGATGGAACCCGCTACTGATGTTGATCTCTCCTTCTACAGACAGGATGAGGTCAATAGCGAAGATCACACCAACCTCCAGATTGTCTCGAACGGCGAAGCCTGCTGGTGTAGTAGAAGTGTACAAGTTCAGAGTATAGGTGGCACCAGCCGAGAGGACTGTGTCGATCAACATGTATACTTCTAATCCATCAAATTGGAACTGAAGTCGGAACTCGGGGATCTCGGGTACATCAACATTCAAGTTGTAGTCCAATGGCGGTAGGTCAAAATCGTCCATGTCAAATCCGTCATCCAGATTATCTGTCACCGAATCGATGTATTCCTCTATGTAATCGGCTGTTTCGTCTGCCAGGCTGTCGATCTCGCGTCTGACTTGGTTGGTAAAATTGCTAAAAGCGCGGCTGACATTGAATTCGCGGTCATATATGAACTCTGTAGTAGCTGTTCCCTTAATATAGCATGTCGCGCAAGTAATTTCAATGCTGGCTGAAACTGAAGTGTTGCCGTGCTTGGAACCCAGATCCTGCTCACTGCAACAGATTAACACAGTTAGTGCTGGAGGCTAAGGGCTCAGTGGCTGGTAGTAATTGACGCACCCCGTGTACGCGAAAAGGATAGCATTGACCCAGCTTGTGTCTAAAGATGTGCTATTTTTCTGCTTCGCGTCTTTTGGCTGTCGGCCCGGGCGGGCGGGGATTCTTCGATCGAGGTTCGCTGTGTTGTACCCAGGGTACTCAGGCCTGTTAACGGCACGAACATCAGAGGCGCTCCCGAAGACTAGAGATGGCCTAGTCGCTAGAAAAAGAAAGAGTAACAGAGCGTCGAATAACATGCTGTTGAAGCGCTAATTGGGACAAAAGCAAAATTGCCAAGAGACAAGAAGGAAAGGGATCATGAGAATTTAATGGGGGGCAGTGCCCTCTCTGTAATTTCAGTGGCCTGTTGCACTTATCTTTTTAGGTTTCAAGTTCTGCATGTTGGTTCTCAAATATGCATGTTGGCTCTGGATTTGGAGAGAAGGCCAGGTTACGACAGGGCATCTACACTGTGACCCACCCAGCTGAAAGACATCTCCTCCCACTTAAGGTATAGCCAATATTTCAATGTTACAGCAATGTTACATTAATGTAAGTTGGTCTGGTGAACGAGCCGTGATGGAAACTCCTGTGTATGGAGTTGTATGGGAAGAGGCCTACAAAGGTCGCTGAATTGATGGTGAGACAGTGTGTCCGGAATCGAAACGGCCTGGCTACTGTTCCCCTCTAGCTATTCCCAAAGCCACTCCTATAAGACCAGCAAACCTAGAAACAGCCCTGGAATTACGATAAGATTCTTTCTCATTTTGCGAAAGAGAGACAAGGATATTTATATGTGTACTCAGGATTTATTCTATAAAAAGAGCCTTATTAATGTTCTGGTTGAAGTTTGAGTTGTTGCTTAAAATAGACTCTTGCACCAATATTCACGAGTGGCCTTTTGTCTTCTGTTCAATTAAGACTGTCAATACCTCGTTGCCGTGCCGAATGCACATCCCAGCATGAATATGCTGCAGACACTGGTTCAGTGTTATTTGTCGCCGGGCAAATTTTACGGTAGGCAAGAAATGAAGAACAAACTAACGAAGCAAAATATGGTCAATACTTATCATCAGCCTTCAAGTCAATTGCTGCTATATAATATCTATTTGCTCTACTTGAATGATATGCCCATCGTAAAGAAGGGTCTTCAGAAGGAAACCCGATAAAACCCCGAAACTGTCAGCTATCAACCGAATCTTTAAGCTAAATCGAAGAAAGGAACCTTGGACCATAAGAAAAGAGGCACTTCTAGCGTCTTTAGTGGACGGACACGCCAGAAATCCAGAAGCCATGTCGATCCAGCCACAAGGGCACAACCCCATCTACCTTGCATAATCGCCACGCCAAAACACGGAAGCCAGCCCTCTCAATGTCGCGAAAGTCAGGCTTCAGACGCTCAAAGACAATAGAGGGCCACAGTGCACCGCGATCCTCAAAGATGGGGTCCTCTCTATTGTCAATCATATCGCAGATCATCTGGTTACGTACGCAAAGGACCTCTATATCCCCGGCAAGAGCGTCTCCTGATTGCAGAGAACGCACCCATCGCCAGTTGTAGAACATATCTGCTTCAAGCTCGTTGAAGTTGTATGTATACTGTGGCTTGCACTCGCGGCGGAGGTAGAGAGTGCAGGCACAATTCCTAATACTGCGGTTAGCATCAAGAATAAAATCCTTGAGAATGGAGTGCTTGATTGAGAGGTTAGAATGCGGGTTAGCCTTGATCCTGCCAGCACGCAATTTTGGGTTGAGGTCAGGAATAGGTCCAGCTAGATCGGGATTCTCGTGTCGTCTGAAGTGATAGGTCATCCTGGTTTCGTTCTCCATTTGCTGCTTCGGTTGTGCGGCAGTACTGGTATAGTACAACCCCTTACTCCTTTCGACCATTCCAGCTTTTTGAAGGTCATCTAACAACGATTCAAATGCAGGGGCCAAGCGGTAGACATCTTCAGGCGGGGTAGGCTTAACGGCGTCACACAAGACCGGGGGAACTGGGTGGGAGGTCGCGTCAGGGAACCCAAGGTTCCATTTCATGACACGAATCCCCTTCTCCAAAGCTTTGGTTCGTCGTTGAATCTCACCTTGCTTGCGTGCTGCAGGCCAATAGTCGATGTAAGGGTACTCAAGAACCTCTCCTTCCTGCAGTGATTCCGAGACCGATAGGAATGACAGCGCATCATATTCGAGGTTGTCATTCAGACCAAACTTGCGAGTTAAAGGTGCGCAGCCTAAGTTTAGAGTATGAACTTCGTACTCTAGTGCCTGGAGTCGATCTCGAATCTCTGTATCGTGGAGGGCCATAGTATTCATCTTTATAGTTGAAGCGTGTGCTTGAGAAGACTGCTGGCTTTGAAACTGATCGTCCTCGTACTTTGAGTCATGAGATTCCTAGGGTTGGAGCTGCCCGATATCATACCTGCTAACCACCATGTGGCGGAAACGTCCAGTTTCTTATACGACCTGATCTTTGTGGTACTTATCGAAGGGCTTCACAGAGAATTGGACGTTCATGTTATGTTCATCATGAGTAGCAGAACAGTCAGTGGGGAATTTTGAACAGCCCAAAAAGACTGGTGAACAAAGGTTAGAGGAATAACAACTATATATATTTACATTGAACTAGACTTGAAGTCTGAAAGAGATGATAAACAAAGGTCTAAGGGTTACGTGCCAAGTGTGATACTGACCGTTGAGTAGTTTCATGTGTTACATGAGCCTACCGGCCAGAGCCTCTACTTTCCCGGCTCATACGACATATCGCTATGAAACCACAATAGCTGGGCTCTAGAAAGTCGCATATCGGCTTGCGCTTAGAAGGTAAGGCCCGTATACCGCAGCTAAACGCTGTCCTTACTCCACTTGCCCCTACCTCGGATCCTCTTCCCCCAAACAAAGAACAGATAGGGAACAGGGATCAACGCCGCAGCGATACAACCAAAGACGGTTGTTCCCCAGTCCACTCCAAGTTTGTGGTACATAGGGATGATGAACAAAGGAAATGCACCAGAGAACATGGATCGCATAAAGGTATTGGCTGCAATCGCACTTGCGCTGTAGCGAGTGAACGTGTCGATGAGGTAGCCTAGTGCAGATTGGAAGACGGTTGTGAAGCCAAGGCCAGTCAAAGCAATGCCGATGATTGATGGCCAATGGCTGATGCTCGGAGATGAAGTCCCTAGTAATGTTAGTCTTGAAGCTTCGTTGTAGGCAATGCTGCTTACATGCAAAGAGGAACTGTCCGGCTGTGAAAACAATACCCCCAAGCATCATCGGAGGGAGTCGAGCTTCTGGGACAGCTTTGTATCCATTCTCCATAAGTCTCTTGCGATAGTATTTGTTGTTATAGACATTGACCGCTGCTGCGCAAAGGATGCCGATCAAAAGAGCGATGAAAGGAAGCGTGCCAACAACTGGTCCCCATTGGCGCACTTCCTGGTACTCGATAGAAAAGCTTTCGAGGTTCGCATAGAGAATTCCTAGCTTTGATGAGATATAGCCTGGATATTTGTAGGGAGACTTACCATAGACGAAAGAGGCGTAAAGTGACATGAGGAAACAGACTGGTGTTGCCATCATTTGGAAAGGACGGATGAAGTACTTCTGGTATAGCTCTTTGAACGACACGTCCCACTCTTCGTGCTACTGCACAGTTAGTTCCGAAAGATCCACTCCAGTACTCGACCTACCTTGGCATGCAGCGCCCAATCTTGCGTCTGAAGTCTCAGCTTATGAGCTTTCCTGGACAACAAAATGGGTGCATAGCTCTCATCAATCACCAAGAGATCAACCCCTAGCTGAGCCATCATTACGATTCCAGTCAGGTACTCAGTCCACCTCCAACCCAGGCTGCTTGAGCACAAAGCCCCGCCAATTATAGGACCCAATGTGGGACCTCCGACGATAGTAACTCCGTAAGCGACAATCGCGTTGCCAAGTTGGTGAGGGGCCCATATATCCGCCATAACACCTCCGGTAATCGTAACAGGCGCGCTGCCAAAGAGGCCCGAGAAGAAACGTGTGATGAGGACGGTTTGGATATCTTTTGCTGTGGCTGTACCGAACGAGAATACGGCGGCGATGAAGTACGGCTATTTGGTCAGTTTGCATCTCAATAATGTAGTGTAGACTTACGATTAGAATAAGCCACTTCCGACCATAAAGTTCACTCAGCGGCCCCCAAACCAAAGGCCCAAGACCGAAGCCAAAAACAAGCAAACTCGTCGCTGCAGCGGATGTCTCAGTATTGACGCTGAACTCCGCGGAAACAGGTTCAATGGCAGCAGCGAAAATGGCAGAGGCCAAAGTGATCCAGCAAGTCGTGAGACCATACGAGATGGTGGTGATGAATTTCTTGCGGAAGGGCCAGTTCATCGGGTTGTAAGGATCATCTGGGCCGTCAAAGGTTACGAGATGGTCGGGGTATTGATCATCGATCGTAGGTTTCTGGTCCGAGGCCATTTCGGGTGTTATGGTAACTTGATCACTCATGATGATGGGTAGTAACTTGCTAAGAAGGTTTTGACTGAGAAATCAATCAGAAATCCTCTAGTGTTAGCCACCCTTTTATTCTATCGTATTTTCCCCTCGTCAGGTAATGTATCGCTAATCTCTTGCCCCTGATGCTTATGCGGTGGCCGGCCCGTAAGCCAAACAACGGATCCTCCGTTAAGCGCACCGATCGATGGTTCCATGCCGAGCCCGGTCATGTCGGGATCGCTCCTGAAGCCCGAAAGCTGGAAAAGGTACCTCTGCTCACTGATTGGATGAATCTTAGCATGAGCGTGTGAATCGGAGACGCATAAGCTTGTCCGTCTCCGCCTGGTCCGTGCTATCGACGGTAGCGTGCCACTAAGATAAGATCGACTACGGGGCCGCTGATACAGGCAATGGCATGTTGGTCATCGCCTCAGCATTTGCATTCTCATTCTCTCAACAATCCAAAGGCCCTTCATGGCATCCTTAATCTCAGAAAACTCCCCTCCGAGGGTTCCGAGGATTTCATTCACTGCCGAAACTGCGAGAATAAGTTCCACCTCAGACTCTCCAGTTGCAACTCCATCTACTCCATCTGATTCACTTCCTCTGCGCAGCTGCACCTTTTGCCGCCAGCGGAAAGTCAAATGCGATCGTCAGAAGCCCTGCAGCAACTGCCTCCGCGCCAATAATGACTGCTTATATCCCGCCGGTCGTGGTAGAGCTGCTAAGAAGTCTACTCGAACGCTGGATACTCGTCTTGTTGATCGGCTCCATAAATTGGAAAACGTCATCAAGCAACTCACTAGTCAAGTCGATGCCACAGCCAATGCTGTTCCATCTGGCAGTGGTACAGATGGAGATGCTGTTGAACCGTCTACAGGTGGCACAAAATATTATCCTTTGGGGCTAAATAACGCTGCTTCTGATGCTTCCATCGACCAGCAGCTTGGTCGTCTAGTGATTGATGATAGCAAGAGCTACTACGTCAGCAACATTTTATGGGCCAACCTAGGAAATGAGGTTAGTGATCCAGCGCTATTGTTCGTCTAGCGCGGTTGTTGACTTGGCTATTACTTAGATCGAGGAATTACGCGACATGCTACACGACCCTCTGTCTGAAGACGAAATCGATAATCCTGTCGATGCATCTGGGCCTATGCCAGAAGTGGCCTCACCCCTTGGAACAAGCGCTTCAGTCCTAGGATATCGTTCCCTCTGCAATTCTCTTCATCCATATCACCCACCTATGCACCTATCAGTCACTCTTTTGAACATCTTTAGCGAGAATGTCCTTTCATTAGTTCATATCTTCCATATGCCGACTACGGAGCAGTGGTTTTGGGACTCCATCGTCTCACTCGACACACTCGATAGAAACGCAGAAGCATTACTCTTTGCTATATACTACTCATCAGTCATTAGCGTGGACGAAAGCCAGTGCTTAGGCGTCCTCGGGGAGTCACGCTCTACGTCGCTAAACAAGTTCCGCTTTGCAGTCGAGCAAGCTATGGCCCGCGCGAACTTGCTGAATACACAGAGCCTCGTGCTTCTCCAGGCAGCTGTTCTGTTCCTCTCAGGGCTGCGCAACGAAGATGATTCCAGAACGACATGGTCCCTGACGTCGCTTGTTTTTCACATCGCCCAAGCTATGGGTCTACATCGCGACGGAACAACCTTTGGTCTCAAACCATTCGATATCGAACTGAGGCGACGGCTCTGGTGGCATATATGTCTACTTGACATGCGCTCCTCAGAGTTTCATGGATACGAACCTATAGTACGAGAGGACATGTTTGACACAAAGCTTCCCCTCAACATCAATGATAGCGATCTGACCCCCCATATGACTGAGGTTCCTGTAGAGCATGAGGGATGTACTCAGATGACGTTCTGTTTGATCCGTTGCGAGGTGATGAAAGCGGGCTGGAAGGTTGGGTATGCATCACCGACCCGAAACTCGACAGCCAGTGCAGCACGAGGTGATGGTGAACTACTCGTTCTAGAACTCAAGAGCCGATTAGAGGAGCGCTATCTACGTTACTGTGATGAATCTGTGCCATTCATGCTGTTCACATCCAAGGTCGCCCGACTCATCATTGCCCGCACAGGGCTCATCGTTGACTTTCCAAGGAAGCAAAGGGAAGCATACACCTCAACGATCATTCGAGATAGACTATTTTCCAACTCGATGGAAGTCCTTGAACTTTCAAGTTTTATCATGACAAACATCAGTATCTCAAAGTGGACGTGGCACTCTAAAGCCCATATCCAGTGGCATGCTGTCATCTTTGTGCTGTCCGAGATCTGCTCCCGGCCAGCTTCCACGGAATGCGACCGAGCATGGGAGTTTATCAACACGGTTCATAATCGATGGAACATGAATGAAAGGGGTAAGAGAGGGAACCTCTGGAGGCCTATTCAGAGACTTATGGTTAAGGCGCGTTATGTGAGGGAGATGCAACAGCTGGATCCGAAGTTTTATCTTGCTGGAAGAATGGCTATGCCTGATGCGACACCCATGGAGACTGGAAGTGTTGAATTGCAGCAGGAAACTCCAGTTTCATATGGTATGCCTGACATGGCGAGTCCGAATGAGTATATGGATTGGATGCTGGGAGATCTCGGTATAGACCTCTACGGTGGAATGATGAATGGACCTAGTTGGGGATAGAACAAAGATGCGTATCATGATTCAGAATCAACTCCCCACCAACTAATCTACATATATAATTGTACTTCCGATCTTTATATACCAGCACTAACGTCAACTAAAATCTTAACATGGTTATCCTTATCATTGATAAGCGTTTGGAACCCCTCCTCAACAACCTTATCCATCTTGATGACCTTTGTAATCATCCCTTGAGGCGTGATCTTACCATTTGAAAGCGCCTCGATGACCTCCTCAAAGTCACCAAGAGCATACGTGGCACCGTTAAAGTTAGAATCGCTTCGATGACTACAGAGAGAACTTACCATCCAACGTATGATCGCTCACGGAACACGATCTGATTCATGTTCAATTGAGCCCTCTTTTCCCAAACAGCGATGTTGACGAGTACGGCTCTGGCCTTGAGGCAATCGAACGCTGCATCAATGGCATGCTGAGAGCCAGCAGCGTCAAAACCGACGTCGGCGCCCAGACCGTCTGTCAACTTCTTGACTTCAGCCACGATGTCGTCTTTGGTGGGGTCGAAGACATGATGAGCGCCAAATTTCCTTGCAAACTCTCGTCGTTTGGAGCTGACCTCGCTCAGGATAATGTTCTTGCAGCCTCTGCCAATCAATGCCTGCACAACAGCCAGTCCAATTGGTCCACCGCCAACAACGAACGCTGAATCACCTTCCTGGTAGGGCGATATCTTGATGGCATGCCATCCGACAGCAAGAGGCTCAACAAGCGCTCCGACCTCGAGCGAAACATTATCAGGCAACTTCTTCACAGCATCCTGCGGAACAACAGTAGTTTCACACAGACCGCCTCCCCAACCGCTCAACCCAATAAAGCCATTCTTATCACAACAATTGACAAGACCACGCTTGCATGAACGGCACTCATTATCGTAGATAATTGGCTGAACGCAAACACGGTCTCCTTTCTGGAGGCGCGTAACTTCACTCCCGACTTCTTCAACAATGCCACTGAACTCATGACCCAAAGTGAGGGGCGATGTTTCCCCAGTGATGCCATGCGGGGCGCCCGGTTTGGGAATGAGGTTATTGCCACCGAGATACTCGTGGACATCTGTCCCGCAGATCCCGCAGAACTTAGGTGAGATGCGGACCGAGTTTGAGTCAACAGAGGGGAGGGGCACGTCTTCTAGGCGAACATCTCGCTGTCCGTGGAAACGCACTGCTTTCATGGACATGATGGAAGGTGAAGTCAAGTACCAACAATAATGATGGGAGGAAGAGAGGGGTTGTATTACGAAGAAACGTTGCTTTTATAACATCCTCAGCTGATGTACAACGTGACGCAAAAGACTACCTTCCCCTCATTGAACGTGTTTCCAGAGATAGTAATGCGAAGTCACAAAGTCACTTATAAGCCTAACGTGATGGGATGATCGGATTACCTGATGGGGATTAGGTTAGTGTTAACATTGGACCGGGGGATGTTTCCACGAATGAAGAGTGGCGTGGGGATGCGGGGGAGACTCGGCGAGAACCGATGATTGTGGAATCGTGATCAGACAGGACGTGGAATGGTCTGTTCATTCAAGTCTGGTTATAAATCATCAGATCGATAGAAGTGGCAAGTGTAGTAAATGATTTAACTGACCGTGGTGCTGGAGATAGGTTCTATGTTCTTATTTTATTAACATATGTCTTCATACCCTCCGACATGGGTTGCATTTGACATAAAACAGCTGATATATATGCCTTCTATCAGTGTTTGCTAAGAACTCTCTAGAGCTTTGTAAAAACATGGATATATATGGGTTGTATGCACCGGTCATCCACGACGGGTCTATGTTGTTTGATGACCTGAGCACTGTTAATTAGTCGTGGGATGTAGGGTATTCGGCTGCTAGAGGAAAATATCAGTAAAATTAATCGTTTTTATCCTTCTCCTTCTTAACGCCATTTTCCTTCCTCGAATGATCCTCCTCCTCCATATCCTCGCCTTTCTTAGTCTTTAAATCCTTCTCTTTCACTTTGCTCTTGCCCTTGTCCTTCACTTTGTTCTTCTGCTTCTCCTTGCCCTCGCCCTTCACTTTCTTCTTCTCCTTCTCCTTGCGCATATCCTTTTGCTTTTTTTCCTTCTTTTTATACTCTTCCCCTCCGTCTCTAAAACAATCAAACCCATCAACACCCTTCCCGGCAGCTCCTTTCAAACTCGCCCCAAATAACGCATCCGAGAGATGAAAACGTTCCTTTCCGAATTTGTAAGTCGTCAAGCTCTGCTTGTACTCTGGAGTAGGAAAGCCATCCCAACCAACTAGGTCTGATATGACCCATTTCCCGTAGTGGTTCTCAGGCTTTCTCACATCCTCATCGTTGGCAAAGCGGAGGAAGTGAGCGCCCAAGGTTCTCTTGTGATAGACGATCAAAGGGTGGCCGTCTTGTGTAAGGGGTTTATCTCTATGGTGGTATCTGTGGTCTGATGAGATTACGACGCGCTGGATGGTGTTGTACTTGACAAAGACCACTACGTTTTTCCAACTGTGCCTGCGGCCAGAAAACATATTGCTAGAATGATCCACTTCAAAGTAGTAGTCATACCTTAGTCCGGTCAGTTTGAGCTCACGGGAATTAGAGGTTGAGACTTACATGTATGCGCACCAACCGTTGTTGCAGCGCTTCCTTGTGTAGACGTTTGCATTGTCGAGCCGGGATTTAAGACGGCACTCCTTTCGAGTCATACCCCGTGTGGAGAGACCTTTGTTTACTGTCCCATTCCTATCGATAGCTGCAGTGTTATAGCAACCATCCTTATCAAAGTCCAGGGCTGGCTGGTATCGCAGACTGTCTTCGTCGGCATTTGCATCTAGTTTGTTCAATATAGCGCGAGGATATAGCCGCTGTGGATTTGAGATTCGGCTGGGGAATGCCGAAGCAATCGAAACTAATCCAATGGTGGAAAGGAGTAGAAATGGGAGATGCATCTCGATTGCCGACGCGAGGTCAGGGTCGTTCGGAGTAGAGTCAAGGGAAGCGGCGCAGACCTACATTGGACCCGAGCCAGGCAATATATATTTATGCAATAAGTAAGTTTTTGAGACGGCGATAAGGTCATTGCTTCAGCCTCATTCAGTACTACCTAGGCCGAGGGTCTGACCTCACAGCTGACCAAAAAGGTCAGTCGAAGCATCATCGACTAACAAGACTTGAGTGGCACCCGCCACTCCAGGAATTGGGAAAGTTGACATTCATGTGGTCGGCAAGTTCAATATCCCGCGACATAGACTCAGTCGAATAATATATTAGCCTTGTCACTCTCTTAGGCGGAGTGGGCTCTGATTTTCTTTATCAACGGTTTTCTGCTAAAGCTGGGAAATTAAAGCACCAATGCAGCCAATCAACTGGATGTATGCCCAACGCCCAGCATTTGTATGCTTAATTCGTTTAGCTGAACCGTCAACTTGGGTCTGGCGTTGCACTAAAAATATCACTATTGGTTATGGTGTCTGTTAGCCTGATGATATCTTGTAGGCCCCTTTCCAATTGCCGAAGTCACGATAATAAAAGGATGTAGGGGACGCGCCGAGTTTTTCCTTCCCCATTCCTTCTCTTGTCCTCACTTTAGTCACTCTTTGTCTGCTACAATGCTATCTGTCATTCATTTGCGAGTGGCATTCGGCTTGTTGGCCATTGGCTCTGCTGCCGCAAGCCCATGCAAGCCTCGTGAGTATTTTTCCATAGGAGTGTTGATTGATTGAGTACTGAAGTAAAATTAGTCTCAGCCGCAACAACTTCTGCTGCCATTTCTGCCACTATCATATCCACGGCTGTCACCTCAGATGCTTCTGCCGAGACTTCATTGGTCACTTCTATCGCATCCACCACTGAAGTTGAAGGCGCCACTTCCTCCACGATAGTTGAGTCCTCTACCGAGACATTCGTCTCTTCTGCTGAGACATCTGCTTCCTCGGCCGAAACATCGGATTCCTCCATCACCATTGAGACATCTGCAGCTACAACCACCACCGAGGCTACTGCAGAGACTACGACCGCTGAGCCAACCACCACCTCATCCGCAGCCATCCCTAGCTTCACAATGTTCGCTTCCGGCCCAAACGTCGTCGCAGGCAGAAGTCTCCAAACTTACAACCGCGACGGCACCGTCGCCGTATTCGACCCCGCCACCGACGACGACAATCCTTCCGTTCGACAATACTCCATCGACGCTCAAGGTAGGCTTGTGAATGATCTCGGCTGGTTTCTCTGTGGATATTATGGTGCGACAAACGATGAACTCAACAAGCCCGCGACAGTTGCGGTCTGCCATAGCGAAACTACCTTGCAGACGGCTTTCCTCACTTGCGAGTTGGACGGTCCCTTTGCAATTGAATGCTCGGTCCCAGCGATGTCTTGTGTGTCGAGCGGATCTGCTAGTATGCCCCCCACGTGTATCCCTACTAATGATTATTGGAGATTGAATTCTGTCGGTGTTCGACCGTTTGGTCACACCTGGCAGATTGGAGGTAGTGATACGCCCGATAAGTATGAGCGAATGACCATGAGTATCCGGGAGGTCTGAGGGTTGGGGCAGAGTTAAAGAGTTAGGTTTATTGTATAAGCATAAGAAAATCTTGCTAGGAATTGAAACATTTAGTTTTAAAACTTGTAATTACAGTATGTTAATATATAGACTGCCTAAGTAAATAGATTAAGAAAGTTATTGATTTTGTATTTATTTAAAAAGATATTTATAATTATAAAAATATAAAGCTTAATTAATATAGTTTAAAAGTTTTTATCTTATATTTAATAGTTTTATTTAAATTACTAGCTTTTAGATTTTAGATTATATAGTATTTAAGTCTTTATAAAAGTTCTATTAAAAATATAATATAATACTCTAGTTAGCTATACATTAAACTGCATTCCAGGTTGTTTCCATTTTGCTCCTATCTCGTGAGTCAACTTGATCTTCTACCCTCACTACTACGTCAGTTATCACCTGGATCCCTTTGTTATCCACATGCCCAAGCTCCAGAGATTCTGTCGTCGCGCCACCACCTGTGACGATAGCTCTTGCGCTTGCGCCATCACTCCCAGGATCGGTGTCAGCTACATGGGGCTGCCTGATGTATTGACTTGCACCAGGCCGAGTTCCGGTCCGAGTTCCTCGAGCGGGCGTCTTGTCTGTACTATACAGGTGACTTCGGAGACCGACCTGGTAGGAAACGAGGCGAATCAGAGGCTGAAGAGCAGGGAAGCTGCCACACCAGAGTCCAACGTGTAATTCGATTGACACCCAAATGGCAACTCGGCCCATCTTGTAAGTCCTGCAATAAAAGTGTTAGTGGCCTGTAATAGGAGCAAAGGAGCGAACGCAGGTAACCAACGTGTCAACGCCAAAGTCTGTAGTCATCATGAAGCCAAGTCGAATAATGCCAACAACGATGGCGACTAAACCGACACAGAAGACGAGAATAACCTTAATAGCCTGAGAACCAAACCTCATGTTTTTGTAAATGATCCATATTGGTATTCCAAATAGTGCGGCGTCGATGAAAATCCCGATAAAGCTATGCGCCCAAAGCAAATGAGCCTCCGATTTTTGGCTGACACAATGCCTATTGGGCTTCATGCGATCGAATAAATCCCTGAGGCAGTATTAGATGACTAAATGAATGAAATGACAGAAATAGACACACGTACGCGATAGGTCTACACTCTAGGAGGAAGAAGAGTAATGCTGCTAAAGTGGTCAAGACAATGATAGCGCCGATGCCCCATAGCCATCGCATGAATGCACCTATCAGTAGGTTGAGTGTCAGTTTATATCAGCAGTGCCGATGATTGAACACGTACGATCTCGGCGAAGACGAGGAATGAAAGCGAGAATTGACAGGCGGATGAAGCAGAGTGCTGGGAAAAACAACATTTGTTCAACAGGCAGAACCTTGGGTTTTCTCTATTAGCCTGGAACGAAAGATTAAGCGGTCATGTGAACATGGAATTAATCGGCGCATACAGTGAAGAAAGCTTTTAGCTGGGCGGGAGTGAGTGTACTCATTGTAGACCCTGATCCGTTTTGCGCTTGGGCAATCTCGATGGCGGAAATGGCGACAGTCAAGGCCTAAACCACACACATGTTAATGGTGATGCGATGGGAAAAGGTTCACGGGGAATCTCACGAAGCCAAGTAATGCCAAAAAGTCATCAACCCCAAAAGCCCTAGTCATGAAGCAACGAGCGTACAGACGCGCCATCATGATAAGAGATGACAGTACGATAAGGCATGCATTCAGGCGTAGAATATCAGGCCCTTGAGACCTAGCAGCATTGCCCGAGCCGCTTGCCATCTTGGGCTTTGGCGCAATGCAGCAGCGCAAGTAGTCGGGGAGTTAGAGAGGTAACTGAGTGTCCCAGCCATGGACGATATCCCCGCTTTTATAGCAGACACGACTTTCAAGAGCACGTAGGAGTCTTAAGGGGCCGGAGAGTGCCATCTCACAGCACTTTTAATCATTAATGGAATAGCCAAGTGTAAGCAGCCACAATCCAAAGAAGACAAGCTCATCTATTTAACAGCGACAGGTACGAGAAACTGGCGCCAACATATCACGAAAGCCGTCTTCCCCGTACCCACATGACATGGGTAATTTCGATCTAGCGGGACAGCCCATCCAATCAAGATGTGGAAGGTCAACCAGCTAGTTGGATCGGAATGTGGAGAGTTCCGGGCTTACTCGGGCCCGCACTCTCCTGAAAGATTCTTGTCTCTAGCGTGAATCTCCCCTTACTGTAGACATCAGTAGCGTGAAACCCCGGATGACAATGGCATTGTGATAGGATCGGAAGCATCGTACTTCAGCTTAGCGAGCTTTTGACTTTGTGTGGCGCTTGTCCGAGTCAGCATCTCGGTACGGTTTGTGGAGATTGGAAGCCCGTGTTTTCGTTTACCAGCTCCAAATGATGCCAAAGCCTGTGACATTGCGGGGGCTCCCATCAGAACTAACGTAATCTCAGCCTTGATCCGGGGCGGCGGTCCCAACGCCGCTAAGTACATACGAATCAGTAACTTTGCCAGACGATATTGGTTACAGGAAAAACAGAGTCTATTCTGCCTGAAAGAGGGGAAAAGCTAATGTGTTATTTTGACCGACTGGCTTATCCCCTACGGAAGGGTGATTATATTTGCCGACTGAATGAATCTTGGAACGGTTGCATGTATACTATCCCGATTCCTTACGGTGCAGAGAAGGACTCTCAGACGAACGTTTAGATAGAATACTTTGCTAACGTGTTGGAAAAGCTAGTATGGCTTTATCTAGTCCTTTGGAAGGAGGTGTTTACAATCCTCGCCTGCACATGGCCTTTTACGAACATCGCAAGGAAAGAGGAAAAACGTACCAACCGTTTCGGTATGAAGTATATAGTCTAATAATGTTCAAGAAGATTACAATTATGCCCTTCAACACATCTAATCCGAGCCCTAGGCGGTTCCTATCAATGCCGCTCCCGAGTCAATTCCAAACTCTCCCAACGATCAAAACAGTCGATCACGGTGAATCTCTGCCCTCGTGGAATCTAAGCGGCACAAGAGTACAAGATACCGCTGTCCCATCCCTCTCGCTCAGATGAGGTGACAGAATCAGAGGCAGTCATGAAACAGGCACCATCCTCCCGTCTGCGGGAAAAGCCAGTGCATGTATCATCATACTCACAGAGCTAAGCACACTGCGTGATACTACCGCCCCCAGTAAGTGTCAGACCATTGAGACCAATGTCGCATTGGATTCTCGATGTCCCGATGCACATACCAGCCTCGAGAGGGCAGTTGTCTACGGCGCCGCTTCAGTTGTAGTAATAGCCGCCTCGGTTGTAGTGGTGTCGACGGTGGACGTGAACGCTGTAGTTGTGGGCTCAACGTCTTGTCCACAGGTATGCTTGATACCACTGTCCCAGCCATCTTTGTCAATTTTGGTGACGTCGGCAATTGCAGCAATGGCCTTGAAGCATCCTCCGCTCGAGCGAACTCGGGAGAAACCGGCGCAATCCTCATCTGCGTCGCAGAACGAAGCGCACTCAAGGATGTCTTTGGAGAACCCTGCGAGTATCAAATTGTCGAGCTGCACATCACACAACACGGCTGAGTCACCGGCGCATTGGTTAACTGTTGAGGGACAGGTAGGATCAGCTGGTGCCAGGGTTGTTGTAGTAGTTGCCGCTTCAGTAGTCGTAGTTCCGGCGGTGGATGTAAAGACGGTGCTGCTGGACTCGATATTCTCACCGCATGTCCCCTTGATGCCAGATGCCCAGCCACTAATGTCTACGGCAACAATCTCTTGGGTAGTGACAATGAAGCATTCACGCGTGTACTCATTATATGTAAAGGCTCGGCAAGCGTTGTCAGAGTTGCATTTCTGAGCACATTCGTTCATATCAGCGACAATGCTAGGGCTGTTCAGTCCCCCAAGGAGCACGCTGCATTGAATCTCCATGGTGCCGAGGCATTGGTCTACGTCGGAGGGACAGGTGACGACGGGCCCGGGGGCAGCTGAAGTGGTAGTTACAGGTTCGGTAGTAGTGTCTGCATTCGACGTGGTGAAAGAAGTGAGGAAAGTAGTGGGCTTCGACTCCGTAGTGCTGGCATCGGCAGAGGTGACGCTGGAAGCAATAGACTCCACCATGCTCGTTTCAGCAGTGGTATCGGCCACAGTGCTGGAAGACTCGATGACTGTGACTGAGGCCGAGGCGCTTACTGCGGCCGTATCACTGGAAGCCGTCTCAGCAGCAGACTTGGTAAGGCTCGTTTCCATGGTTGTATCTGACAGCGTAGTAGTAGACTCGATCATGCTGACGCTGGCGGAAACAGTGCTGCTTGCCACTGACACGACGAAGCTTGAACGGCTTTCAGGCTTGCATTTCCCAGCATACGCAATGCCGACCGCAGCGGAGAGCATGATAAAGGAGCGAATGGCGACCATAATCACTGTCAGAAAGTAAGACGGATGGTAAAGATCGGACGTCAGAAGAATTGACAATATGGGAATGAGAGAGAAGGATATCAGGAGCAAGGAGTCAACAGAGGGATTTCCTATTTATGAAATGCATGTTTTTCTGGTGGCGCTGTCTCCTGAGAGGAATTTCATTTCTTTTTAGATCGAGAGCTGAAAATGGCTTGAGGCTATTGATAATTATAGCGACATTCGGTTACAGAATTGAATAGCGTGGGCTAGCGGCACAATAGCCTACTCACTAGCGATAATTATGATATTAACCTTCTTTTACGGTTATAAAGTATTTTTTTTGGTATTTTATACTCAGTATAACTGTTGTGCTCTTATTTTGACTTTTAAGAAGCTCGGCTGACCTGGTCATGAACCGTGGTGATTATCCCGCAGTTATGGCGCGTATTGAGGTATTCCGATAAGCGTAATCGCAACAACACCATTTGTTGGCATCGAATGATCTGGCCACTGCAACTAGTTACTCGGGCAATCAGTCTTCAACTATCAACAGATATGTGACTGAAACGTCGAGAGCGATTGAATGGTATATCGTCGGGAGCGGTGTCACCTTTTTGGGTACGTCATCTACTCGGAGCCGGTGCTTACTATGTTTCCCGATGCCCGGTCCGAGAGGCTTATAAAACTGTTCCCCGCCTGCATGAAAGTCCATAATTGTAAAGCACTACACCAAAGTAGATTTCCTGACGACGCTATCAACCATGACATCGGAGACATTGGAGCCGCGGGACGTCACGTTCCGAAACTACACTGCCGACCAAGCTTCTGACTACGCTGCGGGGAGACTCGGATACACCGACGCCCTTATCGACTTCATCCTCAACTATCACAGATCGACCAATGGCGAGACTGCGTGCGTATTGGATGTTGGCTGTGGACCAGGGACCGCAACTCAAAAGCTTGCGCGGCACTTTGATCTAGCTTACGGTGTTGATCCGGGAGAGAGTATGATCACAACAGCTACCGAACTTGGAGGAAGGACTCGCACTGGCGATCCAATTGTATACAAATTGAGCACGGCAGAAGACATTGACAAGATCAATGACATTCCCCAGAGTTCTGTCGATATGATAACAGCTGCTACTGCGGTATGTATATCTTTCTAAATCCAATTGTACTCACTAACAATCCCTAGGCTCACTGGTTCGATATGCCGAGATTCTGGGCAGCAGCAGCCAAGGTATTGAAACCAGGAGGGACTGTGGCGATATGGACAGTCTTCAGACAACCGGGTATGCAGAAGTACTTCTCTCACGGCTGCTACATGTTAATCGAGATGGTCTAGGTTCAATCAACAACAACACCGAACTTCAATCTATCTTCAATGACTTTCTGGATGCTCTTGCCCCTTACTCGAGAGCAGGTACTCACCTCACTCAAAGCGGTTATGTCGATCTGCCTATGCCCTGGGATAATCCCGACACCTCCGAATTTTACGATCAGCAAGCATCTGCCCGCCATGTGCTCACCGCTGAAGACGGTTTCATCCCCAATGCAGGCAAAAAAGAAAGTGACCGGGGCAATAGCGATGAGTCCGTGGACAAGCAAGTCCAAAGAATGGAGAGATTGGTAGGAACATTCGGTTCATTGAGTCGGTGGCAGAAAGAGAATGCCGAGCTCGTAGGGACAGAAGAGGATCCTTCTCAGATCCTTATGAAAAAAGTCCGCAAAGTGTTGGAAGAGAGTGGAAAGCCAATTGAGTTGACAGCTTTGGCGGCCAACATGGCTGTTGCACTCATTTTGGTAAAGAAGAAGTGAAAGGCGGATCACTCACAGACAGGGCAACGGAGTGAGGATTCTCATATAACTGTCAATAGTGTTTAGGCGAGGTCTATACTCTCAACAACCACTTCTATTATGGGCTTCGGTATCAATATCACGGCGCCCCAAGATTAGTTATTGGTCCCTCTCAGACTCCCCGATTGGTCCTGTATACCCATGCCTCCCCTTCCACAGCCAGTAGATACCCAGCAGCAAGGTCGAGCCACCCCAAACCAGACAGGCATAGTTCATATTCTGAGCAGTAACAGGTAAGGAAAAGGGTAAGCAGTAAATAACAAAAGCAATTACCATATATGCGCTCGCAACCGCGTTGACCACGAGACCCACCTTTCTACCCATTCGTATCGGTCCATAGACGACATTTCTTCGCCCTGTGAGAAGATGAGGCAGGATAGCTGCGGTGTATGCTGACGACGACATAAGTACGAAGGAACCGATAATAGCGTTGAACGCTGTCTTGCTGGCGACGTAAATGCATCCCATCAAGGTTACAAGCACTGCAGAGGCCATGGTTGCATTGATGGGTGCATCGAACTTGAGGTTGAATTTGGAAAAGACTGATGGCCATGGCGTTGCCCCGTCGCGGCTCAATGTCCATAAGGTTCGTCCACACGTGATGTAAAGACCGATGATGGTTAGCCCAATGCATATCTGCATGAGGACCAGGAGGCAGATCGTTCCGTCGGCTGATCCAGTAGCTTGGAGGTAAATTTCGGCAAGGGGGAATTGGCTTGCGAAGATCCTGTCGTAGCTATGGATGGAATACATGAGAGCGATCAGATATGAGAAGCCGGTGATAAAGCCCGTAATAACCTGAAGGCCCATTGCAAGAGGGACATTTCTCTGTGGACGCGGTATCTCCTCAGCTAGATGACTTACAGCTGCAGGGCAGCCGACACTGTAAGCGCCGTTCAACATGCCGCAAAGGAACACTACAACGTTAGGGTAACCGAGGTCTGCTTGCCACTCAAGCCAGACGAAAGAAGAGGTTGCATGGCCGCTTCCTCCGCTTCGAAGAGGTACAGCTGCAAGAACCACGATGGTTATGAGTAGACCGATCAGGAGCCAGTAGATGCCGAATTGATTAAGAAGAGGCATTGCCCGACCAGCGAAACAGACTGAGAAGCAGGCGAGCCACGTGGAGATGACAAATACCACAAAGACATGAACTTCTTTCACGATGTAATCAGGATGTTTCAGTGCATAGATCTGGATGATGCTATTGCTCCATATCGCAGCCATACTTGCACCAGCACATATCCAGCCGAGGTAATTCCACCAGCCGGCGAAGAAGCCAACGACACGGCCATATCGTTTGCCTGGGGTGACAGAGGCCCAGTAGTATACGCCCGCGCTGGAGGGCATGGCACTTGCGAGCTCGGCGAGGGATGCGGCGACGAAGAAGTAGAAGAATGATACGACGATGAACTCGTAAAGGACACCTGTAGCTAAATCAGTTGCTGTGAATCTAACGTGGGTGATATTTAACGTACCTGGGGATCCGCCATTGAAGATAGCAACTTGGATTGAACCACCGGAAGCAGGCCACACAACTCCGATGATGATTCCTAGGCCTGTGAGGGACAGCAGGCCGAAGCTAACTGGTACCTCTCGGGTGTGCTCTGCGACGATAGAACAGCCATCGTGGTTATCTGAGGTAGCCGTGCTGTCTGCATGTTTCTCTCCAGGAGATTTGTTCTCTTCCATTGTAATCGATGTTTATTGAGAAGATAGCCTTGATTGAGAAGGATAAGTTAAAACTTCAAGCGACAACGAGAGTCCTTTCCAGGCGTCTTATGAGAAGCTTTACGGCCATTCAAAGTATGGCCTTATCTATAGCGTTATTACGACGCGCATCCACGAATCGGGCCGGGGAATAACAACAGCGATAAAGGACTCTAAGGATTACGGGCACGTATCACGGTCTAGGTCTTAGAGGTCTAAGTTACCATAAAATTAAAGCTAGGTCTAGCCAGGAATTACTAGTATAGGATTGGCCTTATCTATTACCGACAGATCGAACCATAATCTCCCGGTGAAAGCAGCCCCGGTGCCAGGCCAGCGCGGGGAAGTTCACTGATGGTCGGTGGTTGATACAACGACCCCGAGTGTATATCTTAGCCGCCCCGACTTTCCCTATTAGGCTACCAACGTCTACGCTTAACCATGTTTTAGTGTCACAAGGAAGTCGCTGTAGAAGACACCTGACGTAATTGAGTCGGTATGTTCATTTCTCCCCTCTTGGGCATCTCTACGGTTCGAGAACTGTATTTGAAGCGACTTGGCCAGTAAGAGGTACACCGAATCGACTGTTCGCTTCTCAGTAATACTACGCCTTGAAAATGTCTCTGCATGTCTCATCTTCGACGTTTCTTGGCCTCGAGAGCTGCCATGTGTTTGTCACGGGAGCGGCCGGAGGGGTAGGCGGAGCTGTCGTCAAAGAATTTCTGTGTAAGTTGTCTATCAGCGAGCACCAATTCCCTTTGCTCTAGCTAATATTTGGGGCTAGCCAACGGATGCCGGGTCACTTCTTTCGATCGAAACCCGCTGAATATCGAGGCCCTATCTATTTCGGAGGAGCAGAAGACGAGACTGCACCATATTTCGGGCGACTTGAGAACTGAATCATCCATTGCGCAGGCCTTTGAAGAAGCCACCAGCAACTTTGGCCCAGTCCAAATCCTAATTGCCAACGCTGGTATCACGGATGAGAGCAGTCATCCATCAATCTGGGATATTGACACAGAGCGATGGGATGCAGTCTACTCCGTCAATGTCCGCGGAACCTTTCTGACCATCAAGCACTTCCTTCGCTCTGTAAAGCAAGCGCAAGAAACATCAGGCAAGGAGCTGGACAACGTCGCTATTGTAGTCACTGGCTCCGAAACAGGCGTCTTTGGACAGGTTGGTCACGCTGAATATGCGTCGGGCAAAGCAGGTCTCCAATATGGACTTGTGAAGACTGTCAAGAACGAGATCGTCAAGCTCAATTCTAAAGGTCGCATCAACGCTGTTGCGCCTGGATGGATCAACACCCCATTGATTGGAGACCGTCTAGATGACCCGAAGGAGAGATGGGCTGAGGCCGAAGCGACTGTCGCTCTCCGTAAGATTGCTGAGCCCAGTGACGCAGCTCGTTGCATGGCGTTTTTGGCATCTCATAGAGCTGCGGGCCATATCACGGGCCAGTGCATATCTGTCGATGGAGGCCAGGAAGGTCGCTTACTATGGAGAGAGGCACAAGATGAGCTTCAAGCCAAGGCCACCAGCGATTCTTTGACACATAGAGTGGTTGTACCAACTGCTGTCAATCCTCCTGAGAGGCGCCGAAGATTAAGAATCTGCCTCTCTTGTGACTTTGACGCGGTCTCTGGCCTCATCGGAACAGGTCATGTCCCAGAGAACAAACTCGCTGACTACTCAGCTGCCCACTTTGGTGGCAACGTCGGCGTCGATAGGTTGCTGAGGGTATTTAGCAAACATGGCATTTCCCAACATGTTTCTTGGTTCATTCCAGGTCATTCGATGGAAAGCTACCCCCGACAGACCCAAGCTATTGTTGCGAGCGGCGCTGAGATTGGCCTGCATGGATATAGCCACGAAGGTGCATACTCGTTGTCTGAACAACAAGAACGGGACATACTTGAGAAGTGCATCGAACTAGCCACTTCTGTCTGCCAGGGGAAGAAGCCTGTGGGGTACCGTGCTCCCTTGTACGATATTAGAGAGTCAACGGTTCGCCTCTTGGAGGAACACGGGTTTCTCTACGACGCTAGCCTGAATTCCCATGACAGTCTGCCTTACTTTCTCCCCAAGACCTTTGCGGAGGGCAAGCCGGCAATTCCAGATTACACTCAACCTGCTAGCACATGGATGAAGCCCATATCATTCACTGAGCAACCCGAGCCCGGGTCCCAGGAGGCGGAAACGTCTGTGGTAGAGATTCCAGGTAGTTGGTACACCGAGGACGCTACGCCTTTATGCTTCTACCCGCACTCGGCAACGACCCAAGGCTACGTGAGTACGGACGTTATCGAGAAGATGTGGCTAGATCGGTTCGAATGGCTATGGGAGAACGAGAGTTTTGTAGATGAAGGTCCTGGTGCTGGATACGGATCCATCTTCCCTCTCATCCTGCATCCTGAGTGCGCTGGGAGGTCTCATGTCATTGGCATGATTGACAAGTTTGTCGCGATGCTCAAGGGAAAGGCTGGTAGCGCTGCTGAAAGGGAGATTACTTTTGAGTGTATGACAGATGTAGCAAAGGCTTGGAAGACAAGAACATATAGCTCATAGATTCGGGAACGTAGCATTGGAAATGAACCTGCAATGGTGTTTTCTCTATTACTGTCTGCCGCTTACTTGTGCCGCCTGACCTGAGTTCAATTTGACTTGGACTAACAAACACTTGATAAGTCTTTCTAGATAGATCATGAGGGCCAAAGTACAATAATATCTCGTTATTTATAGTTATCACTAACTGTTTTGTGCAAGTTGCACGGTGTAACTATACAGGTTATCAACATCACCACAAAGCATCGCCATTCTGGTTCCAGAAAAGCTTCCCGCTCTTCCCGCCATTCAATTTCACATTTTGGCCAGTAACTGAAGGAGACCACTTCTCACTCGCCAGCACCAGACACATCTTAGCAATACCTTCTACATCTACCGCTCTCTTCTGAGGAACCGTCGCCTCGGACTCGATCCACCTAAGCGCACCGGAGCTGTCCTCTGCGCACTCTGCACTGAATCTTTTGGTGTCTACAGCTCCAGGTGAAATGGAGTTGACTCTCGCCGATGGGTGAACACGAGCAGCGTCTGGAGCTAAAGATAGTACGAGACCGAATTGAACTGCAGCTTTGCTTGCTGCGTAGTCTGGGTTGCCGACGACTCCGAAATCGCCAGCCTCTGAACCGATAATTATCAATGAGATGTTATTTGCTTTGTTGTCTGATGATATCGATGTTGTTGCATGCGAGCCATTTACGCCGTTTGGTTTCGCATCACTCTCCTTGACCATCATCTCCACGTGTTGAAGCCATATTTTTGCCGTTATAAAACTTCCTGTTGTGTTCTATACGGATATTAGAGCCCCTCTTCGCAGACAAAAAATTAATTGAACGTACTATGTCGAGAGTTCTGCGAAATTGACTGGTCGGCATCTTGGTAATAGATGAATGATGTTCGATGAAGCTGAGATCAACTGCAGCTGCGCAAACGCACAGTGTAGGGGTTGCATTAAACCGCTCCTCGACGCTTTTCCATGCAACATTCATGCCCTCTTCGTCGGTGGTGTCGACCGCAACCCAGAAGACATTGTCATGCTCCTTGACAAATTTGGACTTATCGATATCAAAGCCGCCAACGAAACAGCCAGCGCTCAGAAAGGCTTCTACTATGACCTGGCCTATTTGACCACCTGCTCCTGTCACCACCACCACATCGCCTTGGAGGCCTAGCCCGAGATCCATTATGATTGCAGTTGGCTCTTGGCCGAGAACATGAGGAGACGTGTGAGGTTAGCCAATTTGATAAGCGTTTGTTGGGCTGGTGCGACTTCTTTGCCACTGCCACGTTCGTTTGAGCTGGCTCAAGGTATACCCGTCACGCCAAGTAGAAAGGACGCTTGGCCGGTCAGCCCCTCACTTCTCCCCTCGTGTCTGCTTATCTCTTTAGCTCGAAGGAGGAGTCAGAGGCGAATAGCTCAACATTCATTCAGCTTAGTTGGACCTGAAGCAATAAAAATTACCAAGTCTGTGCTAGCAGAAAATCAGCCAGCGTCGCGAGCACCGGAGTTCTTTGGTTATTGCGGGGTCTTACCAACAGACTAGCTTCGTCTTGCCAAATAGAGCAGAGCTAGGCAAACAAACAGGCTTACAGGGATAGAGCAGAGAAGTGAGGGGCTTAATGCGGGACCGCCTAGGATAGCTCGAAAGGGCAATTCGCATGGTGATCAGACCTTGTTACTCTGTTGGCTCACCGGGTGGCAACAATCTAGACCAGAGACGCTGCGACACGCAGCAGGCTTTAATGTGTGTAGAGAAACTAATAGAGGCTAGAACTGTTCATACAGTTAGCCACAGCGGGGTTATGGCACTATGGCTGATTTTAAAGTGTCTCGTAGGCCAGTTGTTGTTCAATATTTAGCAATAATAGAGTCTCGAACTCTCTAGGCATCAAGCCACAGTGGGGTTTAGAGTGACCTAGATGCTGGAGAAGATTTCTAACAATAAGCATAAAGCTTATATTATGTGTAATCCCTAGTATTGAATTAAGTATAAAACATAGGGTGTTCCTCGAGTTCTGTCTCTATGTAACTTACTTTACATTCTACCTCTTTGAACGTACAGTTTTGACCGCAGATAAGATGATATCTCAGGAATTTGACGAAGGTCTCAAAACAACACACGCTGTCCTTAAAACAGCATCTGTTGATAAACCAGGTCTATATCTACCTGATGAGAATATCAACTCGGATAACGTCAACGACGTGACCAAGGTTGTTGTCTGCGCGGCTTTGAGCGACGTGCCTTTTATTGGCTCATTGCTCTCGGGCTTGCTAGATACCTTCTGGCCAGGTGGCTCAGATATCTGGGACAGTATCAGGGGCAAGGTGGAAGCTCTTGTAGACGAAAAGATTCAACAGCATGAGGCCACTACGATGAAACAGAAACTTCACGGTGTCTACCTCGTGCTCAAGAATTGGACGGACCAGCCGCCAATTAGCCAGGCCAGGAATTTTCACTCTACACTTACCTTTCTATGCCTCGAGGCGCCTTCATTCATCGAGAACGAATCACCTTGGTACTGCCTTCCCTATATTATTCCCTTTGGTACGCTGTACATCTCTGCCCTCTGGACTCGCTGGAAATACTGCATGGACATCGACGGTACAGATTCTTCGAAGGCCAAATATGAAAAGAATCTCGTAAAGGCAATCAAAGAACTCCAGGATTCAGTTGCAAGAGCGAGACGAGAATGCATCGAGAAACGGAAGAAGGAGATAACCCATAAAGAATGGAAATACATGAATGGGTCTACATATTATGAGGTGGAAGACAAGCGTTCCAATTCCAAGCTTACCATTTCGTCGGATTGGGCTGAATCCGAGAAGAGCAAAGCCAAATTGTTCGAGCAATTCAACTATGATATTGATTCCCAATATGGAGTGGAACTTGACAAAATCCTTGCACCTACTCGCCTCTGGGAACGATACAACCCTGGGTATGTAGGCAACATCCAATACTACCACCACCTAGAGTATCCTCGATGGTTATGGGACGGAATTTCTCCGACAACAACGCGCTTTGAAACGAGCTGGTTCTCTCGGACTAAGGGAAAGCTCGACAGGATCATTTGTTACCACACAGAGACTGGTGGCAATAAGCAAGTGGTAGGCATGCAGCTGTGCTACGGGGAATATCACCAGCTTAGTATTGGAGGGAAGCAAGGTACATGTACTTCCATGTACATAAATTACAACGAAGAGCTCGTCAGCGTGCGCGTCACAGTTTCAAAGCAGCATAGGCTGGAAACCATCCTGCTCACCAAGGCGCGGCAAACCTTTGACAGTCAAGGCCGTGCGAAGTTTGACAATTACACCAGTATTGGAAATGCTAGAGAACTGGTTATACCCACAGGGCTAGGACTTGTGGAATCACTTACGTTTCTTGTTATCCAGGCCAATGCTCAAGAGCCTCACTTTGTCTATAATAGTGAAACTTCAAAGCTTCATACTACAAGCATGGTCGGAGCTTCTGGGTGGTCTTACGATAACGACACTGAAGGGTTCATTGGTCTATTCCGGCCTATCTTTGGGTGTTGGGAGAAGGTCGCGCGGGATGGAGGGTCTACTTGATCGCTAAGTGATCCTCGTCCAGGATTCTGAGGTATTAAACAGGAAGGAGAAGCAGGATGGCTGAGACTAGAGTCGGTCGACTATCACAAGAACATAAATGATGACGAAGACTCAAAACTATATCGTAATTTCTTGACTCAGTAACGTGTGCTGAAGTCGTTACCACGAAATATAGCTCAGACTATCTGCGCTCTGTTGTGTCAGATGGAGCCATACCTTCTCCACTCTTGCTTCCGTCCTGGCGATGAGTTGAGCTGGCACAAGTATAACTACAGCTCATCTTTGATAGCCTTGTCTGACCTTCCAAGATCCTGCAATCCTCTCTTGACCATCGACGTCAAAATCTCATATACGACTTGCGCAGCCGCAAATGTCGTCTCTTCACCTGCCCCTTGATAGATAGGTGAAACCTCCACAACATCAGCGCCAACCAAGTTCAAACCCTCAATACCTCTAAGAATATTTATAAACTCCCTAGTAGACCAACCACCAGGCTCTGGCGTGCCTGTTCCGGGCGCAAAAGCTGGGTCAAGGACGTCAATATCCACCGAGAGATACACCAGGTTCTCGGCGCCTAGAATCTTCATTATGCCATCGATGATACCTTGAGTACCAATTTTGTCGATGTCATCAG
This sequence comes from Fusarium fracticaudum, assembly GCA_003353625.1. Lineage (NCBI taxonomy): Eukaryota > Fungi > Ascomycota > Sordariomycetes > Hypocreales > Nectriaceae > Fusarium > Fusarium fracticaudum. Next base: position 2,779,199 of record PDNT01000007.1, read on the forward strand.
CTGAGAATCGGATCCAGTTCTGCGCAGTGTCGTCTTCGTTGTCTTGAATGCCTGTGAGTCGTGTTCGCAGGCCCGCGTGGACGGAAGGATGGGACGATGAGTTGGAGAGTAGGCCTTCTTGGTTGGCTAGCCAGAACATGGATCCGTGGTTGAAAGGTGTTGTACCCCAGTACGAGGGGTATGCGTGAGGGTCCCAGGTGTCAAGGTGGGCTACAGGCATGCGTTAGCAAGAAAAATGCGTATCTAGACGGGGTTCCATACCATCGAAATGGAGGACTTGGATCTCACGATCTCCATACACCTTCTTCAATGCGCGAAGAGCAGGCAAAGTCAAGCTATGATCGCCACCGAGCGTGAAAAGCTTGGGTTTCGAGGAAATAGACGATACAGTTCTGCGCATTCCCAATTGCTCCAGCGCCTGGGTCATCTGCTTCTGGGCGATATCATTGTCGATGGGTGTTATAGGGATATCTCCGCAATCTACAATTTTGGCCCAGTTTTGATATGGGTTGATATCTGCTCGGGGATTATATCCGCGGAGCGAGTGCTGACGGCCTGAGGCATGTCGAATACTTCTTGGACCGAATCGTGCACCGGGACGATATGTCACAGCGGTGTCGAACGGAGCCCCAATAATAGCGATGTCATAAGGTTCAGTTGGTTCCGTCAGGCATTTGACGTGATTGAGGTGCGCGAATGTGCCAATGCCTCCGAATGCCCACTGTCTAATTGTAAGTCACCATATATGGGCAAATGTGAAAGTAAGACCTTACGTCGAAACCCCATTTTGCCTCGAGCTCGGCTAGCTCTTCAGCAGTCCATTTCTTATCGTCGTGCGGATGATTGCAGCCAACTGTCAACCCAGTGAGGGAAAGAATTGGGAGCACTTGGTTGATTCTCATTATCGTTGACTAATTTCGTTTACTTAGATCTCTACTCCTTTCCCTATATCAACAAGAGCCTTATTTATGGTCGTGGGCGACTTCTTCTCTGCCAGACATCGAAATAACCGCCCGGCTCGATAAGCATGTGAGTTGTGACTGGGCGGCTCGTATAGCGGAGCACAATCGTAACGACCTACTAAAACAGGACATTCCAGGCTAGTCACCCTCTGTCCTGGCTTGGTACATCCACTGGAGAAATGATCTGTGGCGTGACAATCACATTGCTTCCTTGTGTAACATTCTGCGCCGATTACAGTTAGATTAAGCGGCCGAGACATCTCTGAATTGAGGCATTTCGCATCCCCTCGCGAAAAAATGGCTGATAATTACTGTACATCTTTCGCAATGAAAGATCATGCCATAAAAGTCTCCCAATTATTCTGCATCATCACATCCATCCAGTATGCAGGTCGTCCTGAACTCCCAGAACGATTATCAGTCTCCGCCCAAGTAGCTTCAACAATATCAATACAGCGCTGGATTGGGTTCTTGGGGAGAGAATGCAAAAGCAGCTGCAGTCGACCCCTCAAAAAACCCCGCGCTCGATGAACATCAGCCGCCACTAAAGCCAACGAGTTTCCCAAACCCGCCATGCTCTGGGGAGAAGCCGATACTTCGACTACAGGAATTGTGAGTGCACTGCAGACTGCGACGATCAGGAATGGATGGAAATCCTTGGTTCCAGACTCAGCAGGTATTGAGCGAAGGATCTCGACGGCCTTGAGTGTGAACTGTCTCAATCTCTCCTCCGCTTCATGCGCAGATACTGGAACGACCTCGCCCCCAGCATGTGAGTTCTGCAGGTTCATCCTCGATACAAGAGTATCAGGAAAGACGTGATACAGCTGAATGAGACCAACGAATCGATATACTTCTGCTAGGGCTGTGAGATGCCAGGTCGGTGTTTGCGAGTCACCTGTCTGCACTATAGCGGACTCCAACGGAACTTGCAGGTTGGTGAGAAACACCTCTAATTCTGCTGCTTCATCAACCTCGCAATGTGCCTCCAAGATACTCTCTCGCGTGAGGAACTGTTTGGACATGGCACGACGACGATTTCTTCGGACCAAACGACCGACTCGTGCGAGAGTGGTATGGATCTCGTGAGCGACTCCTGTTACAGGATGGGGTATCTGGACCACGGGGAATATTGACCCAAGTTCTGCATCTGTATCTGCCGATCTGCTCAAGTTAGAAACCATTCTGTAGTCATTCCCCAGTGTACTTACAACAGCGGTAGATGCGGCGAGTCGAAAACTTCGTTCTCATCTTCATCGACCACAAACGCTAGGAACATCTCCCAGCAAGCTAAAGTATTCTCAAAAAAGGCTTGGCTATGTCCTGTAGGTGACATGCGACCTGAAGTCTTGAGACTCTGTACATGTTTCTTAAGCCGGGGAAAATACTCTGAACCAGTATCGTTGATATCGAACCAACTAGCTGTTCCACCGATCATGAATAAAGCAATCAGCGCCTGTTCATGTATTCCAGAGTCGTCAAGGTCATCGAGAAGTCGAATTGCCTTTTGGCGAAAGTACAGTCCTGTATTTAGCAACTGAGGATAGACATTGGAGAGAAACGACGCAGCCATGCTCTGCAGTGTGTAGTATATGAGCTCGGAGGATGCCCATGCGCGGGACACGGTTGAACGGAATGGGTTCATCTCGCTGTCGTATAGGGCGAGTATAGCGGCTGTGTCTTTGAAGTAGTACTCGACGAGAATGGTGCTGTAATCGTTGAAAGGTCTATCGACAACTGTTGAAGAGTAAGGTTGAGGCGTCTCCACGACCTGCACCGATTGAGAGGAGATGGTTTGCGGTCGATTCGTATCAAGTGGTAAAGATGTCATGGGTGATGCTAAGATCTCGTCCTGTTGTTGTGATGACCCCTTTGGACTGCATTCGTCTACCATCTGCAGAAGATCGGGCGTTTGGATTGATGTCGTGGTAGGATTCCGTATGAGACCAACTGACATGAGTTCCGGCATCATGCCTCCAAACGCTTCGTCGATCCAGCCACCGTCGCCGTAGCTAGGCGAAAAGGCAAAGTTTCCATCGCCCACCGAAGTGTTAAACACTGACGGCAACGAAAAGTCCTGGGGAGCAGCTTCTGACTGATCTGGAATGGCAGAGTGTCTGGTCGTTGATGGCTGTAGACTTGGCTTTGTTCTCTTTTGGACTCTGTTATCGGGACGTGCTTGGTGTTTTTGTGACCACCTGAGACGGATAATGGGCCCAGAGCAATTCATGTCGAGGCGAGTACATCTTCCGCAAGACGGCCATGTTTCATCGCACTTTAACTGTCATGGATCTGTTAGCGTGTTTGTGCATGGCCGTCAATGGTTTCGCGACTGTATTTACCCGCTGGGACTTGCATGCGGCGCATCCGCTACGTGATCGAGCCCCGCTGGCCATTTTGAGCTTCATAGATACGCAACTAGAAATGACTGTTAATATCTCACAATTTGGTGGGAGCTGCTGGATTATGGCGAAACAAACGTCATGAGAAGTGTATGTAGGAGCATGGTCGGACCTGGCTTGTGGGGAAGCAATAGCTAAATACTTCCGGATTCGGGGCGACATTGGTCCCTGACTCAAGCCATTTAGCGTGCTCAGACTTACGCTCCAGTCTCCCAGTCGCTCTGACCCACGCTATAGTATAGTATAGCCCGTAAATGGCCTGAAGCTTATCTTGCTATCAGCGCGAGATAGCGAGGAGCGGATCTGATCCTATTAAACAAATCTACCACTAAAATAACACTATCAAATTGACGGATGAATGTTAGTAAGTGAAGTACTTAGGTGCCGCGTTAACTAAGACACACATATAATCAAGTTATCTATTTACCTGAGAACCCCGGCAACAGCTAATCCGCATCGGTGCTACCATCTCACAGCTAAGACAGTAGAATTGACGGCGATTAACTTATTCCTAGATTTCACAACAGCAGAATAGGCAATGGCTGAAAGAAGCATAAGAAAGTCGTTGTTAGCTATGTATTGAATCGGCACAGATAACTTGGCCCCGGAAGGTAAGAAGACTTCTGATATTAAATTGAGATACTAAAAATACCTAGTCTAAGATCTTCTAAATCTATACTAGATGATGCTTAACTTACCCAAGTTTGTCTAAGGCTTTTTGTCACCTAGAATGAAGGTCTTGTGTTTTACCATCCCGTTGCTTGGACATCAAAAGCGCCAGCCTCATGTTTGAGACAGGGATATCTGTGCGGGCCTATCAGATTCACCATCCTCTTGCACATTCTTGGGGGCCTCAAAAATCAGGCGGTGGCTGTGCCTTCGAGACATGCAGATTCTCAGAACCCCTCTCCACCGCCTTTCCGTCTGACATCTCTTGCTTCGTTCTGATGATCTTGCTCTCATTTCTCCAACTCCACAACGCCTACATGCACTAGCAACGTGCGCAAAGGATCTCTGTCTACTCACATTATTAGAGATCTCTCCGGCGCAATACACCTACACGTTCTCAGGGCTCAACCAACTTCGGCATCATGGCTTATCAGCCTCAGAAACGAAGCTTGACTCTGAGGAGTGATCCAGACCATAGAGAGCACGAATTGAAGAAAAGATCTCCGGCTTCCCATGAACAATATACAATCGCCTGGATATGTGCACTGCCAAAAGAAACGGCCGCAGCAGAAGCTGTGTTGGACGACGTCCATGAACGCTTGTGCAGGCCTCAAAGCGATACCAATTCGTACATCCTTGGCAACATAGGGTGCCACAACATTGTTATTGCGTGCTTGCCCATTAACGGTTATGGAACAAACAACGCGTTTAACGTCTTGACTCATCTTACCCGCACCTTTACATCGATTTATCTTAGTCTTATGGTTGGAATTGGCGGCGGGGTCCCGCGGGAGAACTATGACATTCGGTTAGGCGACATAGTTGTTGGTACCCAAGTGGTGCAGCACGACCTCATGAAGATTGGTACAGATGGACAAATTCAACATACTGCAGTCCCGAGGACTTTATCACATCTGGTTGGTAAAGCTTTATCAGTCCTAAGATCGGCGCATCAGCCTCGCAGCAGTCGAATTCCCCTCATATTACAAGAAAGGTTCAGAGGGCTTCCAAACTACGCCCGCCCAACTACAGCAGATCGTCTTTTCTGTGCAGAATATCAACACAGCTCTGTAGCGTCAAGTTGCGATGAATGCAGCCCTTCAGAACTGGTACAGAGATGCGAGCGGAGTTCAAATGATCCATACATCCATTATGGTACTATCGCCTCAGGCAATCAAGTTATCAAAGACTCAGCTATTCGCGATAAGATCGCCCAGGACCTGAATGCTATCTGCTTTGAAATGGAGGCGGCTGGCCTATCTGATCTTGGTCCCTGCCTGTCAGTACGGGGCATCTGTGATTATTCCGACTCTCACAAGAGCAAGGAATGGCAGGAATATGCTGCTGCCACCGCGGCCGCATTTGCAAGGGAATTCCTCGAAAAACTTCTCCCTACAGAGAAAGTCGCTGCAAGCACACCGAAGAGTGTTCGGCAGCAGGAATACTGGCTTCAGAATGAAAAGTACAACAAATGTTTGCGCGATCTACGCGAAACCGACCCTCGTGATGACAAGAGCCGTATCGAAGAAACCAAGGGTGGTCTGTTCAAAGATGCATACCGCTGGATTCTCAAAAACGAAAATTTTCAAGAATGGTATGACGCTTCACAGAGCCAACTACTCTGGATCAAAGGTGACCCTGGCAAGGGTAAAACCATGTTGCTATGTGGACTTATCAATGAGCTCGAGAAAGAACACAGCAGTTTTTTATCCTACTTCTTTTGCCAAGCCACTGAAGCGCGGTTAAGCAACGCGACAGCCGTGCTACGCGGCCTGATCTACCTTCTTCTTGTTCAATGTCCTCCGCTTTTCTCTTACATCGAAGAAAAATATGATCATGCGGGCAAGCAGCTCTTTGGGGATGGTAACGCATGGCAAGCTCTATCTAAGATCTTTAGGGCAATGGTAGAGGACCGAAACCTGGATGGTGTGCTCTTGATTGTTGATGCTCTAGATGAGTGCATCACGGACCAAGAGAAGCTTCTTGACTTAATAGTCAGGTCTACCAATGTCAAGTGGATCGTGACTAGCCGTAACTGGCAAGAAATCCAGCAGGTGCTCGAACGTTCCACACAGAAAGTCAGGCTACATCTTGAATTGAATCAAGATTCAGTTTCTAAGGCCGTCGAGGCGTTTATCGAATGGAAGGTGGAGGAGTTGGCTAAAACGAAGCAATACGACGCAAAGCTCAAAAGCGACGTTAAGGGCTATTTAGCTGAGAATGCTGATGGCACGTTCCTATGGGTCGCTTTGGTTTGTCAAGAGCTTGCAGATGGCAAGGTGCTCCGCAAAGGTCACACCCGCAAGAGGCTGGAGGCTTTCCCCAAGGGTCTTGTCCCTCTGTATGGAAGAATGATGGAATATATCTCTTCTTTAGATGATGCAGAGATATGTAGAGAGATACTGGCTCTTGCTTCTGTTGTGTATAGACCAGTTACCTTGACTGAGTTGAAAACTCTTCTGGGGTCACAGTATGAGGATGGGGATAGTGACCTGCAAGAAGTTATCGGTTGCTGTGGTTCTTTCCTGACACTCCGGGGAAATACCATCTATTTCCTGCATCAGTCGGCCAAAGACTTCTTGGTCAATATGGTGTTAGATCAGATTTCACCGTCAGGCCTTGCATGTCAACATAAACTGATCTTTGAGAGGTCACTAAAGGTATTATCGGAGACTCTGAGACGTGACATCTGCCAACTCGGTCATCCAGGGGTTACAATCGGTGATATCTCACCGAATATCCTGAAGCCACTGGATGCCATTCGATACTCTTGCGTTTATTGGGTAGATCATCTCTTCAACTCTGAATTCACCAGGCTCAACAGCAGTCTGAAGAACGGTGGTGATATTCATCTTTTTATTCAGAAGAAGTATCTGTACTGGCTAGAATCTCTCGGTCTTTTGGATAGCACAGTGGAAGGAGTACAGGCCATGTATAAGCTTGAATATCTGGCTATTGTGAGTTATTCAGAGCATGTTTTGGAAGCAGTCTAACAGTTATACCCAGAGATTCAACGCACCCAGACCAGTCACGGAACTGCTTCAAGATGCGCGCCGTTTTATCCTAACCCATAGGCGAGGGATAGAGATTGCCCCATTGCAAGCCTATGCCTCAGCACTAGTCTTTAGTCCAGAATATAGCTTTATCCGAGAGCTATTCAGGCATGAGGAGCCGCACTGGATAACTCTGAAGCCAAGGATGGATAAGAACTGGGATAATTGCCTACAAACCCTTCAGGGTCATGGCCCTGGAGCAGTGTCAGTGGCTATCTCACCAAACAGCAAGCTTATTGCATCGGGCGGACGCGACAAGACAGTTAAAATATGGATTATAGCTACAGGTGTATGTCGGCATACTCTTGAGGGCCATGATGGCGAAATCCAGTCTGTCATCTTCTTACCCGATGGACAAAGGCTCGCATCGGCTTCGAGCACTATCAAGATATGGGACACAAGAACAGGATTATGTCTACAGACGCTAGAGGGCCATTATTACCCTGTGTGCTCACTGGCTTCCTCTCCAGATGGACTGTATATGGCATCGGCACTTGTTGGTCGGTCAATTGAGATCTGGAGTTCAGAAACATGGAAATGTCTGAAGACTCTTGAGGACTCTGACGTGGCTTATTCAGTAGCCTTCTCACCAGATAACCAGCGTCTTGTGTCAGGATCGACAAATAAAGCGATCAAGATCTGGGATACGAAATCATTCTCATGTATACAGACGCTACAGACTCACGGCATAGTAGCGTCAGTAGCCTTCTCGCCAGATAGTAAGCGCCTTGCGTCAGCCTTGGAGTTTGATGGGATCAAAATCTGGGATGCGGCGACAGGCTCTACTCTTCGGATACTGGAGAGCCCCTCTCATTCCGGGATCGCAATAGCTTACTCTGCGGATGGTAAACATCTGGCTTTGGGTACCTCGGAGTCCGTCATAAAGCTCGTGCATGCAGAAACCGGCGCAATCTTGCAAACCCTGAAGGGCTTTGCTGGTCCAGTAAGGTCTTTGGCCTTCACGGCTAATGGACAGCATCTTATATCGGGTTCAGGCGATGGTTCAGTCAAGATCTGGGCTGTATCAATCGATAAATGCCAGCCAACAGTTGAAGATCATCATAAGAGCGTGAGCTCCGTCGCAATTTCGTTAGATGGCTTGCGAGCCATATCTGGGTCAAGCGATACTACTATCAAGATCTGGGATATAGAAACAGGAATTTGCATAAAAACACTTAAAGGCCATCGTGAGGCAATAAGCTTTGTGGCTTTTTCTACGGATCACAAGCGCTTGGCGTCATGCTCAAACGATTCTACCATCAAGGTCTGGGATACTCTAGCTGGTATATGCCTCCATACACTTAAGTTAGATAGGTCTGCACATTCAGTGGCCTTCTCAGCAGATGCTCGATATCTTGTATCAGTTTTACTCGGAAATCCATCCAAGATCTGGGATGTAGCATCAGGGAAATGCTTACATACATTTGAGTATAATGCCTTGATGACCTCAGTGGCCCTCTCAGCCGACAGTCGGTATTTCGCCGCCGGGTTATGGGACGGGAGGATTACAGTTTTGAAGATCAGGGAGCATAGCTTCGGAAAGCTACAGGGACATGCCTGGAAAGTAACATCGGTAGCCTTCTCGGTAGATTCTCAGTATCTCGCATCAGCCTCGGAGGATGATGAAGTCAGAGTCTGGGATTTACAACAGTGCACCTGTCTGCAGACAATCCACGTCGGTAAAGTCCTCTATCACCTGTCTTTCGATTTGTGGACCAACTCTCAGCTCTACACAGACATTGGTATTTTAGACTTAGAAATACCAAACCCAACCCCGGAGGTTAACGCCCAGTCGTTGGGGATAACGACCTTACCACGTTCTGATCGGTCGAGTCACTCTATCAAGATTGAGGGAGAATGGATTGTGAAACATGGCGAGAACGTACTTTGGCTACCTCCCAATTATCGTCCCAAGTACTCGGCTGTCTTCAAATCAACTGTTGCTGCCTGCTATGATTCAGGCCGCGTATTGATAATGAGATTTTCTCAGGATAGACATAGTTAGCACTGATACTAAGTAGTTGAATCGATGTTATTGTGTTACTAAGCTATGAGATAAGATGGAGATGTCGATAGAACAAAAGATCTTCACGAAATGGAGCAAGCTCCAGATCAAACTTCACTCGACCTTTTTCATCTACTCGTGCTCCGTTGTGCGATGCTGACAGAGGCTCTTCACTATCTAGCGCTTTTAGGCAGTTGCTAATAGCACCGTCCTCAGGAAGCCAGAGTGTTGGTTTCGGAAGCCATGTCTCTGGAGGCTGATAACAGCTTGACCCGTACAAGGCCATGAACTCATCCTCGGCATGGTCTGATGAAACATCCTGCTCAAAGTCCTCAAAAGCCGCTGTGCGTAAGCAACCTCCACATATACGATTTTTTACTTTTTGTTGAGTGTTCCAAAAACTCGTATTGAAAGTGGACTGCGGAAGATGCCTGGGACTTTCTGTTGAAGTCGCTACGTTTGTAGATGACCCATATTGGTCGACGCCTCTAGCCGCATTATCTTCGTCCGGGTGAAGCCTCTGAGATGCGCCGTCATGATTCAGTGTGCTGAAGCTATCAATGCGAGGATTCATAGCTTTTCGTAGGGACAGGTGCATGAAAAGAGTAAAAATGGCCAACAACACGAGCAGGGAAAACTGGCCCCACGCGCGATATATGAGAGACAACAGAATAAGATAGGCCTGCGCTAAATAAGGCCCCAGTAGTATATGCATTATTGCTCGAGGGTAAAACCCTCCAGTCGTATCCAGAGGTTCGGTATCATATATATGAACCAAGGTATACTTATAAACGAAGTACACAAATCCGAGGCCAGTTAGTGAGAAGACAAGGACGAGTGGTGCAATGCAAGCATAGCTAATGGCTGCAGAAGGTTAGTGTTGTTCGATATCTTTGTTGTTTGAGATACTTGCCGATAACCCCAACAGTTGTCATGACAGGATAAACACTCCCCCAATAAACTACATCGAGTTCATAAAGCCTCTTGTAGGTCGTCCGAGGTGTTCCAGGACGTTTCCTTCGAACCATGTTGAGGAACAGCTGCCATAGCTGAATGAGCTCAGTGGCACCAGCCGAGAGACACCGAACCAAGATATATGACATATATAGATTAGAAGCCTTGGGCACATCTTCATTCAAGAAACGGATGTCGAGGAAAGACATAGTGGCCGTAACAGGCCTAGTCCGGATCATTGGACCAAGGAAGATTTGTAGTGCCTGGAAAATGATGTATCGTTTGTGAACAAAGTGTTCGACAGCGATTAGAGTAGGAACTCCTGCAAGCTTGGCACATAGTCTCATGAGAAATGGGACGAATTCAAGTAAGATCCACATGAGGAGTGCTCGTCCCAAGCCAGATATGGCATTGACCGCTAGTTGAGGAAGCTCTGAAACACCAGGCACTCTACCTACCATTGGTGCAGATGTCACAAACTCTACAAGAGCAATCGGCATGATCCAGACGATAATACATCCGCCAATCAAGATCGTCACCACGAATTCTCGTAGAAGACGCTCCCACCATTTAATTCTTAGACAGCTCCAGACAATTTCACCAGGTTTGACTCCCATGATTTGTCGGCACATCTGAAGTGGTTGATGCTGGGGAATCGATCGAAATGCAGTCTGAGCATTGGCAAACGAGTCAAATTCGATAAATGCTGCATTCATGTACTTTCCTTGGCCTGCTTGGTATTCCTGGCGTAATCTGTCAATTTGTTGGTTGAGGAGGTGCAAATCCGATCGAATAGACTTGGTCTTTCTAATTGCAGGGCTGGACATCTCAAAGTTGTAGGCAGAGTGTTCGTTGCGGGATATTTGCACTACTTCAGACTGAATATTCGTATCTTTTGTTGTTGGAGCTGACTTTTGAAAAAGGTTGACCTTCTCCACATCAGGCTCGTTAGATCGTCTTTGTCTCATCCAGTTGAAATTGGAGAGACTGGATCGTCGAGATAGTCTTCCACGGATCCCATCTTGGATTTGGGCAACTTCTTCATCTTGTAATTGCTGTGCCCTTTTCTCTCTCTTCTTGACTAGTTTCCCCAATCTCCGTGAGGCTCGTGGTATCCAACATTGAACGAACGAATGGCCAAACAGCTTTTGGAAGACCTTTTCATTTAGACAGTCTTCGGGAATCGAGGTAATAAGAATAGTTCTGGATGTCCTTCGCTCGTAGTAGCCTGATTGTGACAGGAAGAAATGTCGCAAGTTGATATAATAAAGGTTTTCCCGCCATAGGATATACAGGACAAAAGCTGTGATCTAGTCAGAGCTGACCTGTCAGGCTCAGTATGATATGTGACTTACCAGTAAATACCCAGGATATGACTACATGAGCATATAGGTGATCAAGGTTCCCCAGATTCATTATGGTGAGGGAATTGAGAAGTGGGGAGTCTGAACCTGTCGCGTGTATTGGGAGTATGATTGGCCAAGTGAGAACCATACCGACGAAGCAGATAAGACTAAGAACTTTTAGATATCGTAGAAACAGAAACCCATCAAAAGAGCATTTCGCAATAACGTAGGAGTCTGGGGCACGGAAAGAGGAGATCCAGCCAGTGGGTAGTCCAAATGTAGATGACCTATTATCGTAAGCATAGTTGCTTCGGAGTATCCGTGGAGTTTTTCACCTATATAATGGGTTGATGATTTTTGGGGAGTATAATCTTGGTATGCGTCGACGAAGAATAAAAAATAGAGCTAGACACAATATGGTGTAAATAATCGTAGGACCAGCAGCTATGAGGAGAGGGCCAACAGGGCTCCTTAGCAACGCGGGTAGGCTAGCCCTGAATGTGCCTCCGCCTCCGCCTCTGACTCCCTCTCTGCCTTCTCCAACCCGAGTATCGTTTCCCTCGGAGCGAAGCTATAATATCATTAGTATCAAATTTAAAGTCTTTGCCCTTTGACTCAACATACCTCAAACATTCTGTTACTTGTGCCGGAAATTTTGTCTTGAACAAATTAACAATGACAACTAAGCTAGTCAATGCAGAGTGTGGCAAAGAGGATTATGATATAACGAGAGAAACTCCCTGGAACTTTCAGTCTTGATTACGTTGCCAAGCCAGTGTAACCTTGATCTTGGTGTTGCTGGGTGGTCAGATTACTGCAAGGAGATTTGACCCCCGCATAGCTGAAAGCTGCATCGGGTGTCAGCACAGCCGCAGATCGGCGAGCCAGTAAAAGCTTGAAAGTGCCCCAATGATGCAATCGAAGCAGGGATGTTGGATATTCTTAGATAAGACATCAAGTACAATGAAACAGTGTCGCAGATGCCTGGGCAGTTGTAATACGGAGTTCGCCCCCAAAAGCCAGGTTTATCAGAAAGTTCGAATATTGTCGCCGTAAGCGTTTGCCAGTCGGGTGAAGTATAGTGGGTGATGTTCCACTCTCAGGCGTCATTCTGCAAAAACTGGACAAGTGACGCGATTGAAGTAAAAGTGGCTGTAATATTCCACGAGGCTATGTCTGTGCGAATTATGACAAGCGACGGTGTGGGGACCGCCCGAGCAGTAGCTAAGGAAAATGGCATTTTCAGAGTAGCGGCATTGTAATGGGGGGTCCAGTCTTCCGGTCTCTAAATAGACATTCGCAGAAATCCATACTATCTCGTCTTATGATGTCGGCGCGAGCCTCTCTAGAAGACAAGAGAGTCTTCGTCAAGCTCCTTAAGCTCCAGGGTGAAGCCGCCGCGGTGGCTATGCATTGGTGATTGCCGACGTAGGTTTCGCAAAAGGAATCAAAGGGAGTGATATTGCTGTCGAGGCCTCAGACGTCTTTTTGGTGGATGACAACTTTGCATCGATTGTACTTTGTATCTTCTGAAACCGTGCTGCCAAGGACAACATCCGAGGTTCACGCAGTTCAAACTAAGTTCTATTTGTTCTGCTGATCATCGGAAAGACATAGGACTTTCTAGCTGTTGCCAGAAAGAAAGTCTATTGTTGCTGCTTCAACAATGGCTTTAGACTGTATATCATGAACCATATCAATATATCTACTAGAGAATGGCATCAACAACCTGTTACCCTCCAGGTATCCTTCGTAATAGAGTTCCCACATGTCCTCCATGACTGTTGAACTAGAAGAAAAGCCAATTCCCGAATCCGTTGGAGACGAACCGTTTCGGCATGGACGAACAATCCATGACGACCGAATTATATTGCCATTCATGGCCAACACACGCAGACGAACTCCATCAGGTATAGACTTATAAACAATAGGCCACTGCATCCGCGCCGTAAGCCCAGGGATCAGCGCATACACCTCATCGACATAGTATGTCCGGACCGTCTCGTCATAAGGTCCAATGAACGGATCGTCAGCAATTGAGGCTGGTAGAGTAGAGATTTCTGCAAATTTGACTACTGAAAAGTTGTGTTTGAGGGTTGTCGTATATCTCTGAAGCCAGCTAATGAGGAATTGAGGCGGTAGGCTGGGAGGAAGTGGAATTGTGACTGAGAAATGGTGTTGCACCCGCATTTGTGGATCTGGCTCCTCGATCCAATTTGTTCGGCAATTGGTAGACGGTTGTAAAATGTTGGCCGTTCCGCTGTATGTTCGAAAAACAGTAGTTTAAAGTTAGATCTGGTCGGTGTTTCTGTCTGCTAGGTTATTGGCGCCCATATATTTTGTAGCCCTCCATCAAGGGACGTGACACGAATAATAAATAAGTACTCCGTAATGGGCTTGTGGATGCGAGTCGTGCAAGCCCTTTAAGCTATCAAGATCAGATAAGGTCTATTCTAGTGCCTTCACTAACACCATCTCGGTGCCTAGTTACTAGTCCGGGCCGGTGATCTCCGATTGCTTCGCCGACGTTGGGGTGAACCCGGCCCTTTTGCTCAGCCAGTCCCTGGTTCAGACCACTCCCTGAATCCTTAACCCTCTATGAACAGCAGTTTAGCTTAAAGTAGCAAGAACTCAGCTCTGAGGATAGGAAGAGATCTGAGTGTGCTTGAGTTGTGCAAACAGTCATAAACTCTATTGTAGATAAGAACAGAGTCTATTCCAAGATTAAATAATGTAATACTTGGCATTCCTGTTTGTCCTATTTATTTAGCCAATGCTATTCTCTCAATTCTTCTGCGGCTTCTTATCAAAGAAGAACTCATTGAAAAGATCATTCGAGAATCTCTCTTGCAAATCCTGCAACGACCAACCAGCTTTCTTTCCAATTTCTGCAAGCGCCTGAAGAAACTCTTGTCTCTCATCCTTATAATCAACTGCTTTGAGCCTCTCAACCCACGGTTTGCCATCAACCTTGTACCCATGCCACTCCTTAGCCCAATGAGGGCGAGTCTTCAACCTTTCGCCTGTCGAGGGATCCTTGAGTGCCATCCACTTTTCCAAGACCGATTGCGCAAATGGTTCCCAAATGTCTGCTGCGCTGTGTAGGGTCAACACCTCGATGCTACACGTACCAAGCGAGTTTCCGCGCTGGGGTGCCATGATCACGTCGCTGCCGCCCATGATGCGCATTTCAAGAGGCATGCGCATAGGACATTGTTTGCTGTTCTTATAGGCAAGAAGGATAGCATCCCACCAAGCTTGCTGAACAGGAGCGTAGTCTATAGTGCCTTCAGGAGCGCCTTTCCTTTGCACAAGAGGCATTTCAACTTCGATATCTCTGACTCGAACATTCTGGATTGCTCGCTGGAAGTGCAAGGCATCAGGAAGGAAGGTCTTGACGTTCTGCTCTGGGAGTGCTTTCATGGCAGCCATTGAGATGAGGGTGACGTATGATTCCGACATGTTTGTGACGTTAATGAAGTCTTGTAGTAGATCTGCATTCTGTAGAATGTTCATCGTGACGGTTTCCACGAACGAAAGCCAGATATGAGCGTCATCTGGGAAGGAAACTGCCCCGGTACCATCCATGGTGTTGTCCCACGTGTTCACCCATGAATAGTCTGAGTACGGGAACCAGAACCATTCAGCGTAATAGTCATTAGTGGCGCGTCTTTCGAACTCTGCCTGACATTTCTGCTTTTCAGCAGCAGACAAAGGCGTCCAGTACTTGCGAAGAGCTGGTGGAATGGTCTCCTCATCAAAGCCTGGTGGTGGAGGCACTGCCTTGATGACAGGCATCTTCAGGGGCGCAAGTTTCGCATAGCTCATGGGTGGAAACTCCATTGTGATGTGAGTAACAACGCCCATGAGACCAAAACAGCCACTCGCTGCAAGAAGTTGCTTGGGGTCGTCAACCGCCTGAGGGTTGCCGTGTGCATCGACATATTCGATCTTACGGACAAGATCGCTCAGTGTCATGTTTCTACGGCCTGCACCATGGCAAATTGGAGCGTTGCTACCGCCGAGTGTGATCTCAACCATAATGACGTTGAGAGGGATGGTCACGGTCTTTTTCGCAATGCACCATCGGCGCAGTCTTTCATTTGTCGCCGCGCAACCAATACGAACAAGGGTGTTACCTGCGATTCGAGGCTTCCCTGTTCTTGCTTCGTGAATTACCTGCAAATCATTGGGCGCTGTCTCTGCAAGTGGCAACGCTGCATAATTGGGAAGGGTAGTGACCGTCTCGATGTCAAGCATTGAGATGAGGACTTGGCCATCCTTACCGAAAATGGGCGACCACGAATGGCCTATTAAAAACATATTAGCCAGCTGGGTACCAGAGTGATAGAATAGACTTACGATATCCTGAGCACCGAACACTCAGATTTTGAGCTTTGGCAAGTTTGACGATTGTCTGAACGTCTTCGCTCGTTTTAGGGACGTAGGTAAGATGGGGAGTGTTGGTGATATTGAGTCCCCAATTCTGGAATGGGGCATTCTGATAAACCTGCAGCATGGTCAGTTGATTTTATGTCCCTTAATGGATGATCTATTCGTACAGTGATCTTCTGGTTGTCTTCCTTAGTATCGAAGAAATCTGCCAGCTGGCTAACAGCTTTGTGAAACCAACCATCAACCTCTTTGGTGACCTTGGCAACACCAAAGCTTGCAGAGTCATTCGGAGGCGTGTAAGAGGGAGTTGGAGGGGTGATATGCTCTACGCCGCCATGAGGCGTAATTTGAGCAATAGAATCCGCATGCTGGAGTTTCTCGAGCTCTTCACGGCAGCCAAGACTTGGTCCGATGGCAAAGTCCTTCCCGAGGGCTTCAGGACTAGCTCCCGCGACAAATTTCTTAATATGGTCTTGCTCCTCAGGCGTGTACTTGCTCAGCGTCTGCGAATAAGTACCATCCGTCTCTGAGTTCTTGAAAACTTGGAGAAGCCGACGATGAAAATCTTCGCCTGAGACAAGAACATCAGGGGCCGCAAAGTCGGTTAACAGTTCCTTGAGACCAGGGACGCTCTTTTGAGCGAATTCGGGGTTCTCATCAAGCTTTTCGACGATGTGGTTAACACGTTCGTCTACTTGGTGGTCCCAGACTTTGGATGGGGGAGTTGAGCTGGTCATGACAAGTGCTTGATAGGAAGTGACAGATGTTTGTGCTGAATTGATGTTTGTAATTTCCTGATATGTAGTAGCACTTTATATAAGTAGACTGGATTGCTAAGAAGCCGAACACGGGGAGTCTTGTCCGAGACTTCCGGTCGACTCTGGCAATACTAGATCAAATAGCGGTGGGGAAGGGCTTTTGTGGCTTTCAGCCGTAGTATGCAGTGGCCTGTCAGGCCCCGTCCTTGGCTTTCAAGTTCCGTCACATTTTATCCCATGCAGCTCAGCTGCGTCGTTCACCGTTCTAAGCTATCACATTCTTAACGTTGAGCTTATTTAAGATCACTTCAGATGGTGGCCGCTGTGATCGTCTGTTGAGAGTGGCGTTCGTTCGGTCTAGACCATTTTGTTTGCTGTCCATGCATTCGCGCCCCAAAGGTCTCAGACAGGTCCGGGTAGTATAGCATGCTTTCCCCGCACATAAGCAGCACATATTGTATCCAAGAACGAAGGACTTGAACAAGAAAACGGGTTTGGCTATTTCGTTTTAGATATCAACCATAGTTTGCATTGTGAAAGGAAATATGCCACATTCCATTCATTTTCCCACTCCCTTTGCAAGTCATTTGCATGGGCGGAAGAAACTGGGGGGCTACCCGAAGCATCGAAATGCAGATCGCTATCAGGATACGCCTCTTTGGTGCATCTATTTCCGTATTGATCATCGAGGTGGGCAGATGTCTCAGCCACTGCTGCCACAGCCATGATCCAGGCTCAAAATGGACTTACACTAGCCCAGAAGATGGGCAAACCCCTCACTTCAGCCAGCCACGGTGAAGAACTTTAGTCTCTCACTTCAGCGACTGCATGAAGGGGGGAGTGTTGGAACCGAAAGGGCTTTGACAGAGCTGGAAGAGCGGGTTGGGAGGTTATGGCTGGCCTTGACGAGGAATTTATCGGGCGTTTAAATGTATTATTCTCAAGGTATATGAACTTTGTGCTACTGCCATGTAATATGAGAAAGGATTTACCCTTCCCTCGAGCTTTCTTTTACATATGCGAGGCTTGGCAATATAGACTTAATGTAGTGAACGCCCCCCACCGACATTCAAACGCCTTAGGTTAGTCTAAAAATGGCATTTAAGCCCATAATACTCACAGCTCAAGTAACGCGAGGCACTAGTAAAACTGGTGGCAATCAACATATTTCAGCTAGTCCTTACATGAAATGCAGTTGGGATGGCCTAAGGCTGCACGAAAGTAAGTGAAAATTGTTTTTCTGGGTTTCGCTCCCAATCACCACCAGCGTTCCTAGGAATCAGCCCGCCTTTCCAAATCCACCATCGAAAGTCGCAACCATAACTACGCCAGGTTCCGAGGCGATCGAATCCATAGACTCATCTTCCATCTGGGGCGACTTCGTAGACTCAAATGGTGAGTGTGACGTCGAAGATGCAGGCGAACTCGTCAACCGATATTAAGAAGGGCTTTGCCTCCCCATCTGTATCGGTAAGGTTATCGCAGACAGATGTCGAGCCCAAGCTAGGTCATGGTGGATTCTCAACTGTCTGGATGGCCCATGACATGAACAAAGAAAAAGATGTCGACCTCAAATCATGACAGCCGACTTTGGGGGTGAGTGAGAATTTCTTAGGCAGAATTAAATCATCAGTTGTGTGACAGACACTTCGCGTCTATTAATTTATGAGGACACGTTCTTAATGCCCTTCGCCGCCAGCAATCCTCATTGAGTCCTCGTTTTCACCTCAAGGGCCCCAATTTAAGAGATTACGCCCGGAAGACTTCTACCATCATACGCAGGTCAGCTGCCAAACAGCTGCCCCAAGCATTCAAAGCGCTGCACGATGGTGGAATGGTACATCGATCGAGGTTGGTCCTATCTCCTCGACGATCATCTCCACGCAAACCGACCGTTCTTGACAGACCTCAACGGTGCCAATGTGATGTTTCGTCTTTCCTCGTTCAAGCCTGGTGCTGATATATCCGAGAAGTATCAAATTCTTGGTCGCCCTCAGAAAATGGAATTTCCTACGAACCAAGAAATGTGGAAGAAGGGGCAATTGGTCGCACCAATGTCTCCAAAGGATAGTTTCGTTGTTCAGGATACCATAACTCTCTGTGACTTTGGGCTCGCCCTCCGATCTGGCGCCGAAGTGGACTTCAAACTTCAAGTACCTGGCGGATACTGCACGCCTGGGCCTCTTTAGTAGTAGGCTATTTAGTGGCGGATTTCGCTACGTGGTTGAACTTTTTGTCAGAGCGCTGGGCTCTGAGCAGCAGCTAGTGCACTCTATATCATGACGGGGCTTTTCTCATCTGCCTGAAGAACGACTGAATGCAAGAGAACTTCTGGATAATGTATCGTTAAAGGCTCTCATGGACAGATATTGGCTTTTGTAAGCGCAGGAAGTAATAGAACGCTCATCTTTTGATCCTACTTCAGACTCATCCCCAGACTTGTCTATGCCAGCCAGATCAATGACTCGTCCCCTCAAGCATCTTTGCGACGGGTTTTGCGAACTGCCAAGAACGGCGCCGGGTGAACCCGCACAAGCTTATCTATAAATAGCGGCACGCAAAAGTTGGGTCAGAGGACGGAGAATTTGAAATTGTCTCAAAAGGTTGGCTCTGGCCAAGGAACCCGAAGCTCTGGGACGCAAAATTGGCATGCATTCAAATTGATGGAAATGACTGCTTACCTGTAAACGACGAAAATATTGCCAGGAGCCTGCTTAAATAAATGTCAATTGCGGGGGAATGGATGGAAATTGTGATGGGGTTCGGATACTGTTAGTAGTGACATTGCAGCTCTCGTTTTCAGGGCGGATTGACTGTACCCCGCTAACGGGCTCTAACAATCTGTGTCCCACCAACTCTCTGCAAACTACCCTAGGCTAAGAATTTACACGAGACTCATTCTTGCAACATGCTCTACAGAGACCACCAGGCTATAAGGTTAAGTATGACTTTGAGTTCACTAGCGAGCTCCATACGAGCATGACGATTAGTGGTCCTGATCTGGCATGTTCGCCACGATCGATGTCACGGTGAGATATTTCATTAACCTCGCAAGATTACAACGTTTGGACTTCATGGTACTTTGTGCCCGTGGATGGAAACCGGAACAAACATACCGAAGAGATAGGCACTTAAACGAATGGAACCTTATAGTCCATGTTGCGTTGATATAGAGTTGGCATCATTCTCACCGATGCATAAATGAGAAGACACCGTTGACGTTCCAGACGATGGTTTGACGATTGCGTTGAAAGGTGACATTTCATTGAAGAGCGCCTGAGATCTTATGGCTATATCTATACAATACCACTACACGTTACAATGTTCCTCGCCTAGCCTTCGCCTACAAACTCTCCTCATCGGCTGAACGCAAGGGACTCGAGGCTCTCAAGTTCTAGAGCCTTTATTTATCCAATCCCAGAACAGCATCCAACTGCCGATCACTGCTAAACAAAAAATCAACGATATGACACAGGTTTTAACTTTAGCATTGCGTGACCAAAAAGCAAATAACCTAAACTCTTGTCAAAACAGACCATAATTCGGCGCCGTTAATGTCCGTAACGCCGATGGCTTGAATGCCCTGTTAGTTCCATGCATAAGTGAAAACCTTCTTGTCTCCCCCTCCCATCAACACGGCTCACCCATCCTTGCAAAATGTAACCCCTGATTTTGCTTCTGCCGGGTGGTATTCGATCTGAGTGGTCAGTTGGGCAGAGCTTACGCCGCGGTTACCGGGACGTTCCATTTATCGCAATCCGTAATCCGGATCATCCCATGAGACGGAAGATGCATGTCGCTTAGGGTGTACGAGATCGATTGGTTCTGAAGCGAAAGAGTCGAGATTTGCGTGCTAACTTATCCAATGCTCTTGACCGAGGACGTTGTTTTCTGTTAGTCAGGTTTAACATGTGCCGAATCCACTGCGCTAAAGGCTTAATTTTGCTCGACGGGCCTTTTTATACAGCTTCTAGAAGTGAACTAGACGGCTCCATAGATTAGCAATGGAATCGTAAGCTTGGACGGAATGTCATTCCAGTGGAATAGACTCTGCACTGACAGGTCGACTATTCCCTGTCAAGTAGCCGCGTCGGCCGCGGAAAAAACGCAAGGGTGCGAAATCTACAGGGTGTTAGTAATAAAGTTTAAGCAGTGTAAACTCTGATTACAGGAGGTAACATATTAACTCGAGCCCAATATATTTCTCTGGGGAGACTTGTCTCGGTTAGATACGTGAAACACAACCGACACTCGTAACAAAGCATATAGACAATGCATCACGGTATCCTCAACAAACAAATGGCGAGAGAAGAGAAAAGGTGTTGTAATGCACCCTGTAGCTTACATGGTACGATGAATGGAGGATGCCGAAACGCGGCTGACCTCCCTGTTACGCGGTCACGAAAGGGGCAAGGGATCGGCAGTTGAGGTCGAGACCGTTGAGGAGCCCTTGATTGGTTTCCGGACCCCAGATCGACGACGGCTGTTGATCCCGACCCCCCACCCAGCGAAGGATTTACCCATCTTGGCTCTGTGATCCCACCCAAGTCCGAAAAATCATGAGATAGCGCAGGGATATGCCCTGAAATGAAAGAAAGCCTCAACGGCTTAGAACAAAGTAAATCTCCGGGTCTGATGCCTTTGACGCAGGGGTTATATCAAAGGATGAGATCCTGTGAGCTGCCCGACCAACACTGTTGCGTGTTCTGGAGTTGACCTGTAAGTTTAATGCGGCATGAACAGAGAGGACTCGGTGGTCTCTTATCGAGTGCTGATATGCCCGGTTGAGATAAGTTGTCTCCCGAAACACATGTCTTAAACGCAGGGTCGGGGAAAAAAAACAAGGGAGTGCATGCCATGGGCACAGTCGCATCATTGCGTTAATTAGATATCAGTGAGAAGCTTTATCACCCTAATCCACCCCATTCTTCGGCGCTGCTTTCATGTGTTTGATCTGTAATTCATCAATTTTTAACAAGTCGTCGAGATGCTTTTGCCTCGTGAGCATGAGACGCCGTTTAACAAGGCGCCTGTTATCCGGGCGCTGTCGATGATTCTCATGATTGTCACCATGTTTTCGGTATTTATTCGCGTTCTGACACGGATTGCTACGATGAGGAGATTGCGATGGTCGAGTTTGTTTAAGTCGGATGATATTCTCATCTTTGTGTCGATGGTGAGGAATTAGGTTTTGATGGTTGACGATCTTTACTAATATTTTAGATCTTTGTTATTGCGCAATCGGCGGTCGTTTATTCACAGGGAGCGAACGGGATGGGAAAGCTTGATGTGTCTTCTGGGCAAACATCGTTGATTCTGAAGGTGAGTTTGACGGCGAATGGATGTGACTGGTCTGACAATAGCAGGACCAACTCGTGTCCGATATTCTGTTTTACCTGGCTTTAGCGTTTTCGAAGATCTCAGCCACGACGACCGTTGAAAATATGTCACCACTGTCTCACAAGCGAATACTGCCGATCCAAATTATCATTGTAGGCTGGGCCGTTTCTGCGATATTCGTACGGGCATTCGCATGCTCATTACCATCATCTTGGGACTACATCAACGGTTCATGCGTCGATCTGGTGGCATTCTGGGCATACGTCGATGCTCTCAACATCATTACCGATCTTCTCATCACGGGTGTCACGATTGAAATTCTCGTACACCTGCAGATGCCACTTGGCACAAAAGCAATGGTGGTTGGTGTTTTCGGCTCACGCATTCTGTAAGTCATCTACACCACGCATTACACCCAGACTAACAAAATCTCAGGATGATCCCTCCCGCCGTGTCTCACATCTACTTCTTCAAACAAGCCCTCGAATCATCCACCCCAATCTTCACAATGTGGAAGCCCACCGTCATCGTACAAGTGACCCAGTGCGTCGGTATCACCACCACCTGCATTCCCTTCTGGTGGCGCTTCCTCAAGAGTCTCGAATCAGGCCAGATGGGCGCGGGCGACATCTTCGGCGCCCTCAGCAAAAGCAACAATAGCAAAAGCGGCGGGACGACCAGAGGGACGGGGAACAAGTCTAGGTCAAATCACACGCTGACGTCGGGGTCGCAGGCTTTCGAGCTGACGAGCAGGCAGGGGGATGTGAAAAAGTTTGCGCACATTGTGACGGATCATGGCAAGGGAGGAGGTTCGTGGGATGCGGCGCGGCAGAATAGCCAGGAGGCCCTTGTTGATCCTGCTGCTGGGGTTGCTCACTGAGTGACCACTCGGATCTTAATTGCGGTAGGTACCGGTATATTTCTCTTTAGCAAATGATAATGCTACCGTTGGGCGCGGGCCGAACCCTTGTAAATAAAGTGGGATGGTTTAAATGGTGTGGCGCAATGCACGTCCCTAGAAGATAACAAGGGTCACAGACCTCAGTCCACTCTCTCTCGTTCGTTCGTAGTTTCATCCTACGCGATATGCATGTCTCATGCAAGTTGGGAATACCTCCCCTACTCGGCTGTAGCGCCAACAGATGGTTCTACTCGCGTTCCACCTGTACCGTTACCACGAGTGCTATACCGTTCAGGGATATGATATGCAAGTTCGCCGAACTGTTTGTCATATCTGACAGGCATGGGGAGGGTTGTATTTAACTTTTTTGCTGCAGACGGAGTTCCTTTTTAACCTTTCCCCCAACTCCTCCCCCCATCTAGAGGGTCATTTATTTGCAGCGCAGACTGCATACTTTCTTTTTATCAATTCTGACCCATTTTGACGACGATCAATATGGCTACTCAGTACGAACTCAACGATATGCCCGTGTCCAAACATCCCCGATCGACGGTCGAAGATGCCTCAGTGATTAGTGATCAGGATCACATGGACAATGCGCAATTGGCAAAGCTCGGAAAGAAATCAGTCCTCAAGGTACACAACACCACTTCACCCTCTTGATACGCAATTGACACAATGTAGAGAAACTTTGGAGGCTGGACAATTCTAGGCTTCAGCTGCGCCGTCCTCGTCACCTGGGAGGGAACCCTCATGAACTTCGCTCCAGGTCTCAGCAATGGAGGCAGCGCGGGTCTCATCTACGGCTACATCTTCGTCTGGATAGGCGTCCTCAGCTCCTTCGCATGTCTCTGCGAACTCGTCTCGATCGCCCCGATGGCTGCTGGCCAGTACCACTGGGTCGCTATGCTTGCGCCGCCACGATACGCGAAATATCTTAGCTACATCACAGGATGGATGAACTTGGCTGGGTGGCAGGGAACGTCTGCTGCTGCGGGTTTCCTTACTGCTACGATGATCCAGGGTCTGGTTATTTTTACGACGCCGTCTTATGACGCGAAAACGTGGCATGGTAGTTTAATGATCTGGGCTTGTGTCCTGGTCGCTATCATCATCAACACTGTTGTCAGTGCATTGCTGCCGATTTTGGAGGGTATGATCTTGATTCTGCATCTTATCGGCTTCTTTGCTATTCTCATTACACTTCTTGTCTTTCGCGACAACGATAATGGCACTGAAGTGTTTACCGAATGGCGCAACTCGGGCAATTGGCCTACTCAAGGTCTTTCATGGTTTGTTGGACTGTTGGGCTGTGTCTTTTCATTCACTGGTAAGTCTTGATCATAGCATCATTTGCTCACTCAACTAATGCGCATCAGGTGTCGACTGCTCCTTTCACGTAAGGACCAATACTCTCAATCGATGGCTATGTTACTGACCATATCACAGATGTGTGAAGAAGTACGAAACCCTTCCCTGATCGTCCCTCGCTCTATCATGGGCAGTATCACCATTAACGGCCTTCTCGGCTTCGGTATGGTCATCGCCATGCTTTACTCCGCAACCGACATCGACGCAGCCATTGAGACACCAACTGGCTATCCATTCATGGAGATCTTCTACCAAGCCACTGGATCAAAAGGCGGAACCGCCGGAATGGTGTCACTGATTATCGTCATGACCCTTTCTGCTACCGTTGGCGTCATCGCTTCGACATCGCGTATGCTTTGGGCGTTTGCTCGTGATAATGCTCTTCCTTTCTCGCCCATTCTCTCAAGGGTATGTTCACATAGTATCGCTTCCGTAACAATCTCTAACAGACTCAGGTCGAGAGCCGCACCAACGTTCCTGTCTGGTCCATCACGGTCACATGTCTCATCTCCTGCATCATCGGTCTCATCAATCTCGGCTCTTCAATTGTCTACAACGCCATCATCTCAGTCGCCATCTCAGGCCTCTACGCATCATACTTCATGCCCGCCATCCTTCTTCTCTACCGCCGCTGCGATAAAAACTACCAGATCCGAAACATCCACGGCGACGGCCAAATTCTCGAATGGGGTCCTTGGCACCTCAAGGGAATGTTTGGCATCATCAACAACACTTTTGCTTGCATTTTTATCACAATCGTCTGGTTCTTCAGCTTGTGGCCTCCTCAAACTCCCGTCGATGCTAAGAGCATGAATTATGCTTCTCTGATGACTGGCGGAATTGGTGTTTTGGCTACCATTTACTATTTCCTTCGTGCGAACAAGATCTACGTGGGACCCAAGAAGGAGATTTAAATAGGCCTTGTGCGCATGGAGCCCAAACGTCTGCTCCAATTCTATCATTATCTAATAGCTCTATAGCAAAAGTTTGTCTAGACTGAGATCATAACATACATTATTTCCAAGGCATGACTGTCAACTCGGGCCACAACTTTACCCAGCGCTGAACCTTCTTGTGGTATGTCTCTTCCGTCATGATCAATTGATTCGGGCGCACTGTGAGTGTGAACATGTCCGAGAAACCCCATGGCGCAAAGATATCCCATTCTCCATCGTCTCTCAGTCTAACGCCGATAAGTGCAGTGTTGGTCCCCCAAGTAGCCATGGATGCCTCGCTAGAGCGATGCTGAGGGCACGGTTTGCCAAACTTCTTTTCGTACCAGAGATGCACGCGTGCTTGATTGCGGATCTCAACTTCAGTAGGAATGTCCGCAAAGATCTTCTTTCCAGCCTGAATAACAGCATCTTCAGCCTCCCACGATAGATCTGAGTCGTCGAAATAGATCAAGTCGTAGTCGTCGATGCCAAGTTCTGGGTCGCGGTTGGTGACAGCGTTCCAGACGGTTTGCGTGAGTGCACCAGCTGCGAGGTACCAATTGGGAAGTTTCATTTCAGCGGCACGCGATAGAACGGTCATGAGTGTTTTGTTGCATTCTATTGCTTGACGAAAGCGAGCGATTTGCTCATGGATTGGAAGGAGAGCGGCGTCCATTTTGTTTGCAGAGTTGAGGTTTGACGTGTTGAGAAGGATGAAAAGTTCACGCTTGATCACGGCTTAACATAACAACAACTGCACGTGACATGCATCATCTTGCATCGCATTTAGGCAGCAAACTGGGACTGCGATCAATTTTGCAGCAAATAATATCAAGCTCAAATTACAATATCTATATCTACTACAGTCTATATATAGTTCTTAGGTTAAGGGAGGCCAACTAACAAGTCTCGAAGCTTGGGAAACTTGGGTGAGCCCATTCCCGAGACCGGATCCCATCCCTTGGCCGCCTTGAACCCTGCCGTGCCGCAACCAGGATTAGAGCCTTGTGTGATCTATCGACGTTAGTAAATGCTCAATATTTAGTGATAAATGCGCTTACATCAGTAAATACTTCAGGATGCTGATACAAAATCTGGTTCAAGAACCCAATCGGCTTTTTCCCGGCCAGTAACCGCTCATCATTGATCCTGTTGATCATCGCAGCAAACATTGGTGTAGCAGCGCTTGTTCCTCCACTGATCGTAGTCTTGCCATCTTGAACGATAGTGACATTTGCCCCCAGAAGCGCGACATCAGGAATAGCGCGTCCGGAAATGTTGTATGTTCCCTTGGGGTAGTGAGGGTTGTTCGCCGCGAGGTAGCTAGCGACAGCTTTACGCTGGTAAGCTGGCTGTGCGTTCATGTTGCTGAAGCCGCCTGGAACATGTCAGTAAAACTCTTCGCATCTATGAGGATACTTACCTCCAGAGTAAAAGTTATGCTTGGGATCGAAAACAGCAACTTCATTGGTTCTGCTGCCAGTAAAGTTGACTTGCGTCGCTCCAACTGCCGTGACAAAGGGACAGGATCCAGGAAACAGACTGTTGAAAGCTTCCTTTTTCTTATCGTAGGGATTCGCAGTACACTGCATAGCACCTTGAACACCACGATCACCCGCGGCAACGAGAACGCTGACACCACTGAGAGCCAACTTCATCCACTCGTGACATTGTCGCTGGATGTAATGCCGAGGTAGCGTTTGCTCATCAATCGCGAAGGAGATGGAGACGACATTTGTAACCTGGTACTTGCCGCACATAGCAGGCCCTTGGAAGCCTTCAAAAACAGGGAATGTGGGATCAAGATCCGGATCATCACCGCCATCATACTTGCAGTAGCTTGCGTCAACAGCGTCGAGGAAGTCATTTGCAAGACCTCCTTTGTTATTGTAGGGAGTCTGGAACATGGTAACGGTCTGGGGGTAAACGATTGGATACGACATCTGGATGTCGAGTAACTCTTCGCCTTCAATAGGTACACCTTCTGCCACGGCACCGTTGATGCTGTTGACTTTAGGTTTGGTTCCTTTGGGAATGAAAGGTGCGTGCTTTGCCCAGAATTGGTTAAGATCAGCTGGCTGGTACGGGTCGCCGTATCCAAAGAGACCCATTGAGTTATTCTTTGCAGCCTTGGTGCCAAGAGGAACACCATAGAGCTCTGATATCGCCAATTAGTAGTGAGCAGTGAGCATGCGCTATTGACTTACTTCGGATACATGCTGGAGTCCAGCTTTCGCTACAGTTGCGCAGATCATCCGCAACTGGGAGCTTATATGGCGGTGGTAGGGTATCTAGCACGGGCTTGACTGCACGGCTGCGCTTTGTCTTGCCAGTCTTCTGAGATGGAGCCAACGCAATGAACTCAACATCGTCCTCAATTGCAGACGGAACTGCGTGATCGGTAGGTTCGAGGCGAAGTTCGCCAGTCGCATCGTCGTGCATAACATGAACGCCAGCTCCGAGCATCTTTCCAAGCTGCTTGACCGGAGCAGAGAACTCGAGGATAGCAGCTGCCTTCTTGAGATGCACGGAAGATAAGTCGACACCTGAATCTTCGAGCCATTGCATGACCTTTTTCTGTGAACTGTCGCTGGGTTTAAAAAGGTCTTGCTAGAATATTGTGAGAATGAGAGCAACCCTGAGAAGATTGAAGAGGAACGTACGACTTCCCTGAGCTCAAGATAGTGTCCAAACTTCTCTGACTTAGGGTCCGAAATATCCATCAGCAAAGCCTCAGCTTCCGCAAGCTTAGGCTGATGGAACGCGACGGCAGCGCGAACCACTTCATCTCCAGACACGGCCTTCCATTGCGATTGAGGAAGCGCACTGACGATCTGCGCACTCAGAAGCGCGACGAGTGTCGCGTAACAATACATTGCCGATGATATTGTAGCAACACTTCTTCGCCAAGACGGGAAAGAGATTTGTAAGTTAAAGACAGGTCTTGGCAGGTTAGAAATCACGAAAGCGAAAGGGGAAGGAAACATTTTGTAGTTGGGTGAAATCGGCTAGAACGGTCGGGCCCAGTTCCTGGTTTCAAAACCTCGTATTTGAGCCGGAACTAATTTTAGATGGTTCTCGTGATCGTAAAAAGCATAGCGTTGACGATAACAGACTGATTAACCTATAGCGTCCGGATATGGAAAGATCAGTGGACTTTTGTCGTCTATCGCCTCGTATTTCTACACGATCCTCACTTAAGGCGAGGTCAATGCATAGATCTTTTAAAGACCAGAACAATCCTAACTAATTGTGGTGTTTATGTATAATTGATTCATTTGTTAAAAAAGAAAGAGGCTAGATATAAGGGTTAGGATTTTAAATAAAAAAGCTAGTTTATATTAAGTCTATATTTATAGATTATATAAAACATTATACTTAATATATTAGTAAAATATAAAAAATAGTTAAGAAAAAAAAAAGAATAAATAAATATATACATAGTATTATATTAAGTAGTAAATAAAATAAAGATTTAAAATATAACTAATTAAAAAATAGTAAAAGAAAATAAAAGAAAAGGTAAATAAAAGTATAAATAAAAAGAATAAGTTTAAAAGTTTAAAAAAAAAATAGAAAATAGTAAGTATAGATACTTAAACTTAAAATTAAGATATAAATTAGTAAAAGGTCTAGAGTTTTAAAGGTATATAAATACCTAACCCTAGGTTTAAGTAAGTTTACTATATAAAAATAGTAAGTTTACTAGCAGGCTTATAAGACTTTTAAGATCTATAAGTAAAAGACTTTAAATATTTAATACTTATTACCCTAACCTAGTTACTTTAGGGTTGTTTTTACACTGTAATTGCAAGCAACGAGCTAACCTAGTTTAAGGCTAATACTATCTTTAAGTAAGTAACGGGCCAGTCTATGCCTATTAGACCTTACGTAATTGTAAATACGGTCAAGATAGTACTAAGGGATACTGCAGGTAATATGTTTTATTAGTTTGGAGAGGATGGCTATGGTAATGATGTTAAGGAGAGCTGTTAAATGTATCTGGGTATTAAGAATTTCTGGGATTAGATTAAGGAGAATAAGGGAAAGTGGACAAAGTAACTAAAGGATTAAACATGTTTTTACCAAGTAGCTATTATTATTCTAAATAAGGATGCTGTAGTATGCTGTTTAGTGTTTTTATCCTGGAGATTGGTTTATGGGGATCCTTAGACAGGTTCGAAAATAAATAATTACTACAAAATAGATGCTAATTAGATTATGGACTCTCTGGAAGTATGGCGAGGATAAAGCGTGTAAATTCTTGCAATGAAATATTTATATACTCATGTTAAGGTCTTGGCAGGTGCCTTGCCGTATTCTAATAAGATAACATATCTAGAAATAGTCTTAAAGATGATACCTAAACTCAGTACCGCCTTGACTTATTTCTGTATCCTTGGGCAACAAGTTTCATGTTTCTCTAGAGCACAAACTCCTGAAGCGATCCAGATGCAGCCCCTTTGTATTGGTTCCCACCCACCAGTCCGCCAGAAACATTTCCTGCGAATTGCCCAACAGTCAGAGTCTCGCTAGCAGGAAACCAAAACGTGGTCTGCGAGAAGTCAAGAGCGAACTGCCAGTGTTCGTCCGTCTCTGGGGACACCAAGTCGATGAGGTACCCCGTGTGGCGCGACTTGGGCAATGGGGACTTGGTACCAGGGGCGGATGATAGATGGACAGGGCCATTCTTGGTTAACGTGACGCTACCGTAGGTCTCGGAGCATACACGCTCCTGATTGGTAGTGCGGAAGATGACCTTGTCGCTTTTCATCAGAGTAGCGCTGAAGTATGGGCGGCCGTCAATAGCTGATGTATAGTTCCAAAGCATAAGGCCGTACGGTCCAGCAATAGCCCGAGCCATGTCCCAGTTCCCACTGATGACGGCCCAGGGTCGGGAGTTCCAGTTCTTGTCCCGTCCTCCAACACCATACAAGTCGAAGGGTGTGCCACGAATGCTGAGGTGCACCTCGGCGTCGGCGACCGGGAACTGCTCCTGCCAGTACATTTCTGGGCCAAGCAGCACGCTGGCCCTGGCATCGGGGTACACTAGTCCACCAGGATAGATTGGAGGCCCTCGAGACTTGAGCTTGAATGTACCGTTGATGGTGGGAGACTTGATGGTAGCAACAGACTCCTTGAAATCTTTGGACGCGGAGAAGCCCCAGTTTATATTTCCAGCGTCGTCAGTCCAAGTTCCAGTGGTCGTCTTTAGGCAGGTCGTCAAGGTTGATGTATCGACAAAAGCATTCTCCATGTATCGTGTTCCGTTGGCCCACGCGATGGAAATCAGGCCACGCTGGGCAGCGATGTTGCTGGCAACTGTGCCTCGGGTGAGATAGAGGACGATACTAGCCTTTCCGTCATGAGAGGCAGCGTCGAAGGACCAGTTTTCGCTCACGGTTTCATTGAACACCGAGACCATTGGGGAATCGAAGTGAACGAGGGGATCTGCGCTCATTTTGGCAGGTCCATCAATGAAGTCACCGGCTCGAGCCCGGTGCTGGACGCAGTTTCTGCCTGGGGGGGCTGTTGAAACGGACAGTCTAGCCAAGGCGACCAGAAGGGTGGAAATATAAGCAAGATGCATGCTTGAGGGTTCTGTGATTCTGATTTGTGTGCTGGATGATGTTTGTGTTGTAATTGATTATCGAAGTGCAGAGAGTGGTTATCGTCTTGCTTATTTATACTCCTCCAGCCGTTCACTCGAGGGCTCTGGGAGAAAATTCTAGATGAAGCGAGTGAGACTCAGAAGAACATGACGCAGGCCATTCCATCATCATGACTTGGTGTTTCGCAAGGACCCTTCGAATTAAGCCTGATGCGTGCAGTACTGATGGTTCTGCAATTCGTTCCCGTGCCGTAATCGCTAGTATCCTCTGAAACGGGCTTAGCAATCTATAAACAGGGATCCTGTCAGAGAGTGGCTGAGTCCGGGGAACTAACCCGAGTTTGGGGTTCCCTTGCGACAGTCTTTTTATTGGACGAACAGACAAGGCTAAATGGATCTCCAAACCCATGCCGAATGTTTCTCTTCTCAGATCAGTCGAAAACCTTTCGACGCATCTTCGTCTCTTATCTTTCAAGCCTCGCTGCCCATGAAATGGTCTATAACGGTCCAAGCAAGGGGTGTCGGATGTGCCGAGACAGGAAGGTCAAGGTGAGTCGCAACATTGTCTTGATCTAGCCCGAGCTGAGCCGTGAATCTCCAGTGTGATCGAAGAACACCAGCCTGTGGAAATTGCCTTGGCAGAGGAAGCTCGTGCCCAGGCTATGGTGATGTTTTCGACAAGGCGCATCGGGACGAAAGCGTCAAGACTAGAACGCGACATTCGCACAGGAGCCACACGACCTCCAAGGCCGCACTGCAGCTCAGGCTAACGCAGCTATCAACACGAATGCCTCCGGGTCCGCCATCAAACGATGAGCTCGACGCCTTGGGTTTCTTCTTCTTTCACTACGGCCGCTGCTACGACGGTCAAGCTACCTGCAGTATCTTCGGCATCCTCCCAAGCATGTACGCAAAGTGCAGCTTGAACTCCCCCTTGGTCAAGGCCACCACGGCGCTCGCTCTTGAGGTAGCCTACTTGCACCGGTCGGCTGGAGGGTATTCAGTCTTGGGCCATAGCACATACATTGAGGCGGTGATCCGAACCAAAGAAGCCCTCACTGCATCGGCGCAGAGCAAATCGAACGAGCTTCTTATGACGACTCTTGTGCTAGAAGCATACGAAAATGCCCACGCCACATTTGGGAAGACGAATCATGGCGTATCGCCGTCTCATGCACATATCCTTGGCTCCATCGCTCTATTGAAACACCGTGGGTCCCTGGACTACAAGGACGAACTATCGTGGCGCCTGGTCGTTGCCACACGAAACAGGCTACTTCAACACACTTGGCACGACTTGGATGGACTAGGAGGCTTCGAAACTCTCCGAGATGTATGGAATTGCGGGACCGGAGCTCATATGTACAGCCCGGCGGTGAAGGCCGATACACTGGCATTCAGGCTGTCTAGGGTCAAACTCCAAGCGAGGACAGCGGTGAGTTTACACGAGATTCTCAACCGCACCATCAACCTCGCCAGCGAGTGTAGTCTCTGGCAGAATGCCCTTCCATCAGCTTGGAAGGTACTATCCGTTCCGGCCTGTACTCTCCCCCCATCAATACAGGCTGCTAGTGCGTACAGCCACGTAGATCCCGCCGTCTACGCAAGTATTTCCATAGCAAACTCGTACAATCGGCACCGAGTCACTGAGTTATGCTCCCTTTCGCTCATCAGCGATTGTCTTGTGAGCCTATCATCCCCAGAGCAGGACTATAGACTGCGCGTGCTTCCACCTGCACTCCTATGCAGAGCCCAGGTTCTCGTCGACGAAATATGCGCCAGTGTGCCGTTCCTTACCGGCGATGCGGCAGCAGGTGGCCTAAGAGCAATGGCTGTGCTTGTACCATCTGTGGCGCAGCCATCTTATGACGGGAATAACGTGACCGAAATGTTTCCTTGGAATGAAGTCCAGCACGCGCAGCAGGTGGTAGCGTCTGGCCTATTCATGATGTATTGCACCTTGAAGAAAGTTCTTGAGCTTTTTGGGGATAAAGCTATGGGGAATATTATTCGTGATGGACAGATTGAATGGGTAAGACAACAGTCCCAGAGACTAAGCCGAATTCTTTATAGAAATTAAGAAAAAAAGTAACGTCTTTTTAAAACCCTATGAAACATAACAATAAGATTACAGATTAATTATGTTTTTTCTATAGGTACAGACAGAATATCAATGATCTAGTCACAGGCATAAAGCTAACTTAAGAGCCATTACTGCAATGTAGCACCGGACTGACCTTACGACCTCTTTCTGGGCTTGCATGGCGATCTGTAAACGGGTTTGATTTACGCTCGGCCCTTTCTACGCCGAGACTCCCAGAATGCTTCTTTAATGCCCCCAACAGACAAGGTTATACGCGGGGAAGCTGGTCTTTCTTTTAGCCTAATATACGGATATAGTATATTCATTTCCAAACCTATTGTCAATTTGCTACATGTCGTTCAAAAAGCCTCGCAGTCGCTATTCTGAGACTAATTAATGCCTAATGGTTCGGCCAGCAGCTAATTGTTCCGCAACCTTCTTAGCCAAGATCTGGTGAAACGCTTGTGTTGGATGAGCGCCGTCGATATACATGTACTCCGACGCGTTGTATTCACAATTATCAGACTTGAAGTCTGGCGTAATAGTACCGCTATTATTTCTTAGCCTGGAACTTCGCAAATCGACTAGTAGCATGTCCTACCTCTTGTAGTCTGCACAGAATCCCGTACTCTTGTACACCGCGGTCTCTGGAAACTGACTTGGATCTTCGGTAACCGCAGTGATCAACGGTACAATGTCAAAAAAGAAAAAGGTGCTTTGAGACAACTTGCGGTCGAGCTGTTTCAAGAGTTTGTGAAGCTTCTTGTTCCAATTTTCAGATGCTGCCTTGAGAGTTGGAGCGATGGGCTTTGGAACGTTGTTTGGAAAAAGAGACTGCGGCGGGGTTGAGATGAAGAGGAACTGCCGAGCACCGTGGCCGTACAGGTCAGTTGTAAGCTGGTCTAAGCGCTCCATGATCTCGGTGACCGTCTCATTCTGGTCAGCGTCATTGATGGTGCGGTATATGTCGTTAATACCGATAAATACTGTATAAAGTGTATTTTTTGGCTGAAAGAAGTTTAGGCCTAGTTGTTGCAAATAGGTGTCGAACCTGTTGACTTGGGTAGCCACGTCGTTGGGTCCAGTCTTGACAATGTTGACATCAGTGACAGCACCACCGACTGCCATGTTATATAGTAACACGGACGACTGATTATACTGTGTGGTCAAGTACATTGGCCACATTTTGCCATTGGAGCTTGTCTTGCCAGTATTTCCGAATGGGTTGGAGATGGAAGGTTGAGCTCCAGAGGTATTGAATCGAGTGTCCGTCCATGAATCACCGCTATTGTATAGTCAGACATAAAACAACTACGGGTTGCGGATTGTCAATAAACTTACAATGACACGACTTTGTTGATCTTAGCAAAGTCAAACTTCTTTTGAGGATGTTTGTCCGCTGAAGGTGCCGCTACTGCTGCGTGCAGCGAACTGGCAAGGGAGATCAAGATACACAGCTTCATTTTGGAACATGGATTTTGGACAGTAATAAGGCAAAACAAAGTGAATAGAGAACACTAATAAGCTAAAGCAAAGATGGGGTTTACTAGGACTTAAAATAGGAAGCCATTTATTATATCTCGGTGGCCGATCCCCCGAAGACCAGATTGGAATATTTCCAGAATGCGGAAAATTTTGGGGGTGAATGGTGCTAACCCTATATGCAACTGTAGATACCGAGCATGGTTAACATGAGTAGTAATCAACTAGGTACCATGCGTGTGTATTTGTGATTAGCAAATTTGTAGCGAAGCCCTGTGACTGAAAATTTATTTGCGCTTTACAGTAGCATTCAAGGACCAACACCAAGACCACCGGTTCAAAGCGTCTGGGACACTCTCCTGGTATCAAAGAAGGTACCCTGAGTCCCCTGACTAAGGCAAATGGTTAGTGGGAAGCCTAGTTGGAGTAGTGGAGTCTAGCGGGGAGCAATGCCGGGCCAAAGGAAGCAACAGTGACGGCTCCTGTCTCAACTCGATCGCAGGCTGAACTCAGCGTCATGACATCCGTCTCCGAAATAAGCAGAGATTAGATAGCGCCCATCTTGGAGACCCACGAAAACCAACGGTTACACGATCATCAATGTCTCTGATATCTCGCTCCGATAGGCTCCAACGATAACGGTTATCGGCCCCGCCAACGCTGATAAGCCGTCACAAGACACTCTCAGTAGTAGAGTGCGGGGTAATTGTCGATCTGTCCCGAACGGAGGCGACCGCTCTTTGCTCCTATATCGGGAAGGTTTCCGCCTCACTATATCATGCTATCCCTTCTTTGTTTCTTCCATCTACCAACAACATCTATCCCAAAATGCCTTCAACTTCCATCTACCAGTCTGTCATTTATCCCGGCAACCACGAAAAGCTGGACAAGCCCAAGGACACACAGAACTTCATTGACAACAAACTCGTCTCTTCAAAGACGTCGTCATGGATCGAAGTTCATGACCCTGCGACGAACAATGTCATCACGCGTGTTCCGGAGAGTACCAATGATGAACTTCAAGAAGCAGTCAAGTCAGCTAAGGCTGCGTTCCCGGGATGGAAGAGGACGAGCATTATTAAGCGTCAGCAAATAATGTTTAAGCTGACGCATTTGATCCGCGAGCATATGGATAACCTTGCGACAAGCATTGTCACGGAGCAGGGAAAGACTTTTGCTGATGCCAAGGGCGATGTTCTTCGGGGACTGCAAGTTTGCGAGACAGCTTGCGGAATCACGACTCAGCTCGGCGGTGAAGTCCTCGAGGTTGCCAAGGACATGGAAACACGGTCCTACCGAAACCCATTGGGTGTTGTTGCAGCTATCTGCCCTTTCAACTTCCCTGCTATGATTCCATTGTGGTCTCTTCCTGTAGCGACTGTCACAGGCAACTGCATAATCGTCAAACCTTCGGAACGCGATCCGGGCGCTGCCATGATGATTGCCGAGCTCTGCAGAGAAGCCGGCTTTCCACCTGGCGTCGTCAACGTTGTCCATGGATCAAAGGATACAGTCAACTTCCTTCTTGACGAGCCTGAAATTCAAGCTATTTCCTTCGTGGGATCCAACAAGGCTGGAGAGTATATCTACCAACGAGGATCAGCAAACGGAAAACGCGTGCAAGCGAACCTTGGAGCAAAGAATCATGCTCTTCTGAGCCCCGACGCTAACAAGGACCATGCCCTTGATTCAATTGCTGGAGCTGCTTTCGGTGCCGCTGGACAGCGATGCATGGCTTTGAGCGTGTTGGTTACTCTCGGAGACGCGAAGCAATGGCTGCCAGATCTTGTCGCGAAGGCGAAGAACCATATCGCAGGCAGTGGCTTTGACTCAAAGTCGGATTTCGGACCTTTGATCACTCCTCAAAGTCGCGATCGCTGCAATGCCCTGATCACAAGTGCCGAGAAGGAGGGTGCCAAGATTCTACTGGACGGTCGAGGATATAAGCCTGAGGGCTTCCCCGATGGCAACTGGGTAAGACATTTCTGATTGATAGATGATTGGGTTACTAACAAGATACAGGTCGGTCCTACAGTCATCTCCGGCGTCCGCCCCGATATGGAATGCTACAAGGAAGAAATCTTCGGCCCCGTCCTCCTCTGCATGGAAGAAGAAACCCTCAAAGACGGCATCGATCTCATCAACTCCAACGCCTGGGGCAACGGAGCCGTCATCTTCACAAACTCAGGCGCCAAGGCTTCTCTCTTCCAACAAGAAATCGACGCCGGACAAGTTGGTATCAATGTGCCGATTCCTGTTCCTCTGCCTATGTTTTCTTTCACAGGAAACAAGCGCAGTGTGGCTGGAACTGGTCTTGCCAACTTTTATGGAAAAGATGGATTGAGGTTTTACACACAGTGGAAGACTGTTACTTCGCTTTGGAGGGCGGATGAAGCGAGCACGGGAGAGAAGTTGACGAGCATGCCTACTAATTCTTAGATATGCTTGTGGTTTTCTGGGAGAACTATGATTAGATAGACTTTAATCAAATATGTCCCTGGAAACTCATGGTCACTTTTTGCACAGGTTCAAACTCAGCAGCGAACGCTGGGGAGCCTGAAAAGCTGAAAATACCATGGTCCGTGGCTGCACACTCATAGCGAAGCATTGGCTTACAGCGTCCGTGACTCCGGGTATTAATCGAGGCCATTCGGCCAGCGAGCACAATCTTCTCAAAGCATTTCCTCCCTTTCCTTTCATACCAATCAGGATATTGAACCTGACTGATCGAATGTTCCACCTCGCTTCTCTCGCGCCAACACTATGGTTCGAGGAACACGCCTGAGAGAGCCGATGAAGAATCTGTGCGCAGCTAGCCAACGGGAGCTTTTAACTGGTTAAAAGCAAGAAAGGCAGATTGGGTGCAGAGAACATGATGTGCTAAAATGATTACGGTTATTCATAGACCACTTCTACATACATGCGAATCCACATGCTACCCTCATGCTCTCGGGGTGACTGTCCAACTCTGAGCCTCGAATACTAAATCTCCACTCTTGCGCAAAGCCTCTAGGTCGATGAAAACCCTCAAACCAACCTGGCCCGACTCTAAGCCGTGTACCCGGAAAAGGATATAGACCTTCCGGCGTTGCGTATCAGTATTCACGCTTTTGCCAAATGACTGCATCTGCGAGCTTGTTAGTGGGAACACATGGATACAAGGAACTGGAAATATTACCCGTGCGTACTGATGTTTACTCATGTAGAACGGCGTATCGAGACGTGCCGATGTAGTGGTCTTGACTTCGATATAGTACTCCGGTCGCTCTTTTCTCCAACTGTCCTCAAGATACCCGTTTTCGATCAAGTAGCTGGTGAATGTTCCTGTCACATCATCAAAGAAGAGGTCCCCTTGCTCTGTCCCGTACCAGCTACCAAGAGAGGTGTAGTCAGGGTGGATGCTAGCATGGTGTCTGACAGTACTTTGCCAGTTATCTCGAGACCATCCGGGGAGGGCATGGGGTAGGGTTGAAAGCAACTCAAACACCTATTTCTTTCTTAGTGACAAAGGACCATTCCATGAGATGAGCGCACTTACATATAGCTCACCCGCTGCACCGACCATCCGCTGCCACTCTGTCTGGTCTCCGACATAGAACCTGAACAGCCCAGATCGAGCTGTACTCTCCGCAAGGCTTTGTGAGATTGCAGTCATATCAAAGACTGAATTCTTGTGAGGAAACGTTGAGATGCGCGCAACATTGACAGTTTGAACAAGCAAAGCCTGGTATGGAGTAGTGGCGTCGCGGATTACCTGAGCAGCGCTTACAGCGGGGACAGGGGATCTGATAACTGAATGCGGTGACGGAGAAGGCGAGGGAGCAGCGTTGTCTCGTCGTCTCTCAGGTGTACGTGGTGGCTCCGGTGTATACTCTGGCAATGCACCCGCCTCGGATATCCCGTAATGCTGGAGGATTCGTCCAACGTTGGAGAGCTTAGCTCGAAGGACACTGGCGACAATCATAACCGCCTCAGAGTTGACATCACGCACTGTACACTCTAGGAGCTGAGCGGTGAGCATTCGCGGAAACTCAGTGACCATGCAGAAATCGGCGTCTTGGTCGTCTTGTGGAATGTAGTACTTCCATTTGGAGAATAGAGCCAGATGGAAGTGCATCCCACTCTTTGGCAGCGGTGCTGTACTAGGACTGAATCCATGATACCAAGTTATACTGGACTTGATGTCTGGATGGCGGAACACTTGTACTTTGCGTATCGTGTCCTGCAAGTTGTAACTCCGTACCGTAGGTTGGCCATTTCTGAAGTGAGCAGCAATCCTGTTTGTTTTATTAGCTTGTAGGTGTTTAAAGAGTAAGTGGTTTGACGAACATGGCAAGTGCATCGGCTTTACTAGCGATATCCCGCGTAAGAACTTTATCCTCCACTCCTTGTGATTCGTCAACAGATGTCTTCTCTGTTACTGTCACCGACTTGGAGAGGTAACGATCAGTCAGGCCCAGCCACTCGATAACAGGCTTAAGACGATGCACTTCCTCGACAGAAAAGTCGAGAATGTTAGCCTTGCCCTTCATAACAGCCGCGTATATAGGGCGGTCATTTATGTAGAAACTTCCCAAAGCGGACGCGGGTTGGGCTTCGCCAAACAGCCCCCTTACAGGGAACACTCGACATGCCCGTATCTTTTCCGCATAGACACTTGATGGTCCTCGGTTGGTAGTCAAGCTATCGAGCAGGGACCAGATGAGTTTCTTGATTTCTGGAATAGGTTGGACAGTGTTCCCGATGTTCAGAATATGCTGATAGACAAGCGAAGCGCTTATCTTGGGAACATCGAGAAAAGATACGAAGAGAGTTGAAAAGTCTGCGTAGAGTGGTTCCAGGCTGACTTCATCCTGACTGGCACCTTGGCTAGACCATATACACTCTGAGAGTTTGTACCACTTCCTATTCGCTTGATGATGGGCATAAATGAGAGGGGAGTCTCGAAAGGCTTGCCTAGAAATTCGTTACTTAGTGCTCTGGAGACAGAAACTTGTAACATTTATTAGTACTTACTTAATAATGAGTGTGTTAATCTCATTGAGGCCGTCCGTCTGCGTCTGCAGAATCGTATAAAGCTCCTTCGTTACCACGGAGTAGTCCTTATTTTGATCCAGCGACCGAGATAGGGAACCAAGCTCACTGACAACGTCATGTTGGGTTATGTCTCGAATGGCAAGTGTGTTGCTAAAGAAGTGCTCCAGCTTCTCGCGATCTCCAGTGTCCATTTGTTCGAGTACAGAGGACCAGAATGACCGCAGAGGGTTGTAGACTTGAATACCCTGAGGTGCATTCCATAGGCATGCGGGCTGGTTAACCCAGCGAGCAGGTTTCTTTACATCCGAGGATGCGAGCGGTGTGCAGAGGATGCATTTGTTGTCAGTAATGGATTTTCTGTCATAGTTAGTCTGCGTCCTAGCCGAGAATGTGAGATTTAACTCGCCTGATCTGTGTTTGTATTGCGAAAGCAGCACTCAAGGATCCATTGGGAACCTGAGATTCAAGCTTAAGATACAAACCAGTCACAGTCTTTGAAATGTCACTTGTAATCTCCTTGGTGGTCTTGGAGATAGAGCTGAGTATCGCCAGAGTGAATTTGGTGTCGTCTTTAGTCCCGATGCCACAATGCTCCGCCAAGTCGAGCCATGCCGGAATATCATCGTCTTTCACAGGCTCATCAAGCTTAAGAAACGGCATGCTGTCCACTGATGCAAAGCTTTTCTCACAGCTCTCTAGCAGTTTTGGCAGCGGAAGTATAGTCTCCTCCAAAGGATGTCTTACACCATCCGTGCAGAGAAACTCCATTCTTCGCATAAGAGCAGTACCCTTCTTATCATCGATCCACTGCTTCTTAACTTCTGGTTTTTGAAAGTTTAGCATGAGTCTATGAAGTGTGAGTCCTGGGTAGGCTTTGACGAGGAATTTATACTCTGGTGAGTAGGTCTTGTCGGCTTCTGCAGGCGGATCTCGAACAGAGAAAAGTTGGATCTTTTCTTCGCAGTATATAATGTGATATAGCCATTGGGTCCATGGTTTCTCATTGCCAGCCGATGGGGTCGGCGGATCTTCAAGATAGGCTGGATGTAGAAGGGACACATCTGGTGGCTCGAGTCCCTCCGGGAATGGAGGGTTGAG
This sequence comes from Fusarium fracticaudum, assembly GCA_003353625.1. Lineage (NCBI taxonomy): Eukaryota > Fungi > Ascomycota > Sordariomycetes > Hypocreales > Nectriaceae > Fusarium > Fusarium fracticaudum. Next base: position 2,819,601 of record PDNT01000007.1, read on the forward strand.
GACTTTCCCTGGAGCCACTGGTCCTTCACCAGGAAGATAGACATACTCATGTTTTGGACGCTTGATGCGTAGTTTGTGGTCAAAAACAACCATGACTTCTTGTTCCTCTTTATTGATGAAGTCCTTTGGCTCGATCCGATAGAGAAACACAAGATGATTCCTTGACGTAGCCAGGTCGAGCTTCGACACTTGTTGGGCAGGATCTTTATAAATGTTTATGATCTTTTCTCGGATTTGCTGAACAGCAAGGGTCTTCGGTTGGAAGACTTCATAAAGCTTCCGACAATCTGCATTCGCTGTGGCGGCGGGCAGAAGCATTGGAAAATCCAGATCTCCGGGGATGGAGATGCCTTCAATCATGTTGTCGTAAAATTCTTCGTTCTTTCCGCCCTTAGTGGCACTTTTCAGGTCTCCTGAAGCAAGTGGAATGAGGTCCAAGCGGCGAATGGCAGTCTTCCAATCAGATTCTGTGTCATTCCAAATCTTGAGGACGAGACGCGCCAGTCTAGCATGCCAATCTTCATCTCGATCCTCAAAGGTTTTCTTCCTCCAATCGTCACTCTTGGTGAAAACCTCTAGCCTTCTCAAGTTTTCCACGTTCGTGATATATGTTAATCCATACTGACTGAGAATATCCAGATCCTGAGATTGATACGCCCAAGAGACGTATAACTCTTGTTCCAGATCAGGCAAGAGTGGCTCGCCATATTGGCCCAATTCATCCGCAGAAAGGCGCTTGAGATCGGCTATCTTTTGGAGACTGCTAAACTTCTGACTTGTTGGGCGCAAAAGTGCTATTTTGGAGAGTTTGTACAGCAAAGTGTTATCCAACAGGATCCAGAATGGGTCTATACTCTTTCGACTGGCGTGGGGAAGAAAGCGCATCCATTTGTATTCTGTGCCAGGCCTTTTACAGAGGCCCTCGACTGTCTTTACGACTGCATTCTCAACTGCCTCTTTGAGACGAATGTTCCTGTGTGAAGAGGCAATAAGCTTTTGCCTCGTGGGATCGGTGACAAAGTCAGAGTGGATAAGAAACTAGACATACTGATTAGCTGGGCATAGAAACGGTACGGGCGATTATACTGACGCTCAATCCGGTCTCAGAAACCGGCATGAAGGCAAATATCTTTTGATTCTCGATGACCGGCCCGCCTTTCTCATCAACGGGGAATGCTAGTATAACTTCTGCGCTGGAAGTATCTGCTGACGATTCCGAGGCAGGTCGTCGGTTCGGGTTGGCAGGCAACCCTGTTGCTGTTGATCTGTAGACGAGATAGCGATTCCATATCTTCAGCTTCGCTGGGCCGAGTTCCTTCGTCGTTGAAATTCGAGACTGAGGACCGAATAAGTCTCTATCTAGGAGTACATCCTTCGAACGCTGAACTTTGTTGTCCTCACCGAGTACCGTGATTTTCAGCGACCGTAGGTTCTTCATGAAGAGTAACACACTGTCAGGCGTGTCCCAGAGCTGGTTGGTAAAGCTATTTCGCAGATTCTCTCTGTTCTGCTCCTTCAGAAACAAGATAATCCTGGTCCGGTTTCCAAAGAGACCGCCATATGCTTCACGGTCCTTCACATGGTCGGGAAGAACAGGTGGCTCGGTCCAGTGAGGTCGAACCATTCCGATACCAGGATCCCCGTCCTCATGTTGAAGATAAAACGAGTATGGGCCAGATTCTATTTGAACCTTGGAAGCGATAGTGAATACAGACTTGAAGCCCACCTTTGGCTGTCCGACGTAACCAGAGGCGCCGGCCTTGGTAGACTTGTCAAAGTCGCAAAGAGCTTTGACGTTGCCTTCTGTAAACCCGTCCTCGTTGCTGCCGATAATCACCATATCTGGAGTCACGATGAACTGAACACCTGGATTCGCACATGCAAGCTTTGCGCGGATATATTCATTGTCGTCTGCATTCTGAAGCAGTTCAAACGCGACGTTGATGTTCCCCGCAGCTAGCCTCTCTACGAGCCTACCGACAGGTTAGATGCGGGCAAAATCTGAAGTCGACGACTTACTCTGTAGCAGCGGCATGAGATTTAGAATTGCTCTTCAGAGCTTCCTCTACTACACGTCGTATATCGGCCGGCATCGCATCCAACTTTGCCGCCTCGATGTAGCCATGGCCGACGGCGATCTTTTCTATAAGCTGTTGCGCTTCGTCACGGGCTTGAGACCCAAAAATGGCGCTCATTGTGATTCCATGCGTTTTGCGAGTTATACTCAAGATAAAATGGTGGAAGAAAGTCAAGGCTGTGGAGTGCGGGAACTAATACTTAGTTAGGTGGTTCAAGCCTCGGCGCATGCTCATCCCAATCAGACCATCTTCCATCTGCCTTGAGAGCGCTCAGGTAACCTCTCCGGTGAACTGACAGCCGCTGTGATTGCCTATCGAGGCGCAGTGGTGTATTACTCCAGATAGGTTAGTGTAAGGCAGGGATGTTTTCAGCTCTCGCTCAATTCCTGGGGTCTGTAACAGCCACTTTCTGCAGGAGTCTGGTCTAGCCTCCCGCCGACGAGTTTACACTGGCTCAATTCGAGGATCGGCATTATCTAGTGTTTCGTTGAGCGCGTAACTAGCTCATTTCATTGGCGCTGATTCCGAGAGTAATTCATCGTTATCGACAAGCTTCGGGCCCTGTAAATGTACCCGTGACCGTTGAATTTCATGGGAATAAAGATTCTCCACTTGCCGATGCAGCTTTCAAGCAGCAAAACAAGGGCCGAAAACGGGGCTAACTCGTTCCAGAAGTGTCAGTCTAATCTCGTGCTGGAGCGGCGGTGGAGGCGCGTACTGGATTATAAACTCTATGAAACTACACCAGTGAGATACGATCTAGCACTTGAGAAAGATATACAATGAATTCATGCTGGTGTTACATTGGACACTGGAAGTATCGTATCGTGTATTGAATAGAAACTCGTACAGACCCCGAATTCACTTGCGATTGAATACAATAGACATATCGAGCGAAGCATATATATCATCCCTATCAAATATATAAATATTAGGTGATAGAGGTTAAGCCTCAACTTCCAATTCAGCTTGAATCCACAAGCGTAAGTATCAAGACGCAGGTTTCCTTCCCCAGAGGAAATGAACAGGGAGATAAAGGTGAATCGAAGGATCCTTGATCTCATTCTTGACCTTTGCCATAAATACCTGTATTTCCTCCTGTGACCATCCAAGCACGGCCGAGAATATCTGTGGTGTGTATGATTCAATGGCTTTAGCCTCTTGGATGGACTGATATTTGCCAATTTCCTTGAGCTTCGGGTCTTTGGGCCATGACCCAAGTGGCATCTATTGGAATGTTAGCTATTGACAGAATGGTAGACGAGTCTCGCGCATACCTTGCGTATCTCTTCCCGTACGTTCTCAAAGCCAGCAGCTATCAGTTTATCCTTCCACAAGGGAGCGCAATCAATTGCTTTGCCGAACTTGGCAGATCCCTCACACAGGGTCTTCAACCATAGCTGGGCATTGACGGCCTTCTCGTCCGTACCATCATCTGATAGAAACGGTGCCGCCACTGCTTGCATTTCGATATAGCCGCCAGGAGCTAGGTGTTGCAGGGCTTGCTGGAAGAACCGGTTGTCATCGCTAATGCAGCCTTCCAGCTCCCGTGCGTGGATGAAATCAAAGGGTGTATGATATAGCCATTCAGCCTCGAAATCGTCTACTTCAAAGCGACAATTTGGCGGCGTCCTACAATTTGGTAAGTTAGCTTCAAATTATAGACACGAGATAGTTGCCATACCACTGCGGTTGGATAGGGCTAAGGTCAGTCCCGAGGACATCAGCTGAGGGAAAGTCACTGAAAAGCAAAGTTAGCAAAACATGCCAAAGAGTTTCTGCCACATAATAATTGACTCACTCCGCGAAGTCCATCGCCCATATACCAGTGCCAGTTCCCAGATCCAGAACACGCTGAGGATGGTCACCAATGGGCGCCAAGAATAAAGCACCGTCTAGCATCAGAGAGTAAATGTGATGTACCAAGTCCATTCGCGTTTGCTCTTCTTCATCGTTGGGCTGGGAGAAGTAATATCAGCATTTAATCTCAATGATACTCAGTTGTCAAAGTTGTGCGTACCACGAAGTAGGCACCTTCTCGAAAAGCATGATACCGTCGGCCGTTCTGAGTCATCTATTAGTAAATGGGATGGTTGGGCCATCAGGTGAACACTACCATGTATCTATAATTGAGAATGCTGGAGTTGATTGACGACGTCTGGCTGGCTGATCCCTCCCTTTGCGACATTATGTTAGTCGGAGCGAGAGCCATTGGTGTTGTGATAACTCACGACAGATCGTATGTGGAATCATTATCTTGAGTTTCCTCTTCCTAGACTTAGTTAGCGCGACGCTCAACAGAAGTAGTCCATGGGAACACACGTCAACTTCTAAAGGGTATTCTCTTGGCGGAGAGTGAGTTTCAGCTACAGGGCTCTGGTCCGGGCTCGGACTCTTTTCATCTGCCATGGCTACGATAAAGTTGAGTGAAATTGTAACATTTGCGGGGTTTTTGCAACCGGCCTTTCGGTCTGCATTTATGGCCCGCTCCATTCATCACATATCATATTCCACGTCACCATCCCTGCAAGCAGCTGCCAACCGAGATAACCGCAGTCCACGCTACCGGGTTACTGGACAGATGGCGGTCAGCATGTGGATCTAATTGGAGTTGGATATCCAGCCATTGGCACAGTAATTTGAAACTGACATCAATTTTCTTTCATTTTTCCTGGACTTCTGTGACCTCATTTGAATCCTCCGAACCATCATGTCTCGCTCCCCTGTCAAAAGGATCCTTCTTACCGGTGCAACAGGCTATGTCGGTGGTACGGTCCTCGACCACCTCGTGAAAGCCCAAGATGAGGTTCTAAAAGCCCTCACCATCGACCTCCTCATCCGAAGTGATGACGCTGCCGCGAAACTTCGCTCCGCTTATGGCGACCGCGTGAATCCCATTCAATGGGCTGGTCTCCATGACGTCGACTACATCAGAGATATCGCATCCAATTACGAGCTTATCATCAACACTGGCTCGGGGTTTATTCCAGACGGAGCCGAAGCTTTTGTGCGGGGCCTCGCTCGCCGCGTTGAACCAGGCGTTCCCCCGCCTTGGCTACTGCACATTTCAGGTTGTAGCAATTTAGCTGATCGGCCACTTACTCAAAAAGCGTATCCGGATAGAGAATGGAACGATACGGACGGAAATTCTGTCTACGAGTTTTTGAAGTCTGAAGACGCTCGAGAACCCTATCCTCAGAGAACCACCGAGGTTCGTGTCTTGACTACAGCTGAAGAGACTGGTGTGCAAGCCGTCAGCCTCAATACGCCAGTGATCTTTGGGGCTGGTAAAGGACTTTTCAACCAACAGGGGATTATCATACCAATCATAATGCGCTACGTCATTCAGCACGGATATGGGTTCAAGTTGAACGAGACTGCGAATTGGGACTGGGTTCATGTTGAGGATCTTGCTGACGCCTTTGTGCTCCTCACTCGAACTATTCTGAAGCGGGAAGACCGTGGAGTAGGCTATGTTCCAACCGGGAAGAACGGCATTCTTTTTCCAGCTGTGGGGAGAGCTCTTCAGACCGAGATCATGCAGAGGTGTCTCGATGCCGCGTTCGATGAAAAAATCTTACCTCGTGAGGATACGCCTCCGTCAAAGGAGATTCGGGATGTTACTTTGCAAGAGCTGGCGGATGAGATCACAGCAGGGCTTGTTGATATGGCAGAACGGGGATGGGCGGGTACAAAGTCGATGAAGGGTACTGAGTTGAAACGACTGGTTGGTTGGAATCCTAGTCGTTGGGAAGATGCCTGGAAACAGGATTTCAAGGATGAGCTTGAGGCATTGAAGTCTGGGAAGAGGCCATGGACACTGGAGAGCTGCATTGGTAAGGCTGGATAAGTCAACAACGTACTGCTTTGATGTGCTCGAGATCAGCTACTGGATATAACATGAGTTGGTCTGTATGATCCTACTCGTATTATTCTTGCAGCCTGATACGTCATGTTCTAACGCATAAATCTCTTCGCATACTAGTGAAATGACCTCTCCTTCTTGGAAGATATTACAACTGTTTCGGGCAACCAGACGTGTTGCCCAGCTACTAAAAGCCAAGGTTAGCTATAGAACCACAAGGACCATTCGCGGATACAGAAAGCAGGGATGTTAGGGTAACTATAGTATGAGCCCTGTGACCTCTAGCCAGCCGCAATCGTGGCAAGTTCAGATTGGAGGCTTGCGATGTACAAGAGCGCATGTTTCACTGCAGGCATTATATTTGCGACAGGTACTTTATCTGCTGGCCCTGGGATCAGTAAAATGAGTGCCCTGAATGGGAATGACTTGCTCTAATAGTTTCAGTCTAGCCCCGTGCTACGGCAGCAGCTACAGGCCCAGACTACTCCAATATTCCACATCCGTGATAGTGCTTTACTTTGCATTTTATGGCTTTGCCTGGCCAATCAATAATAAATACAGCAGTCTGAGGTTCTCCAGTTTCCTGTAATAACACGTGGTATTATCGACCTTCTTAGCTTGTTCTCTTCCCTTTCCTAAATAAATTAGAGGCACTGTTTCACTGATACTTCATCTCGCATTACCCTTACGCACTCCGAATATCTCTTAATTAATGCTTTTAAAATAATGGCGTCGATAGACCCCCGCGTAATACGACTCGCCAAAGAAGTTGCGGATTGTCAGGCCTCCGGTATTGATTTGTGTTCCTCCGACCTAAATGATTTAGCTCGTCTCAATGCTTCTCTGCCAATTCCGGCAGATACACCCTACTTCGGAGGCACTTACACCATCAACATATTGATCCCGGATAATTATCCTTTTGCGAAGCCATCAGTGAAGTTCAATCAAATGATATATCATCCGAATGTCTTGCGTGAAACGGTACGATATGGTACAACGCAGCATGTATAATGCAGAACTGACGATGCTAGGGTGAGGTTGCACCAGATGCTCTCGGCTCATGGGACCCAACTCATACTATCAAAATAACCTTGGACACAGTAGTCAAGCTACTTCAGTATCCTAACCCATATTTCCCTGTCAATGAAGAAGCAAACACGCTGTTTTTGAGCAACAATCCTGCCTTCAGAGAAAGGGCTCAGGACTGGGCCGTGAAGTATGCAGGTGCCCCAGCTGTGGAAATAGATAGGTTTGTTTCTTATATGCCCCAACATTCTCTTATGGGTAACAGAACCACTAACGATCAGTAGTGCTAGTTACGGAGGGTACAATCGGAACTTGATCGAGCCATTCATTGATGCAGGATATGATAGAGACGCAGTCGTCGAGGCATTCAAGTACTGTGGAATTGATCGCAATAATGGCCAAGACTATACTCTGGAGGAAGCTTATCAAGGCGATATCCTGGCAAGACTATCCGATGCCGAATAGTGGCCTTGTGTGTCCATTCTGAAGAAGCAAATGGAGCCCGCGTAGCGGCATCAAGTTGCGGGTGATAGTTTCTTCACCACGAAATCCAGGAATGTATAATTTAGATATATACACCCCATAAAAACAAAGTCCAAGTGTTAGCTTCATCCCAGGCCTAAGATTATTGATGTCATGTCAACGATTCCCAAGGATATGAGTAACTATAATGCACCAATTTACTCACGATTGGTCAGGGTAGTGAACCTGGCTGAGCTTAATCGAGGACCGGAGTGCTGTAACCCCAACGCTAGCAAAACTCCCAAAATGCGCTATATGTCAATCTTTCGATCTTTCGGTTCTTCTATTGGCTGAGTCTCAATCTAGATGGATTGTCTGTTCAAAATATTCGGCCAGCCCGCATTCTCCGACTCTACGCAAGAACAGCTTTGTCACAATGAAATTTCCCGCGCTACACCAAGCAAGCGTTTATCGCAGGCCTGCAGTGCGATGAAAACCTTAAGTGCGTATGACCTCTGTGAGTGGCCTGTCACGCAGAAACTCTAATCTTCACTTGCGCCGTAGGGACAGTAAACATCTCTGCAATCGAGTGTAGCCTACTAGTACGAAATGATGGTGCCATATTACAAATCTCAAGCTGGACAATATCCAGCTCGCCATGGTGTTTGCAGCTCTTAGATTTATGTGAAAATACTATGAAAGGTCCCATTGGGGACTAGATGATGCTTTCATGCTCCTCTTAGCTATAAGTACTACCTCGAATTGCTAACAGCGAAGTCACTTTGAATGCTGATAATTAAAAGGAACATCTGAGACCACAAGCAGTGCTTACACAATTGAGTAAACAAACCTTCCTAATTTGAGAAATCAAGGGACAAAAGGTCCTCTATTTTTTATTTTTGTTTTCAAATGATAGCCTATGAATTTATTGTAATCAGCCTCTACCTGCGATTCTGAATTTATCTTCCGGATATCAGAACCGGGCAAAGCGCAATGTCCAGCTCCAGAGGAGCTAGGGCCAACAGCAATTAAATCTCTCAACTCGAGCCCGGCTACATCGGCAACCTGAGTTAATCACTTTATCGCAGTAGTAAAAGTAACTTTCTCGGCTAAAAATATACTTCGTATCAGGAGCCTACAGTAGGGGTAGATTGCCAGGTCCTTGATATCTTCCTTATATTATCCTGTCGCATAGTGCAGAGTATACAAGCTAAGTCAAGTGGTTAACTAGAGAATCTAGCGCCTATTGACTTAATTAGCAAACCTGCAAAAGAATCTTACGTTTTATATTACCGATACAAACTCTTACTACAGTGCTCTGTGCCCAGCTGCCTAGGCTGCTTATCGCACTGCAGACATCAAAGGTCTTAAATATCGATCGGCATCGAGTTGCTGTTTACTTATTAGCTTTAAAGTATATTCTACTTACAGGTGGGTCAATCAAGAAGCTGACGATTAATTGATTAAGCCTGGTGGCTTCCTTCTCGTATTGGTGCATGAGGCAAGGCTTACCAGATGGCTGGTGCGGAAAGTAGGCAAATTCTGTTAACTGCCGTGAACTTTAAATCGGACAAACACGAGGCGGTCTACAGATAGAGGATAGGAGCTTTGTTCAGCTATTTCTCTTATATAAACTCAAAAAGTGGTCCTCATCGAAGTGACCCTTTTTATCATTCATCATATTCCTTCTACATCAGTCAGCATCATGAAATTCACCTCTTCTCTCTTCCTCGTTGCCCACATGGCTGCTGGAGCTCTTGCTCTTAGCGGAGATGGCGCCGCGTGTCAATTAAACATCGACTGTCTCAGCGGATACTGCATGCCTCATCAAGGCTCAGACAAATACGTATGCTGGGGCGAGCGTCGCAAGGGAGGTCAGTATCATCTTGACATCTTCTGTCACCTTCACAATAGGAAAATACTAACACGAATCGCTTTGCTAGACTGGTGCAACGTCAACTATACCGGAACAGTGTGCAACAAAGGACTGACCTGTAAATCTTACCAGGGTAAGTTGCGTTTATGGGCTATAGCCGTCCTGCCATACAAGTAGATGCTAATTCTATTCTAGGAAGCTGGTTCCTTGGCAAGTGCACTTAAAGGCAGCTAGAAGGTCCTATATAAATAGACTGGTAGTAATACTATCTATATATGCTTATCTCTCTTAAGATTCTTACGCCTCTGCGGGGCTGCATTTGGTGGCGCAATAACATTTGCAGTGTCGCGCAGGTGATGTGCCTCCAGATCTACAAGTTTCGCCTGATGATGATGATTGCATTTGAACTTTATTTGGCATACCTCATCTCCATAGGCAAACATACAAATAAACAAATAAATATTGTAACTGGGTGATGCCTTATTGTGTCACGCCAACACGTGACCCCGGCAACGCAATTTGAGTCTCGAAAACAGAGCCGAAACTCTCTTTCGTGTCCCCTCACTCAGTATGGTCAATCATCGTTGCAATACTCTCACTCTGTACGAACTGCGGCCGTCGCGTACGTGACGATGGTGTCGCAGAACCTGTACCTCTCTTACAAGAGGGACACAAAATACTTGTTGTATTGGATGATCAACGTGTCCAATCGCCTACTCAGATCCACTGATGGAGAAGCTCAATCCACCGACTGTGTCAATACGACAGGTCAGACGACAGTGAATGGCCTGATTTCCATGTCGACACTCATTTCCCAGCGCAAGGAACCTGTACCCAATGTCATCTACCGGCTTTTCGGCTCCATCATTCAGGCGAGATCTCTCGTTAGCACTACGTTTCAGGAGCTTATGGGGCCTGATTCGGACGAGGAACTCAAGCGAAGTAACGAAAGTCACCGACATTTCATAAACACTCTTCGCAGCGCCTTCAAGATTCTCGGCGGCGAAGAATGGGAGAAGACGAGCGCGACGGCCAGCGACGATACTGAGGACGTTGAACAGATACTGTTCGCCAACAAATTCCAAGAATTGAGTGTCGACAAGGGAGAGTCGAGCGATGAAGAGGACGATGTCGCTCAGCCTCAATCACCAGTCGCTGCACGAAAAGTCGCACGAAAGCCAAAGGGCAAGGGCAAAAAGGCGAGGAAGTACAAGAAGCCGAAGAAGGGCAAGAAACAAGACACGAAAGATCCCGCGACCGATGAAATACCGATCGAGAGCATTCGCATCATCGAGGACAGTGGTGAGGTCGGTCTTGTCACAGACTATCTACTCGCTGTCTATTCGACTGTCAAAGAATGGGCTGACCTGCGCGCTTATACCCAACGTCTCTGGAAAGAGGTTGCATACGAAGGCCTCAACAGCGCTGTCGCAGGAGCTGTAAGCAACCTGACAATCTCCATGGTCAAACGCACCAACGCAGCTATTTTTGTTGACTTTCCGGGCCACGACACTTACGAAACCATCATGAACACCATCACTCGAGGAAACATGGACTCAGCACAGGGAAAGTTTAGACTTGCTCTTTTCGCGCTGGGCCCAGATGGTGAAGAGCACAATCACAAGGAGACAGCCGTCGATATCAAGGAGCAGTTCCTCATCCACGCGTATCAGGATCTGAGGGATTTTGTTATTGACTTTCAGGCCAATCGTACTGGCAAGCCCACAAAGGCCATGCAGGCAAAACTCGTGAAATGGAATCCAAACTTCAACTTGGAGCGAGCTACGAATGAGGAGCGAGTCAACTGGCGGCGCTGCTACACCATAAAATGGCTCTACGATCTTGTCAACGTGTTCTCATCTGTCGTCGTTCAGAGAAACACGGTCAGAGGAGAGAAGCATGTCTACGAAGACGTGGACTGGTCTGCCAACGGCCCCTGGAGCGTCCACCGACTCCTCTTCGGTCTGAATGAATTCGCAGGCGATATCACGAACATGGCTATGAAGAAGCCTGGCACTGATATCACCAAGATGATCTATCCGCATCACGTTTTCCAGATGCAGTGCATTGTCGACTCATTCACTGTTTCTCGCGGTTGGTCATTGAGTGCTCTGCACGGCCATATGCTTCAAGCGCCAGCGAAGAAAGGCCGTGCCAGACGAGACGTCGATCTCTTTCTCGATCGACAGAACAAGCGCGTATTTGCCGGTTACTGTCAGACTGTCGATCTACTTAAGCAGATTTTGGAGAAAGATGGCAAGATGGAGCAGCATAAAGACTTTTTCGAGATCATCAAGATCGCTCAGCTTGATTTCGTCGACTTTCTTGGGGAGCACAAGTACACGACTGGCTTGGACACCATACCCCCCTCACGATTTGCAGACCACAATTCGAACGGCCTGCATGAGTACTCGCCGTTTCTTTGCGGAGTTGGTCTTGAGGAAGGTCTTGAGATCGCTTACAGACTTGGCATGTTCCTTTGGGAGCGCATGCCTGAACCAACGCTGATGATCCATCTCCACAATGCTGTTGTGCAGAAGGGTTACCTCTCTCGACCTATTGGACTCTGCGCTACACTAGAAGATCTCTTCAAGCATACCTTCTTCGCACAGGGTCGCAAGCCGCAATCGGATTTCGTGGATGCTCTGCTTGCGTCTGTAGGACAGCCGGGATCAAGACAAGCGCAAGCGCGGATGCAGGCGCTTCGGTACAGAAGAAGATGTGCCGACAACATTCATCAGCTTTTTGACTTGGATATCAACCATATCTTCAAGAGAAACTCCATGCTCACCACGTGTCATCGGGCGGGCTGGAACCTCGAGGCCATTCCTGATGAGGAGCTTCAATTTGGCAGCATGCTGTTCTTTGAGCGACTTAGTCGGGCAAAGCACGTGAGCGAAGACGAGCTCGAGGACACTGTGCTTGTTCGGAAGGCGAGAGCAGTTGGAATGACCGATAAGGAGATTATCGACGCAACAAGCAAACTCTCTTCAATTGCGAACAATACGCTCGAGGTACCAGACGAGCTCGTGAACAAGTATGCAGCAGAAGGCTATCAGTTACCTCCGAAAGCTGGATCAGAAGTCCTTGACGGCCGCGATGTTCTCGACCTGGCTAAATTTGACATTCTCTCCGACGTAGCAGGAATCGCGCCAATTTCAAGCCTGAACTATCTCGGCGTCACCTGCTGGCTCCTCATCACTTTTGGGCGTATAGAGGAACGTCTGAAGGAAGCCGGAAACCCTATGTATTTTGAGGCTTATCAAGGGTCAGGACCTTGGAAGCTGGAGAAGAGAGTTGCTTTCGCGTTGCTTGCCCTGAAGGGGGATGACGAGGAGTGTTTGAGGATTGTTGCTGATACTTTGAATGAAGCTCGTTCTGGATTCATGGATTTCATCTACTGGGAGGATTTGGAGACGGAGCCTCACTCGAGAGAATCTCATCATGTGGATCCTAGTGTTGAGGGTGAGTGCACTGTAATGTAAGGGTTTTGGGTCTGTGAGGGTCAAAGAGTGATGATTTGGTCTCGCAGGCTAGACTAGAGGTTTTTTAGAAGGAAAAATAAAAGGCAAATTCCTAGCCCAAAGAATAACACCCGCTGATCAACGCTGTTGACTGTCCCATCAGGCTTTTGTTTGGATGCACTATAAAACCATTTGTGCAGCCGCGGTCCATGGAACCTTGCAGCCAAGGCGCCTGACTTGCAAATGCAATCAAGCCGAGATCGCGATATCAGCACAAGTCAAATAAACCTGTGGAGTCTGGAAGGAGTTCCACTTGAACGACAAAAGGGTATGGTTCGAGACATAGTCTGGGATCTTGATCTTGCCAGAAACAGTATAACCGCCCGCAATAGAGGTGTAGCACGAGTTAATTGGCGCATTATCAACACCACGACATCCCTTACCATCCGAGTTACCATCGAAAGACTTGCAAGTGAACCAATCGTTACGATGACACGGCTGGTCAGCAGAACAGTCAGGACTGTACCCGCACTCCTGGCCATCAACATCGGTGCAGGGAAGAAGACCTTCTTCGAAGCAGTCCTCAGCAGCTTGCTTCTCAGCTTCAGTAGGGATGTAGTCTGGATCAAGAAACTTGTCGACAATGTCTTGGTCTTGACAGATACGGTAGGCGTACATGCCTCCATGGTCGCCGTTGTTGTCAACGCACCACTGGACATCGACAACTTGACCTGGCTTGTAGGTGGCGATGGGTTCTTTGCCCCAGTTGGCGCCGGGCCGGTTGTAGTCGACGCTGACTCGGGCGTTGTAACCGCATGGTCCAGATCGTCCGACTTTGGCGGCGTCGAGGTCTGGCCAGGCTGTGACGGGCTCAAGGATGGTGCACTCAGGGCATGTATCGGGGCCGGCCTGTCGCTTGTCAGTGGATGATGTAGAGATAGGATGAGGCTAGTTACTTCAGCGTTGAGACCGGTTCGGCTCATGGGTTTACTGAGGTAGCCGTGTCCGTACACGAGGGTGCACATGGAGGCAAGTTGAAGAGCTTGAAGAGTGAACATGGTGATGGTTTATAGATCTTGTAATCTTGAACACAGTGGCTTGTTTGAAGGTGTCAAAATAGTGAACTTGTCGAGGCCATCTGTGCTTCTTATACACGGTTTGCCCCTCTTCTCTCACAACTCCTTCGTCGCTTTCAAAGAAGATCATTTCCATTTTCTCTCGCTCCGAAAATTTCGCCTGATCATAGGACTCATATCAGGTTCTTGAAGCTATCTCGATCAATGCCATCACCCTCGGCCATTAAACGGAGCATTCACTTCTACGAGGAGGGTTGTTCCACCTATGATGCTTCTCCAAACCCTGCCAACTGATGTCAAGTAAAACTCTCTAGCTTCGGATTATAGCATGTATTAATGACCCTTCGGCGCTTCTTCGTAGCCCTAGGCTAGAAAAAGGGCGCAACGTGACAAGTATGACACAAAGTCATTCCTGAAAACTAAGCCAAATGTTCACTGTGCAGAACAAAAAGGGCAGCATCGATCGGCCACGGCCCGAATGTATGCATAATAAGGGCAAATGCCAAGACTTGCTCGCATTAACTCTTCGGCTGTGACCGTTTTGGGGTCGTCGGACCTGAACATCAGGCGGAGACTCCGCCTACACCTGGGGATTCCGGAGACTTTCCGTTACCCCAGTATGATCTGCATACGGTGTGATTAGACTTCAGGGAGTTCTCAATGCGACCATTTTTGATGGTAATCAACGCTGATGGACGGCCAATAAGCTAGCCGTGTTTTGGAGACAACCGACAATGACGCCTCGCTCAAGAAGCGTGCTGCTGCCAACGGGCTACTGTAGTGTCACAACGAAACAAACGTAGAAAGGTCAGATGGCCTCCTAGGGCTAAAAACGGCAAAACACAGTGTAAGACATACTTAATCGTTGATTGATAGGTAAGTTTTCTGGAAGAGGGCCTTAGAAGAAATCAGAGGAATTTATTTAGAGATCTTCCTTGGAATACCTTGAGGAAAATTGCTACGTCGAGCAATACAATCGACACCATCCTGAAAAGAGGGGTCAGTTCATTCTGTGATGAGCTGTATAATACAATTGCACAGCTTTCGGTTTCAATAGTGTAATTAATTAACGTTAGAAATATCACTTTGCGTTTTTTGAATCTGACCTCTGAGTGGCAAACCCGACTGGTCATCTCAAAACTGCATGTCCGATTCGTAGTCATCTCCGACTCCGAGTGGCAACTCCCGATTCCTGACCAACTCCGATACACAAACTCAATTCCATGCCGTCTCCGTGCTAACAAACTTCAATCTCAACGTGCTATATAAACAAGGGAACCAGTATATCAGACATGAAATATTCCTACAACATTTCGCTTTCAAAATAACATGGCTACCACTCAAAATATCTCTGGGAATGCTCCATCTTTGACTGTACTAGACCCGGTCGTTATTAGACTGGTCCACGATGATATTGAAGAGCTTCCTCGACCAACTGAGACCGAAATCGGGCTTCACACATTTTCAGATAAACCGGCCGAACCAGAACCAGGCGTTGAATTCATAGAGAGAGTCCCTAGCATCTGGGACCCTATGAATAAGATGCGTCTATTTGCCGTTTGTCTTGCTAGCTTTGGCAACGGTTTTAATGACGCCGGGGCTGGTGCAGTAATCCCTTACGTGGAAACGTAAACTCCCCCGTCCTCTCTATGATCTAAGTCAAATTCAGAACTAATATCTTTTCAGGCACTACAGCATTGGATATGCTATGGTTTCGCTCATTTTCGTTGGGCAAGCTCTCGGCTTCATGTTTGCGGCTATATTTCTGGATGACCTCCGAGCCATACTCGGCCGGGCTAAGGTTTTTGGACTAGCAAATATAATCCTCGTTTGTGGATATATCCCAATTGTTACCACGGCGCCTTTTCCATTGATTCCAGTTGCTTTCTGCCTAGTTGGCTTTGGCGCTGCAGTCAATATTGCTTTGGGCAACCTCTTTTGTGGTGGTTTGCAGAATGGCACTGTCATACTAGGCCTCCTTCACGGATGTTACGGCTTCGGTGGTACAATCAGCCCGCTTATCGCAACAGCTATCGTATCTGCCAATGGCACGGCATGGAGTCGTTTCTACTTCATCAACCTATGTTTCGCCGTTCTTGTATTCTCTCTAACTGTATGGTCATTCTGGGGCTACGAGAAGGAACTCAGCGCAGCTATAAGAGAGTCGGAAAAGCCAAAAGAGCAGTCTACACTACATGCAGTACTTCTAACATTGCGTATGAAGATTGTACTTCTCGGAGCTATCTTTATCTTTGCCTATCAAGGCGCTGAGGTTTCGATCTCTGGCTGGGTCATCTCCTTCCTTATCGATACCCGAGGTGGTTCTCCTAAGAGCATTGGATACGTGACAGCAGGCTTCTGGGGAGGAATCACTATTGGTCGATTCGCGCTATCAGGATTCGGCCAGCGTTGGGGCGAGAAACCTTTTGTCTATGGGTTCACCGTCGTCGCATTTGCCTTTCAGCTTTTGATTTGGCTTGTACCAAATATCATCGGCAGTTCAATTGCGACAGCAATTGTTGGTCTCGTGCTTGGGCCAATTTACCCGTATGGAGCTGCTCTGTTTATGCGCAGTATGACCAAAAGGGAGTCTCTTCGGGGGATGGTAACTATCACTGCCTTTGGCAGTTTGGGAGGTGCTGTAGCCCCTTTCGTCACTGGCCTACTTGCACAGTCTATTGGCACGTTTATTCTACACCCTATTTGTATTTTCCTTTATGTTATTATGCTAGCTTGCTGGCATAGTATCCCTCCAGGGTCAAAGAGGCAGGAATAGAAATGAGAGACATTCAACAAGATTTCCAGGTCTATGCACCACGGCTCCTGCCGAATACCCCGCGTGCATTGTCGATCACTATGGGGGCGGCGACATGTCGGTCACTCTTCAATAGTCGGCCCTCAATCGGTGATCTAACCATATATGTTCATCTAGAGTTGTCTGATGCACAGAAATAGCAAAACTTTGAAACAGCTGGGAGATACCATTCCGGTAGGATTATTTGTACTCAGATACTGTACAAGGACATATACGGTAGACATCCTTGGGGTGGCCATTTTCGTCAGATCATATGAAGAACTAGTATCACGATAGGCGAATTTTTGTGTCTCTTAAGACTTATCAAAAAGTCACAGATACGTCCTCCAAGTATTTACTTCCGGGTCGTACACGCCCTTATGTTATCTTGGACAAGTACAGCTCCTCAGTGCATTGCGTTCTTCCAATGCCTCACCAACTGTAACTGGACTGCAATAAGAGTCTTATTGATTTGGCCACAGTTCTCATCCTGTTTTAGAAACGAGCAGAACTTTTTGGTCTTCTCGTCTGCTAGATACCCCCGAGTCCTTTTTCTCATAGGACCTCGGTCGGCATCCTCAGACCCTCCTGTTGCCGGGCAGAAGAAATATCATACTAAATGCATTATATAAGAGGGCTATAGTATCAAAAATTCCTCTGGGTATTTATTTGACAGCAGCCGTTTGCCTTTATTCATATTTCACACAGATGACTCGCCAGAAGTACCGAGCTGGCGTATCTGTCGGACGGTAATGTAACAGAACTACATGATATTATCTGCCCATAACTTTCTTTATATTCCCTATTGGAGTAGTCGCTGAACAGGTACCAATGGGCCTATTGTTCATGGTGTCGTCGCGGTTCAAATAGACTTTGAGTAAGTATCTTACCTCATTGAAAACACGGAAGGAGCGATGCCAAACCCACGTGTCGTCACCAAATCAGGTAATTGTCCCAAAGCGGTAAGTATTTCACGAGCCTGGAGTTTCTGTGCTCTTTAGATATCAAGCGGTGAGCCAATTATGTCAATATCAAGATCCCGAGAATCTTTGACGCTGCCAAGTCTTGGTGTTGAGGCAGGGTTTAACTTGGCGGGCTTATGACATCATTGACAAGGCTCAGACCATCGCCACTCTGCCTAGCCAAAAGACGAGCGACACGTACAAAAGAAAAGTAGCTATTCCAAGGAACCCCTTGACATTCTGAAACGCTTCATAGAACCTTAAAAGATATGTTTCAAACCTGATTTTCCAGCCGTCCATCGCGTATTTAAGCCCTCTCATTTGAACGAGGGTTTCACTGCATACCAGACTCTCTTATCCAAAATGCGCCAATCAACTTTGTACCCATTTTTATGCCTCTGTGGACTTGCTGAGAGCATTGACCTCTCGTCAAAACGCGGCCTTGCATACCACGGAGATGACCACAAATCGGATAATGAGCTCCTTATCTCAAATAGTTCTGAGATCGCGTGGTATTACACTTGGTCGCTTTGGCCAAACGGCCAAATCGGCAATTCCCTACCTTTCGTGCCATTAATTCACGGCCTCGACGATGCATCAGATTCTGAGCTCGAGTCGCGACTAAATGGGCTACCCGAATCATCTACGCATCTCCTCACCTTCAACGAGCCAGATGGCGAAACAGACACCGGTGGAAGCGCGATATCTGCCAAAGATGCAGCTCGCGCTTACATGGAGCACATCGTCCCTCTCAGAAAAGCAAAGCGCAAGTGGTCAATCAGCCATCCCAGCGTTACCGGCTCACCACGCGGTCTTGAATGGCTACGCGACTTTAATGAGTCCTGCTACGACATCGACGACAATGGGTGTCCTACAGATTTCGTCGCTGTGCATTGGTACGGCGACGCAGGCGGTCTCAAGAATTGGCTGGGAAGTTTGCGCGAATTTTACAACGAGACAGCGCCTAACGCACGGTTCTGGATTACGGAAATGGCGCTACCGAAAGAGGATGACGATGCGACGCTGGCTATGATGAATGAGAGTCTGCCGTATCTTGATGATAGTGATGATGTGCAGGCCTATGCATGGTTTGGAGCATTCAGGAAAGATGATGCGAATGAGTGGACTGGGGACAGTGTGTCGCTGTTTGATGATGATGGGGGTTTGACAAAGCTGGGTGCGGAGTATTTGGGTGGTGAAGAGAAGGGATTTGAGGAGGGAATGTCGGGGGACTCGGCGGGAAGCTTACAATCGCCTTCGATGGGTATCATGCTGGCCATGGCCCTGATTTCGCTAGTTCATTTGTTGTAAAGTTAGACGATTATACGATAGACGATAGATAGTGATACCATTCGTGAAATTGCATTGAGTATGATGAGAAGCTTTCTACCTGAAATTTACTCTTTCAATTCGGATGCGGATGTGGATCTGGCATCGCCCAAAACAGGAGAGATCGGAGCGTGAAGTAGCTCCGAGTGGTGGAGCGGTAGATCCCGTCTCCACAGCCGTGTCTGAATTTGCGGAAATATCCAGTTCGAGGACTTCTTGGTTCAGTGCACTCGAGACTTCAAGTCACTATTCACAAATGTGTCTTTCTTAGGAGGCAACCTAGCATGCCAAGGCAGGGTTGATCAGTTAGCTACTAGGACATCTTTACACGACGCAAAGCTCGCGGCGATGCTATATCGAATGTAAAGGATGTTAAGCTCATCCAACTCCTGTGAAAAACTCTCATTACCTGTTTCTTAGACTCACCATGATAAGAGCTACCTTGTATTATCTTCTACACGAACCAACCGATGTGAGACGGATGGAGACCTTCAAGTTCTTCCTTTCATCGAAGTTCGTCCCAATAAGATGGAACCCAATCATTCAACACCGTTTTTCATCCGATGGTCCCAGAGCCACGTTTTCATACCCTCTTGGAGTCACTAAGCGTTTGTTCCTGAACTTAGGCAGCCGTGCCCCTCCAGACGATCTTGCTTTGCATGTCTCACAGTTCACGGGTGATCATCATGAGCTCACAGGTAGCATCACGAAATGTAACATGGAATTCTGCACGTTCGACTCTAGGGTATCATTGCGAGAGACAATGACGTCAGACCTCTCATAAGTTCCAAGACCCCTGCAATAGTATTTCCCCAACCTCGTTTAGCTCCCCGACTTTTCAGATTCATAATCTTTACAAACACGCTTCAATTGAATCGATTCAGCCTGTAAAGTATGGCCTGGTCGGTTATCCCATCACATAAATTACATCTCTCGAGCTTCAAACTAGCTTGTTAACTTGATTGGAGGGGCTGTGAAGCTGTCACCCGTCGCATAACTACCGCTTACCACCAGCCTTGTCTCGGCCAATCCCTCGGCGGGATACGGCTCTTGAGCCTGTAGAAACCCCATGAACATGCGAACAGCCTGAAGTTCCCCCGCACGACGATCCCAATCCAGACTCGCACAACCATGTCAAGACAGAGTTCGCTAGGATTACCCGACCCAGGCGCACCAATTACACATGCGCGGAAAACCTGGGGAAGCTTCTTAGCTCCAAAACTACCCCAGGATCGCGGATCAATGGCAAGTTCCTGGATGACGATGACAGCCGCACCAGTCATTGAACTTGAAAGCTCATCAGACGATCACCGAAAGAGACCCTGAGATCCTTCAATTGGAGAGGGGTTTCGTTGGTGGAAGTTGACCCGTGGAAAAACAGAGATCGTCGGTTTTTCTATAAAGCTTGGGGGTTTTCGCTCTTTTTTGCTGGGCCAGTCTCCACCTTGATCATCCGCAATCATGTTCTTCAAGGCTGTCGTTGCTGCTCTCATCCCACTGGCCCTTGCGACCAAAGGCAAGGGTCCTGACAAGGATGGCAAATACTGGATCAAGGGAGATGGCATCCAAGCGGCTTTCATTCCCTATGGCGCCTCCATCACCAATCTTCTGATCGACGACCAGTACGGTATCACCCGCGATATCGTCGCTGGCTTCGACAATGCTACACACTATAGCATTGACGAGTCTCACCCCCATCTTGGAGGTATTCCCGGAAGATACGCCAACCGTATTCGCAACAGCACGTTCGAGATTGACGGCAAGAAGTATCACGTCACGCCTAACGACAACCCTACGCCCGAGTCACCTAAGGGCGCTGATACTCTCCACGGCGGACCTGATGGCTGGGACTGGCGCAACTTTACTGTTGTGTCCTACACCGACTCCAGCATCACCTTCTCCATCGTTGACCCTGATGGCAAGGAGGGTTTCCCTGGAGAGGTTGTCTCCTACGTCACCTACACCCTGACCGGCATGGACTGGGATTTCAAGATTATTGCTCTTGCAACCACCAAGAAGACCCCCATCATGCTCACCAGCCATACCTACTGGAACCTCGACGGCTTCTCTAACAACGAGACAAATACCATTTCCAACCATTCTATGTATATGCCCTACGGTGGCCAGCGTGTTGCGACCGATAACATCCTTATCCCTACTGGTGATATCATTCCCAACAAGAAGGGATCTGTGAATGATTTCTGGAGCAAGCCCAAGATGATTGGTGACCAAGCCAACAACAAGGATCTGGAGAACAACTGTGGTTTCAACTGCACAGGATATGGTTAGTATCCATCCACACAATATAAACTATAACACCGCTAACCAATCTCAGACACCTGCTACAGCGTCAACCGTGGCCAGCTAGGCAACTTTGACTGGCGAACTGAGGGCCCCGTGGCGACTATCGCTTCCGCCTGGTCTGGCATCCAGCTCGACATCTACACTGACCAGGACGCCTTCCAATTCTACAGCTGCACTCAGCAGAAGGGTACCATGCCTCTCAAGAAGACCCAGGGTCTCAAGGATAACAAGGACTTCCCCCGAATTATCCCCAAGTACGGATGCATGGTTGTTGAGGTTCAGGACTACATTGACGGTATCAACAACCCTGAGTGGCAGAGGCTTGAAAAGCAGCTCTATGAGCCTGGTGGCAACCCTTATGTTCTTCAGGCCAAGTACCGCTTCAGCCTCAAGGGCAAGGAGTAGCTTATAGATGTAGGGCTGGGCAGATGAAGTAATTGATAATGTTTGAACGGCTTGCTGTTTGTAGAATGAAGCGACAATGGAGGGTTGACTGTGATTTAATAATGTACTTAATGTTTCTAAGGACATTGGTGTATACCCGTTCCTCAGTGGTGGGCTTGTAACTAATGGCCGGGCGAACTAGCCTAATACTGCCTCCCAGCTCATCAAAGAGGGTCATATTAGAAGAACACAAATACCCATATGCTCCATCGATTGTCTTGCACTCCAAGCTCTACTCGGATCCCGCCGTCGTTGCTTCCAAGCGTTTTGCATCACACTATAAACCGTACCACAATTTGTAAAGCCTGCCTCCGCATTATCCATGAGCTTTGTCAATAAACCGTCAAAGTACTGCTCATTGGGAGGAAGTGCCATGGACCCAGCAACGCACAGAGGCCATGGCGTTGCTCGCAGCGATATATGTGGAGGTAGGTTGTCTAATACGTCGACGACTCGTGACACTGCGCTATGAGGATCTGGCGAAGTGATGTTGTGATCTGAAGCAAGAGTGTAAAGCTGCACGAGTGCTGCGGTTGCGAAGAAGTGAGTTACCGAGCGGTTGGTAGGTGTTAACTGCTAGGGTCGATTAGCAAACATTCGCTTGCAATCTTGTAGAATGATACAGACCGTTGATCCATCATCTAATGCCGCCTCTATTCCGTTATGTATGCGTTCTTCCAAGTCATCAATGGCGACTCGCAAAGTCTCCTTATCCAATGTTATAGCTTCTGAATCCAGGGCCATCATGTCACCGATCGCGATCATGATACAGTTTGAGCAACCCATAACTCTCGACATGTCAATCTTTCCAGCGTTTAGCCAATCGTGATATGGTAGCCTTGGCGCAGTCCCCATAGCCAGAGGCGCCAGTATATCGATCCAGACGAGGTTCGACAGGATAAACTTTTGCGCAGTATTCATACCTCGCTGGAAGTCGAAATCTGGGCTTGTAGGATTCGAGGTGTCAAAGTCGAAGTCGGAGGATGTAAGGTTCTGGATGACGGATACGAGGGCGTTGAAGTGGGCTTGCCAGTTGTTTGTGCCGCCTTGGAAGACCTTGAGCAAGTCAGATGACGGAGATTGAAAGCATATGCTAGTCCTTGGGGTATTACCTCAAAGGAGATCAAGAACATACCGCCAGCAAGGAACTTGAGCCATTCCTCGATGTTGTCGGCAGAAGCACCAACGTCTCGATGTCGGACGACATGTCGAAGTTCCTGAAGTGCTTTGGTATGGTATTGTAACAGTTCGTCTTCTTGATTCTCGGTGTGATATGGTGAGAAGGTATGTTGGTGGAAGGCAGAGAGGGTCAGAGCTGCATTTCGAAGGGGCGCATCTGTTTAGTGGTCAGAGTGAACAACTGGAGTACGGGGAGTGTCTTACTTCGTTCTAGAAGGAAGAAGAGCCATCCTCTGCCTCCCTGATCCGGTGCATCGACGTAGAAAGCATACTGAATAGGAAAGATGTAGTCGAGGTAGTGAACAAGATACTGCGCCTCTCGGAAAATGGTGTTTGTAGTTGATGAACCGGCTTGTGTCGAACTGTCAGTTATTTCGCTTTGCGGTCGAGAAGTCGCTTTGGCACGCGAAACTTGTGCTGCTTGAGCTGTCGACCGAGCAAGCTGGCGATTCTGAATGGTCTTGACGCGTCGGAAGTTCTCCTTGACTGCAACTTTGATCCGCCGCAGCTCCTCTTGCAGTAACTGATCATTGCTCATCCATGCTGGCGGATCGAGGTCATATCCATGGCAAGTGATACTTCGAGTACTGCACTCTTTGCATTCAGGGGATGACTCGTCACATCTTCTGTGTCGGATGCGACATGTCCAACAGCCCCTGCGTCCTCGGGGCATGATCTGCTGATGTGGATTTTGTCAAGCTCGGAATTGAGCATGCAAGGTGGGAAATCAAGCGAGGGCAGAAGAAGTGGATCGTAGGCGCTTTAATGAGATTTTCAGTGGATTGACTAAACCACTTCAGGGCCTTAGTTGCACCGAAGCGCTAAATCTAGTGCTGTTCATGGGGACAGCGACGAAAGATACTGGGCTGGACCTTTCGTAACGAATGACGACGCTCTTTGCAATAACTACTCAAGCCTAATCCTGGAGACGGACAGCGATTTATCATAGGCGACTGTATTCTTATTGCAAGAGGTTAACAGAGTTCCGATCGCGGAGGCTAGTGACTTCGGTTGGTCTAGGTGCTGAACTTAGGCCTGAAAGATTGAAGATGCGGTGGAAGGATGCATATGGCTCTTTTCTCATAGAAGTGAGCCAGCGAGGTTTATTTGTTGACTATAGTAAGTTGTCTGTAATATAATGGACCTATGTACCAGTATCCGTACCAAAGAGGTCGAATTAAGCCACATTGCAGGAGAAAGGCCTGCCAACACTGCCTCCTCGGAATTTTGCAATCTGTAGTCACATGAGTTAGCATGAAATGGAAAACATTGTTCGGCACACTTACAATCTGGTCAATGCTAGCATATGTGCCGGCAATAAACACAAAGAAACCAACGACAAAGACAATGCAATTGCAGACAGCACGCTTGAAATTGTGCTTATCATACCAATTGCCCTCCTTGAGAAGGAAGAACCACATAATGGGAGGGATCCAGAACGAGAAGCCCGAAATGAAGAGGGCAGCACAGATGCCTAGAAGCTCGGAGAAAAATGGGATGGCTTCTGCGATAACCCACGAAAGGAAGATTACAAAGGCAACGACCGCCAACCAAGTGATCCAGCCCTTGCGGGTATTGATGAACCGTGTAATAGTGTTCTTATAAAGCCGACCGTGGATAAATCTGCAAGCGACCGTGGCGTTGATAGAACCTGAGATGTAGATGACGGGTAAGGCAATGCCGAACGCGACTTTTGACACTAACGGGCTGGCGGATAACAAGGCCGGGGACTGAACTTCCTGGCCGACGAAGGCATAAATGACTGATCCTGTGATTGTATACAGAACAATTTCTGTAAGACCTAGAGTGACGATAGATTTTGTGAAATCCGCTGGGGTATGCATTTCTGACATGAAGGAGAATTGGGCTGCAGCGAATGCATACGAGAAGACGATATTGGACACCGCTGTGAGTGCCTGGGTGAAGCTGAGGTCGTCTTGTGGCCACGCTGACCAAGTAGAAGATGAGAAACCACCTGGGGCGTCTGACCTCTGAATGCCAGTGGCGATCATGGTGATACCGATCGCAAGGATGATAGAGATAAAGTCGATGTAACCGAGGATCGCAATCTCAGTGAACGAAGGTGGAATAGCGAGCACCATAAGGATAACAGCAGAGATGACACCAAAGGCGAGGGTGCACACGCTGCTACCCGTGATCTTGACGAGGGCAATGGTGCCGGTCAAGCAGTGAGAGCCAGTAGCCAAGATCAACAGCCCCAAGAAAACAACAGCGAAGAGCTTATCTCCAAAGCCTCCCATCAAAAGCCGACCAGCATCGACATAATGATCAATATCAGGGTATTTCAGCTTGACAAGACCGACCATGTAACTGGCATACATAGCGATCAAGCCGATCCCAATGCACGATATAACGCCAGCTACCATTCCGAGGGTAGCGAAAGCTCCGGGGAGACTTAGACTACCGAGGGCAATGGCTTGAACGATGAGGACGACGGTAAGGCGCTTCCAACCGAGGCGGTGGAAATGGGCTGTGCCTTGGATGGTCTTTTCTTTTTCAAGGTCGGTTTGGAATATCTGGGCTGTGGCTTCGCTGAAGGATGCTTGACGGTGGATGCCATCTTGTTTTTCACCAGCAACGATAACGTCGGAGTCGTTTGTAGTCTTGGGATGACTCATAA
This sequence comes from Fusarium fracticaudum, assembly GCA_003353625.1. NCBI lineage: Eukaryota > Fungi > Ascomycota > Sordariomycetes > Hypocreales > Nectriaceae > Fusarium > Fusarium fracticaudum. Next base: position 2,845,101 of record PDNT01000007.1, read on the forward strand.
TGGAAGAGGCAAGGGAAATGGTTTGATGGGGAAGAGAAGGTTGAAGAAGTTCACTGACATGGGGAGGATGAAGTCTATATATCCTCGACAAGGCAAGCTCATACTGGGTATACAATCCCTTGGGCCGATAACCCCGTGGGGAAGAGCGTCAAAAAGCATGAGCTCCACGCGATAAGAGTTTTCCGATCATATTGTCAGTTACAATTGGGAATTGTCAGGCGCGATGATTGGTTGACGAATTCCGAGTTTGGGTAATTCCGAGTTTGAGTGGGTTATTGACCGACCAATTCTGGGCCCTTAAGCCATTGCTTTCCGACCCAGTGCTTAGCGAGTTATGATATGAAGGGCGGAATGCTTAGTGCGTGTTTGTAGCTGTAGGGCGCGGTTCGAGCGAATATCGGGCATGATGGTAGGTTGAAGCGAGCTGTTGACTATACCTTGTATATGAGACGCATCGCATACCCAGCAGTACCTATAGATACGAATTTGTCAATGCATTGGTAAAACAGACAAGAATACTCTATCTTCTCCACCTACTATCAACCCTCTGATATTTTGGTCAATAGACTGATATCCACACTCTCCGTATTGAGGAATCTGTTACTAATAATCTGCAACTTTAATTCCGCATCAAGATCAGATACGCTCGGAAATGGGAAACTGGGGATCGTTCGCATTCACTGGTTCATGCCATCCATCCCTAGCCATCTGAAAGCTGCACCAGCAGTAGTAACAAGGCAATGTGCATTGTAACACATATATCTTGTCAACTTCTCTTCACCGTGCGGGGCCCCGAAATGACACTTGCCACACAATGCGGATCTTGCGTGGCTAGTAGACTTGGACTGATGCTGACTTGGTGGATGACTTGCAGTTGACGTTGGTCAATGGAGATGAGTTGCATACCCAGTCGCAGACGAACGATGCTTACCCAGTCTTGTTGGATGTTTTAGCTGATAAATGTTAGGAGATGAAATGGCTCCTATAAGTTTCGTTAACGACAGTTGACAACTGATGAAAACAAAATGCATTCGCTATTGACAACCTTGATGATGATGATGATCAGCCTATAACACGCTAATCAATCTGATTCAAACAGAGCTTCTAGAACAACTAACAAGTCAGCCAGCTACCTGTGCACTCCGTTGATGTTTCGGGGAGTCCGGATATTCCTATGATTATTTCCAGTTGGCCTTGTGACTTGGCCAATAAGAGCATTGACACATGAGATTCATTTCCTTTACAATTCCAACGCATGTTACTCCTATTTCTTTGCGCCGTTGATTGATGCCTAAAGCTTATGACGCCTCCACGAGACATATCAAGCCAAAAAATATATCAATTGTCAAGATTGGGATTCGAACCCAAGAATCTTTCGATACTGCAGAATTTCCTAGTTAACTAGGTCTAAGAGTGTGTCTTGAATGCAGCGCCTTAGACCACTCGGCCATCTTGACTTTCCTTCACAGGTAATTTTCTTTACGCCGTTAGATAGATTTCTTCCTCTTTTGTTTCATTCTACCCAACCAACTGCGTATTTCTTTTAACGGCTTCAAGCCACTTGATCTGCCAAGATGCGATTTTCTGCGTTGGCGTTGTCCATCTTTCTTGGTGCTGTTTCAGCGGGTCTTTGCCGATCTATTGCCAATCCCGCGGCTTGTCAAGCCATAGCAGTTTGCTGTAATGATAACAGCCATGTAAGCACTGTCTCTCTCCTAATGTCTACTGAATGATGTTAACCTGTGCTACTACAGGGGGGCCTTATTTCTATCGGTTGTTCGCGAGTGTAGGGATATACTGAGATCTGTTTGATGAATATTAAGATTAATTCATTGTGTGAGATAACTGTATTCCTTATTACTAAATAGATCCTTCCGAATAGCATGATACGTAATGATAGTTAATATAATAATAGCAGTATTAGATAAATTAAAGCATAATAAGACATTATCCAATATACAAAGGGGCCTTTAGAAAGAACAGCCTGAATAGATATCCCGAGTAACTCCCTAATTTCAGTTTGTTAGTGTTATAACGAGACCTCGTATAAATAGGAAACTATAGTCGATAGGTCGGTAAAGCAAACCAGGTGAATTATGGCTAAGACTAGCAATATATAAACTGTCCAGCTGTCGCCACGCAACATTCTTTATTACAACTCCTCTTGCGTGCATATTGCCTCCCACGCCATCTCAGTCAAGTACCTTCACCGCTAGGGGCCCATAATGGGTTGCTCTTGGTTGTTAATCTGGCTGTGTTGAGGCGTTACTAATAATCTGCGACTTTAATTCCGTATCAAGATTAGACACGCCCGGAAATGGGAAACGTTGGGGATTCGTTTTGGAGATCGAGCAGGGGAACTAATAGCCGAGCCGAAGTAGTGCTGAGAATGCGAATTGGATATCAGTCATCTTCTCATTTCAGTCTAGTATATTCAAATCTCACAATTCATTATGAGGCTTGGTCGAGATCGAGGATAAGGTTTTACAGAGCAATGCAAATCAGATCTGATGGCGTCGGGCGGAACATGGCTAGTATGGACTTACAAGCTTAGTATCACACGAGTACCAAAGGAGCTACTGTCCATGCCGTAAGTAAGTTCTTACTCGGTGCGGCCCCTGGATTCCCCCGGTGTTGGTCTAGCTTCTCGGCTTCGCTCCGGCTAGCGTGTCACTTGTTTCTCTTTAACTCAAGTGGCTTGATCGCTTCCGTACTGTGCAGATCCAATGGCGGGGAGACATGTCTTAGATGTTGTTTACTTACTAACTAAGTCTAGATAAACTGAAATAATACTTACAGAAGGGATACTTCCTACACAGATATGCTAGACTTATATTAGTCTCCGGACAGACTTAGGCATTTTAAGCTAGAAATGTTAATGAAAAGTGCCCAGGCCTTTAGCTTATACCAATAACATGTTTAATAAAACATTTAAAAAGACTCTTCCTAGCTAGACCCAAAGTAGAATCCCAATGGTTGATATTGCATTCCTTGGATGCGTTGATTGCAATTGAGACTTGTGGCTGAGAGCTTAGATCACTACAGAGAACTCAGCATTCCATCTGAATCACTACAGAGGCCGGCCAAACAAAAGACGTGCAGGATATACTAACCCAAACTGTAGTAAAATCATATCACTTCTTACTACGGTAAAGACATTGCCGAGCTAGCCGAAAGCCAGGTTGCTCAGTACTCCTGTTGCCAAGTTCAATGCGGTGATAGAAGCTCTCAGCCACAAGCCTCAACTGCGACCGGGTTGGACACTGAACACGGTCTCGAATCTTTTTGTAAGCACCGAAATCGCACTAAATAATAGTCTACTGAAAGTTTCCCGCATCCATGCCGTCGATCAGGGCACATGACGTAAAATAAAGTAAGTTCTGCCGGCGGTAGCTCATGATAAAGACTGCATGTCACTCTCAAGTCTCGTACTTTCTCCGACCGCTCTCTGGCACATTCATTTACATTGTCTTATTGTCAATTGATCGGCTAATCATTCATTATTTCTCGTCATTACAGTCAATTGATAACCTTTTCTTTTTTCTGCAACCTCTTTCATCATGTCGCTTCGGCGCATGATGCCCTTTTGGGCCGTGGCCTTCTTAGGCACGGTATCCGATGCAAAGCTGGAACCACGGGACGCCAAGACGCAGCCCATTGAGATCATTGACGGATCGTCTACGCAGTATGACACTTTGACAAGGTATGAGACGTAGGGATTTCTCGCTGGCTTTCTTTAGCTAATGTCTGTAGTACATTTCTCATCCGAACCGATGCTACCTACACTGCCACTTTCCCCGTTTATGGACATGGTGAACCCAACACTACATACAACATTCCCCTCTTGGACTCTCAGAATCCATCCTGTGGAACTGTCATGGTCGAGAGCCATGTGACTATATTGACATCGACTGATCGGATAATATCTACGGCTGAGACAACCACTCTGCCTACCCAAAATGCATGCGACATAGTAACCGTGATCGTCAGAATGCAAGGTTACAGGAAAAACGATACAAATGCTCCTCTTTCACAAGCTCCGGTCTTGGCTTTAGCTCCTTCAGATACCGAAAGTTCTTCTCCAGAGAGTTCTACCGTTTCTCAAGGTGGCTCCGCCATTTCTTCAGATCCTACAGTGCAGTGGACTACAATAACCACTCAAGGAACTGGTACTGATCCTAGGACCACCACGCAATCTCCAACCAGACCCGGTGAGATTGGCACCGTTTGGGTCATGGCGGCCAGATCTCAAATGACCTCGGATGCCCCAATCGACTATACCACCATCACCAGCACCGGCACCGGCACCGAGACCGGTACTTACACTATCACCGAGACCCCATCAGGACCTGGCCCTGGTACAGTGGTGATTGTGGTACCGAGCCCGATAGCTCATTACGTTACCGTGACATCCTATGATGCCTCAGTGACAGGTGTAGTCACGAGTACAATGACCCCCAGTGCTCCTGGCGCAACTGGCACGGTTGTTATCTATGATCCATACGACTGGGTGACCACCACCTCTTATGATGATTCCGTTCCATCTGACTCTACGACGTCTATGTGGCCTTCTGCGTCTGATCATACAGGCACGGTAGTCGTGTATAGAGCATACAAATGGGTGACAGTCAGCACCTATGACGCAACAATCACAGCCGCATCTACACAGACTATGTCCCCGAGCTCTCCAGATCAGACAGGTACCGTCCTGATATACCAACCAGATCCATGGTTCACATTTACTTCCTATGGAAGTGTCACGGCGGCATCAACAACCACCATGTACCCAACTGCTCCAGGCGCAACAGGCAACGTTATTATTTACAGGCCACAACAGCTGAAAACCGTCACGTCTTACGACCCATCGGTTACAGTCGCATCCACGACCACCATGTCACCATCTTCTGAGGCAGAGACGGTCACAGTCATGGTATATGAGCCATACCAATGGACGACCATTACGTCTTATGGGGAGTTCACAGCTGCTTCTACATCTACCATATCTGCAACCGCTCCAGATGCAACAGGCACTGTTATTGTGTACCAGCCTGACCACTGGACGACCGTCACGTCTCATGGGGAATACACAGCTGCATCTACATCTACAAAATCTGCGACTGCTCCAGGTGCAACGGGCACGGTTATTATATACCAGCCCAATCACTGGACCACTGTGACATCTTATGGAGAATTCACCGCAGCATCTACATCTACTATAACTCCAACTGATCCCGATGCTACGGGCACTGTTATTGTGTATCAGCCTGATCAGTGGGTGACCACCACTTCGTTTGGACAGTTTACCGCTGCGTCTACAACTACAATCTCTCCATCTACCCCAGGTCAAACAGGTACCGTGGTGGTCTTCAATCCGCAGCCATATTCCACCTTTACTTCGTATAGCGACGTCTCGACAGAGACCACATACACCTCTCCCCCTCCTGCTCCTGGCCAGACGGGCATCGTTATGGTTTTGATGCAACAGCCATATACGACCGTTACTTCGTACGGGGGCGTGACGGCTGAATCTACAACAACTATAACGCCAACGAGCCCAGGCCAAACGGGTACAGTTGTGATCTTTGATCCACAGATGTATGTGACAACCACCAGATACGGACGCGTCGCAGCTGCTACGACGACCACTGAGAGCGGTAGTGGCTCTAACCCGACTCTTACCGTCGTCGTTGATCTACCTCAGCCATACACCACCGTTACTTCGTACGGAGGTGTTACTGCTGAATCTACGACTACTATAGCCATAACGAGTCCAGGTCAAACGGGCACTGTCGTGATCTTTGATCCACAGATGTACGTGACGACTACAAGATATGGAAGGTTTACAGCTGCTACGACGACAACTGAAGACGGTAACAGTATTGGGCCCAACCCGACTCTTACCGTCGTTGTTGATCTCCCTCAGCCATATACGACTATCACTTCGTATGGAGGCGTTACGGCTGAATCTACAACGACCATAGAACCGTCCACCCCGGGCCAAACGGGCACCGTCTTGATCTTTGATCCACAGGCATACGTCACTACTACGAGATACGGAAGGGTCACAGCTGCAACTACAACAACTGAGGACGGTAACAGTATTGGGCCCAACCCAACTCTTACCGTCGTTGTTGATCTACCTCAGCCTTACACTACAGTCACCAGCTATGGCTCTTTCACCGCAGCCAACACTGTGACATATCCACCCTCTGTTCCAGGGCAGGTCGGCACTGTAGAAGTTGATCTTCCGCTCCCTTACACAACCGTTACCAAGCACAAAGATGGTATGACTACTGCTGCGACTACAACATACCCATTCGATGCTCAAGCAAAATTTGCTACTGTCGAGGTTGACCTGCCTCAGTCCTACACGACACTCACAAGCTACATTCCAGGCCTCGCAGGCCCGGCATCTACAACCTTACCAGTAGACAATCCAGACGATGTGATGACTGTGATCGTCAATCTTCCGCAGCCATACACAACCATCACCACCTATGTTGACAGTCTAACTGCACCCATGACTACGACATACCAACCAGCAAATCCAGGGGATCCTGTTACTGTTTTGATTGAGGACCCTCAGGCATACACAACCATCACAACATACGTTGACAGCCTGACAGCGCCTCTAACAACAACGAAACGACCGGCCAGTCCCGGCGATCCTGTCACTGTTGTGATTGAGAGCCCTCAGGCCTATACGACCCTTACGACCTATGTCGACAGCCTGACTGCACCTCTGACTACGACATACCAACCAGCAAATCCAGGGGATCCTGTTACTGTTTTGATTGAGGACCCTCAGGCATACACAACCGTGACAACATATGTTGACAGCATAACTGCACCTTTGACTACAACAAAACGGCCCACAAATCCCGGAGACCCTGTTACTGTCGTCGTTGAGAGCCCTCAGGCATATGTAACCGTCACAACATATATCGACAGCCTGACCGCACCCTTGACTACAACAAACCGCCCGGCCAACCCTGGTGATCCTGCTACAGTCGTGATTGAGAGCCCTCAAGCATACACAACCGTCACAACATATGTTGACAGTCTGACTGCCCCTGTGACTACGACCAACCGACCGGCTAAACCTGGGGATCCTGCCACTGTTGTCGTTGAGAGTCCTCAGCTGTATACAACTGTGACTTCCTATGGCGCTTGGACTGCACCTACTACTACAACGCTACCACCTACTGGGCCTGGAGGCGTGGCTACTGTCGTTGTAGAGAATCCTCAGGGATACACAACCGTCACGACCTATGTTGATGGTCTGAATGCACCTGTAACTACGACAAAACAGCCGGCTAATCCTGGAGATCCTGCCACTGTTGTTGTAGAGAGTCCCAAGCGGTACACCACTGTAACCAGTTATGGTTCCTATACAGCAGCTGTGACCAGCACCTTGGCACCGGCATCTCCAGGTGATGTTAATACTGTTGTCGTAGGAATGCCCCAGTCATACACAACTACGACTAGCTATGGCAGCTTCACAGCAGTAAGGACTACTACAATGGCACCGGCGTCTCAAGGCGGTGTAGCCACTGTCGTTGTTCAACAACCTCAACCCTATACGACTGTGACTAGCTATGGTAGCTTTACAACAGTAAGGACTACTACAATGGCACCAGCATACCAAGGTGCTGTAGCCACTGTTGTTGTTCAAGAGCCCCAGCCCTACACAACCGTCACAAGCTGGGGTGCCTTCTCAACAGTTGGAACCACTACCTATTCACCAGCCTCTCAGGGCGGCACTGCAACTGTTGTTGTTCAAAACCCTCAGCCGTATACAACCATAACAACTTACGGTGCATTCTCCACAGTTAGCACCACTACCTATTCGCCCAACTCTCCGGGTGGTACTGGAACCGTTGTTGTTCAAAACCCTCAACCTTATACGACCACCACAACCTGGGGTGCCTTCTCAGCAGCCCATACTACTACCTATTCGCCAAACTATCCAGGTGGCACTGGTACTGTCATTGTTCAAAACCCTCAGGCTTATACAACTACCACGAGCTGGGGAGCCTTCTCAACAGTTAGCACCACCACCTATTCGCCAGGTTCTCAGGGTGACGTTGCCACAGTTGTTGTCCAGAAACCCCAGTCCTATACGACCGTCACAACCTGGGGTACCTTTTCAACAACTAGTAGTACCACCATATCGCCAACCTCCCCTGGCGGCGTTGCTACAGTTGTTATGCAAAACCCCCAACCATACACCACTGTAACTAACTATTATACCACTGTGTCAACCATGAGCACGTCTACTGGGACTCCGGCTTCCGCTGGGCAGACTGCTACCGTGGTCGTTGTCGCTCCCGCAGTTGGTACAAAGGCCGCAGATCAAACATGCGATAACGGTGGTTTGGAATACGCTATCTACACTAACTCGTTCTACAACGCTGATCCACCGAACTACTCCTCCCTCAACATATCCTATTTTGCAACAGCTTCGCCGACTTACACTGGTATCACGCATTCAATTGGTATCACAGAACCAGGCGGCGTAAAATCTGGAAACTCCGGCCCCGCACAGGTTATTTATCCTGGCGCACCAAGTCAAACATGGCAGTATAAGGCTGTTAACCACCGGGCATACTTATATGCGCCAATCAATGGTACTTACTCTGTTGTTGTACCGTATTCTGACGAGGTCACACTGGTTTGGTTCGGTAGCAAGGCTTTATCAGCATGGTCGAAAGCACGGTCTAGTGCAGATCTGGCGCAAAACTACTCATGGGGGCCTTCCAGCGCTCAAACTTTTAAGATCCAGCTCACAGCGGGTACTTATACGCCATTCCGGGTTTTCTGGGCCAATGCGCAGGGAGATTATTCTATGATAGTTACTGTCACAGCTCCAGACGGTACTGTCATCGTTGATGGCTCTGGGTCGTCAAGCAAATACTTTGTTAGGTTTGCTTGTGATTCTAGTACACCTTCTTATCCTGCATTCGGAAGTGGCGGTTAAACCCATCAATCTCTTACTTTCTCTCTTTTGTTATCTTTTCACCCGTACTGTATTATATAAGTAGTTTGAATACAAATTGATCCCCAAACTCATTTGCCTTATAAACCTCTCAATGTATTAAGTACAGTTAGTTACCTTTTTGTTTCCTCCTTAACCTCTGCAAACGCCGGAGCGGGGAACCGACAGCGGAGTCAGTACTGAGAATGCTAATTGGGCAAATCAGTTGCACCAAAGACTTTATTATGGAGCCATGGGAATCACACACTGGGAAGGAAGCTCGGAATTCAGATGGGGTAAGTTAGTCTTATCTTAGACGAGTGAGTACTATAAAAGTCGATCTCAAAAGAGACCTCTCGTTTCTTCGAATCTCGCAGGCCATTTCCTTCTTCCAAGATTTTTCCACCAGTCTTTTGGTCCCCAACACAATGACCAAAACATTATTTGTCAACGGCCGGATCCTGTCCAAGACAGAGACGGGCCTTAACGGCAACGCCCACTTCTCAGACTGCATGCTAGTTCAAGACGACAAGATCGTCGCGGTTGGATCTCGTCGTGAGATCTCCCAAAGCCAAGACGCAGACATCAAGATCCGCGATCTTGATCAGCGTGTTGTTCTTCCCAGCTTTATTGACGGTCATATGCATCTTCTCCTCCTCGGTCAATCACTCCGAAAGCTTGACCTGTCGCGATGCACTTCACTTGAGGACATCCGATCATGTATCAAGAAATACGCTGCTGAAAACCCCGAGACACCAACTATTCTTTGCAAAGGATGGAGACACTATATGACGCCTGGTGGAGTTACAGCCGCGATGCTGGATGATCTTGATCCTCGACCTATTTTCGTCGATGCCGGCTCGTTACACTCTTGCTGGTGCAACACCGCGGCCCTGAAGGAGCTTGAGGTTGATGATATGCCGGATCCGGCTGGTGGCAAGATTTATCGTGATGCGGATGGAACGCCATCTGGCCTTTTAGACGAAGGCGCCATGATGTCCATCAGTGAGTACAGCCCAGAATCTGATGAGTTCCAGACAAACAGCTGACTAAACCGAACAGTTTGGCCCTTCCAAGCAAAGTCATCCCCCAAACATGAACGAATAGAGGCAATTCGCGCGGCCGTAAAAGAGTACAACGCAGCTGGCTACACCGGCGCAGTCGAAATGGCCATGGATGAAGAAGCATGGGACGCTCTCGTAACACTTAAAGAAACGGAACCCAATCTGCCACTACGACTGGCAGCATACTGGCTCATTAAACCAACCGCTGACCTTGAACAAAACTCGAAACAAGTTCAGCGCGCTATCGAGCTGAGCAAGCAGTACAACTCGACAACAAGTCCCGATCTTCGCCTTGTCGGAATCAAGGTCATTACTGATGGTATTATCGATGCATGTACTGCCTACCTGTCTGAGCCGTATAACACTGCTGGAAGCCCACCGCCAATCTGGGAGCCTGAGTTCCTCGAACCCGTTGTCAAAGAGGCTGATACTGGTGGCTTGCAGGTTGCCTTGCATGCTATTGGCGATGGTGCAGTCAGAATGGCTATTGATGCTATTGAGAAGCACGCCACGCCAGGTCGAAGGCATAGAATCGAGCACTTGGAACTCGTTTCCCCAGAAGATGCCAAGAGGCTTGGAAAGCTTGGATTGACGGCATCCATCCAGCCTATTCACGCAGACCCAACGGCGTTGACCATGTGGACTGAACTCATTGGAGAGGAGAGATATGAACGAGCGTTTGCATACCGAGAGTTCGCCGATGCAGGTGCCCTGATGACGATTGGTACCGATAGCCCTACATCACCATGGTCGCCTATGCATAATTTCCATGTCGCTATCAACAGGCAATCCTCCAAGAACCCGGACAACCCTAAGATAGTACACGAGCACTTCAGGTTAGGTTTATGTGAGACGTTTGTTGCGGCTACAGAAGGTGCAGCTCGAAGCGTTTTTGCCGAAGATCGTGTTGGAAGCTTGGCGCCTGGGAAACTGGCTGATTTCATTGTTGTTGATATGGAATGGGATCCTAAGACGATACTCAAGGCTGAGGTGAAGGAGACTTGGTTTGGAGGATCTCAGGTATTTTAGAAAGATTTCCGAATTGATTAGCATGCTATGGAAACGCCATAATTCGTATATCGGAGCATATTCTTTCTATTCCGCTTGCTTTGAGCAGCTTATGCCCATGAAGCATACCGGACCGGTATTGAGTCTATCAATCAGACGATCAACGACTTTCTATCCTTCAACAACCGACTGCAAAGGATCAGAAGGCTGCCGACGAAAACAGTCAGTCCGGCCCAGACCCAAGCTGCTGTAAATCCCATACTCCTTCGCAGTGCCCCCCCAACAGGCGGTCCAAACAACAACGCAACCGACATAACCGAGAAGGCCATACCGAATCTTGTGCCTATTCTTCGAGGGTCGCTGGTTAGTCTGACAAAGATGGTCGGCTGAAGGGCGAAGAAGGATCCTGTGAAGAAGCCCTGGCTAATGACGGTAACAAGTAATCGTGGGGTTGTAGTTGCGGAGATGAGACACAAGCTTGTTGTGGCGAGTAAGACTGCTGCACTGATAATTGTGTTCATAGGTCCGAGACTCTGAGCGAGGAAAGCTGGTAGGATCCGTCCAAAGATGGAACTGCTGTTGAGAATTGCAAGCAGATTTCCTGCAAGATCGGTCGACGCAATATTGTTGTCCAAGGCGTAACTTTGGACGTAAACAAACGGCGTGTACATACCCAAAAAAACAGAGAAACACCCAGCCACGAAAAGGACGTAAGGCCAGTCGGTGAAAGCTGTCCTGTCAAGAAGTTGCCTTCGCTGGGATGGCCCGCTGGAGTTGGGCCCCGGTCGAAGCACGATGTTGGAGAACAGGAGTAGAACCAACAGTAACAAAGCCATAGACCTTGTCGCCCATGGCAGGCTTGTCTGCGCATTGATTTCCCGTATCATGATGGGGAGTAGAACACTAGACTGAGGTCAGAAAAAGACCAACATGGGCTAATGTTCTTGACTTACCCTCCTAGTCCACTACCGCAAGCTGCAAGTCCATTGACCAAGGGGAGCCTTGTAGTAAACCATAGTGAAGTAATAGCAACACTCAAGATGGATAGGCAGCCAGCGCCAATACCAATCATAAGGCCTTGAGTGAGAAGATACTGCCAGTACCTTTGACTCAGGCTTTGAAGGACAGTGCCGATGACAATAAAGGTAGATCCGACTGCTAGAAGGTGTCGGAAGTAGCCAGAGTCGTAGATCGGGCCAACTATGAAGCCTGAGAACACCATCAAAAAGGTCTGGAGAGAACCAATGACTGATATCTGAAAGGGTGTATGACTCGACAGCTGGTCGCGTTCATAGATGGTTTGGAAGCTCCCAAAGCTCGCGATCAGCCCTGCAAGCCGTCAGTATCTGTCTGGCGGTTATTGGTGATATTGCTTACCCCAAGTGCAAAAGTAGAGGCAAAATGAGCCCGCGACTTGCAGCCACGCGAGCAAACCGCCATTTGGAACGGGCTTTGGTGCTGCATCATCGACCGAAAAACTGCTTTCGACGAGAGGGTTATCATCGGCTGTGTTTTTCGTAGTGTCCATTGCTGATCGTGTGCATTGATGAATGTCCTTAACTTACAAGGTGAACAGCATACCTAATTGAAGGCAAGATAGGCCGAGATACAACCGCCATGCTTATCAATCTCTATTTCTCTGACAATTTGTTTGCTAGGATAACCCAATCTGGGACGTTTCCCGCTTTCCTAATGTGGTGATGGACCACTGCCCTTCTCCCCACAGTGGATCTCGATAAAAAAGATAAAACTCAACATCAGCAGATCAAGGCGCAATACAAAATGTCTGTGCCACTTTTGAACACGTACTATCTCCATAGACCGAATTTGTAATAATCACATGAAATTATCCCACTTATCAAAACCGCGTTTTGACGACGAATTCCTTGGCCACTCTGGATGGAACCTTTGCATAATTTTCGCATGTCATTCTTCCAAGTTGGTGAAACATCCGAGGGCTGCCTAGCTAGGAAGGTGGTAGACTTTTTTCTTCTTTACCCTGCTTTCGATTAAGCAACCCGGGGAAAACCGCGACTAAGGCGGTGATGCGGCGAAGCAGGCAAGATTGAGTTCATGTAGGATTAGTGCCGGCATGGCATGATGCATGCATTGCCAAAAGTGGTATTTCCTTACGAGGAGACCTTTCAGCTAGGGTATAAGTGTAGATCTTGTACGGAGATAGTGGTTTTGGTGGTGAAGATGTTGGGGGCTTTAACAAAGGTTCTTTGGGGGTCGGAAGATCTATCACATTAGGCAATAGACCAAGATTTAGGAAGCAACAGTTCAAGTACGAGACGCTGTTCAAGTAAAAGTTAAGCATAGGTAGAGACAGGAAAGTCAATAAAAAGATAATTTCATCAAAGTCACGAATTGTAATCAGAATTGAGCGTGGTGCAGAGCAAAGCATAGTCTATTGAACAGAAAAAATAAACAATCTACAACGTAGTCTACCCTACATCCTATCGAGACTTTACGAAGTAGGAGTCCAAGTATCCTTTCCAAGCTTCGTCCTCGAAAGTGCCAACATATCCGATATACATGTCCGGCCGAATAATCACAATAGCCGAGTCCTCGCTCTTCACCCAATCGGCAGTGAAGTCCTTGTCGCCATCCCTGTTTTGGCGATCCTCAACATGCCCATTAGTCGACCCATTAGGCAGAATGGTATGAACGGGAGCCGACACGGAGTTCGCCGAAAGTCGTCTTCCGATAGCTAAGACGATAAAGTCTCCATATGAGACGTTTTCATAGAGTCGCGAAGTTTTTCCGGAAGATTCAGTCATCACCACATCGGGACAGCGATATCCGGGTTTCCAGATACCAACTTCTGTGCCCTGGATAAGTGGAGTGACGAACTCGCTGTAGTTGACACCCATGCCTTGCTTACGTTAGTTGGGTGATATGTAACTCTGGTGGTGAACGTACCTGTGATGAAGCCGGCATTTCGTTCGATTGTGGAGACGTATTTCTTGGCTGTGTGTATGGTGTCCCTGACTAGTGCTGCAGCTACTCCGATGACTTGAGCGGCTGTGGATCTCCGCTCGATGTCGTAGCTGCGTAAGATATCGTCTCTTGCCTCGGTGGTGAGGTTGGATGGGCGTGCGAGTGCTGAGAGACGCCAGGCTAGGGCGAAGGCATCGGATACACCCGTGTTTAAGCCTTGGCCTCCGTTGACGGAATGAACGTGAGCAGCGTCTCCAGCGAGGACGATTCTTCCATGACCTTCCTTGGAGATAAAGGTACCGGAAAGTCGTTCCTTGACTGAATTGCAGTTAGTACGGGGATCATAGCTCTTCCATGGGAGACATACCATGAAATGTGCTGAACCATTCTGTCTTTGTAAACTCCACTCGATAAGGAGCAAGATGCTCTTTGATAGACTCCTCAGCCAGCTGCTGTGTAATCTCGCCCTTGAGAAGAACGTAGAATCGAGACATTCCTCGCTCTCTTGGAATCCACGCAACTCGAGACTCTCCATCAAGCTCGAACGTGATAATCTCAGGGCAAACCGGAAAATCAGTATCCAAGAAGGTATCAAGGACTGCCCAAGTCATCTCAGGCTTGGTACCGGTGAAACTGATACCCAGCGTGTTTCTGACGAAAGATCGTGCACCGTCAGCGCCAACAGCATATTTGCTGCGGACCCTTCGACCTGAACTTGTCATGACGATGACAGAGTCTTCATCTTCAGTGATGCTGGTAACATGCTCGTTGTAGCTGACTGCATCGCCCAGACGAGCGCGCATCACCTGTTCAACGACAGGTTGTCCGATCATGAGGAAGTTCTTGTGGAAGGCATGCTCGATACCAACCCACCAAGCGTTCTGACGAGACTTAAAGTCGCCTGCTTTGAATGTAGAACTCGCTGTTGTTGTTAGCTTGCAGTTTTGGAAGTTTCTGGGTCGGCTCACTATTGCATTTGAGACCCTCAGGCAGAAGCTCATTGAGGATGCCAGCAACCTCAAAGTACTGCTGAGTTCGAGCGTTGAGCGCATCGGCACGACCAAGCTCTAAGCTACAAGGCTTCTCATCTGTAAAGTGTTAAACTTGCTTCCCAACGCAGACTCTAGTTCAACGTACCAAGCACTCGAACTGAGATGCCCAATGGCTGAAGGAGAAGGGCAACAAAGAGTCCAGTAGGACCGCCACCAACAATAGTAACATCAACTTGCTCCATGATTTCGAATATCTCTGAATGAATTTGGTTGAAAGTCTAACTTTTGGAGTTCTCAATATTACAGCTCTATGTAATTGGCGGGCGAGGCCAAGATAAATCACCAAAGTCCTCTTACACAAGCCTCTCCATCGACCTACCTATCTCGGCATCGTCAAACCACCTCAGCAAGTCAAGGATAAAAAAATTCCACAACGTCTCATCTGAATAACCATATCCGAGCTTCTGTTACACCATCCCAGAGGCCCGAAGAATCATTCAACGGCGGGGAACTCTAAACTTGGCCGGGTGGGATATAGCCGAACGGGATAGCCGCGCGGGATGCCGATCATCACCACGGACCGTTATCCCCATGCATGCGAAAATCCAAGTTTTTAGCCCCAGCGACTCATCAATACGGAAATACCATGACGAAAAGTGTGGCTTGGCTTCCAGATTGATACCTTCTACTCTAGGATTTCACATCCGTGCAAGCTGACAGGGGAGGGTTGAATAATTTTATGAGCTTCCTGATGAAGCCATTTTGTGTCATGCCTTTTTGCTCGGATTAGGCGATATGTGACGAGGGTAATTATTTTGCCACGCAATTGGATGGTTGTCCGATGGCCCACTGCTGAGACGACTCGGTGTTTTTCGCAAATTGTCTTAGTCAAACGAAAATGGGACTATGGATGAGTTGGAGTATGTAACTTGTAGCTCACATGTTGATAGCAGATAGTAAAATACAAGATTTATATCCTCTTATCTCCCTGACATATCATTCATCTCGTCAAGCTCAACACTCACTCTCATCTCATACAAAGAAATACTTATCAGAGATTCCTACTCTTTCATTTTACCATGGCTGTATCCAGTCTTCGCCCAGTGATCCCCTTCCCTTTTGGGACTGTTGATCGCAATGTCTCGGCTGAGCCATTGACTACCGCTGTCGATAGGGCTGCTCTTGAGACATCAAGCAAGATACTTGATATCATCGGAAGATATCGAATGGAGCAAGACGAAAACCTCTACTCACAGTCCGATGAGTCAACTCTCAAGTTCATCGCTCTTATCTACACGCATGTCAAGGCTGGCAAGCCAGTCCCTATGTGCCTGCCAGCTTTCCCTTTCAAGTCGCCAAACTCGGTATCAAAGACGCTGGGAAAACTTCCCGATAAGGGAGAGGAGATTGCCCTTGCTCACTTAAACGGGCTTTGCAACGCCATCGGCGATGTATACGCACCGGGTGCCAAACTGACTATCATTTCTGATGGACTAGTGTATAATGGTAGGTCCCTATACTGAACCTCCAAAGAATCTAGCTGACAAAGACAGACCTACTTGGCGTTCCGGATAGGGATGTCTGGGCATACGGCGAGACCCTTCGCTCCATGGCAGCGGAGAAAGAATTCCACAACATTTCCTTTGCACGACTTCGCGATCTTGTTGAGATCGATCTACCGAAGGATCTCGAGGAGATGACTTATGTTGCCAACGCATCAAATTTTCGACGCGCACTTCTTAACACCTTCAGCAAGCCTGGATGGAGTTGGGATGAGGTCCGTCAACTGGATGACCAGTGCATGACTTATCGCGGCTACATCAAGTTTCTCCAAACAGACTTGGAAACTGTGTATCCGGTTGATGAGAACCGCAGCAAGTCAAAGTATAAGAGAGGAATTGAGTACATCGCGAAGCAGATGATGGCTCGTGGGGATGTAAGTGGCAACTCTCTTCACATGAAGCAAGTCGTGTACTGACGTCGCAGGCATTTGCCAATGCTGTTCGACAAAAGTACCCCGATCATGTTCGTCTATCAATTCATCCCTCAACTGGCGCTGTGAAGCTTTCTATCAGCCTATTGCCGACCGAGCAACTCTACACTACGCCCTGGCACTGCAGCGTAGCGTATAGACTGGATGGCACCATCAGAACCGGTATGCGATCTGAGTTTGACAGCGACGACAGTCTCGAACTAGTCTACGACAACGGGAGACCTTCACATTACCGAGAAAAGTCACCGCTACTATCATGGGCAGAGGATAAAGGCGGAATCGTGGTTGACCCCATGTACCCCGCTGGTCTGACAATTCGTCCTGCCAATGGAGCTGGCTCCTTGACACTCGACGACATCGACACGCAGAAAGTCCGTGCTCTGTCGGAGATCAACTCACCCGTTGTACTGAAGGGATTTGTCAAGAAGCCTAACCGCGACCGCTTCATTGATTTCAGCCACCGATTCGGAACCCCGCTGCCATGGAAGTTTGGCCTGTTGCTCGAAGTCAAGGATCGAGGACAGGATGCTCGAGGTCTGAATAATGTCCTTTCGGCAGAGCCTATGCCATTCCACTATGATGGTCTGTTCAAGGTCGTCAAGCAGACTGATGAGAATGGAAATGAGAGGATGGTTTCAACTCCTCCTCAGTAAGTACAGTTTCCATGAAGAATATTCAGCGACTGACCCCGACTAGGTTCCAACTCTTTCAGGGCGCCACCTCCTCACCAAGGGATACCGGTTTCACCATTTTCTCATCGTCGACACTATTCTTCAAATACCTCCCATTGTGGCTCAAGAAGGATATTTCCAAGCTCACCTGGAGCGTATCAACATCAGCATTCGACAACACGGTTCTGAGAGGTCTACCTCTAGCTATTGACCATCCTACAACCGGCAAGCCATGCCTCCGATACCACGAGCCTTGGCCCCAGTCCAAGACACAATTTGATGCTTCGGATGTCACAGTTGACGGCCTTGAGTCTACTGAGAGCGCTGCTGTCTGTGAAACTATTGACTCGGTGCTCTATGATCGTCGGGTTGCGCTGTACTATGCTTGGGATAAGGGTGATATTTTGGTCAGCGATAACATCTTGATGATGCATACCAGGAGTGATTTCACTGCGGGCGTTGATCGTGAGCTGTGGCGAATTCACTTTGACTAGTGCTGTTATCGTTTGGGTCGGCAGGTTTGATTATGTTTTGATATTGTCAGTTTGAAGGTTTCATATAGATTTATTTTGCAATAGATTGCTTTTGACACTTTATCCCTATTGGTCCACGGTTTGACTGCTATGCTTATCTCATGTGTCTAGTTGCGGATTCATCCCGGAAATCCCGTCCGGCGGAGATATCTCGGTCGGCATCCACTTCCGACTCGGATAGACTACCGACCAAACCTTATAACAAGCTATAATAAGAATAAGACCGCGGGGTAGCCCTGTCCTTGAAACACTCAATCAACTCAATCGTCATGTTCGAAGTCAAACAATATCATCTCCTGCCAACGGATCTCGTTCCGAACTCACCAAGACCGCTTCTGCACTATAAGAATGTCTTAGCCAAGCGACCCAATAGCTCCATTTGCGACCCCGCCAAGGTCTGGGAAGTCTTTACCAAGAACGGATGGGACGTCCAATGGATATTCCGATACCCAAATACACAACTGTCGCATTTTCACTCTGAGGCTCACGAGTGCATGGCTGTTCTCTCAGGTACAGCAACCATCCGCTTTGGCGTCGGTGATACGTCGGAGGATCTCGAAGAGAATACATACGGATCAGCCTGGGAAAAAGGCGGGGTTGTGTTGGAGGCTGAGGCAGGAGACGTCTTTGTCATTCCAGCTGGTGTAGCACACAAGACTCACAACACCAAACCTGCCGCTGAATTCAAGCTGTTGTCGCCGGGTGTTGGGCATGGCATTGAGGCTGATGACCCGAAGAAAGCGTTATATGAGATTAAGCTGGATGGATATACTATGATGGGGGCTTATAACGGCGGTGAATGGGATTTTGTGAAGAGTGGAGGAGACTATGGCAAGTCATGGAGAGTCCCTAAGCCGAAGAGGGATCCTGTATTTGGAGAGGCAGAGGAAGGGCTTGTCAAGACTTGGCCTGGAGGGGACACTCAGGTTGATTTGGAGATTGTGCAGGTGGAGAATAGGGAGTACAAGTCAAAGATTTAACTTATCAGCCCCTCCAATACTGGTGCGGGATCAGTTACAAGCCAACAACTTTGAGCACTAATCTCCGAGTTCACGGGTCAATGAGGCTACCAGACAAAATGGAGGCAGTTTGAGTTAAAGTTGATTCACTAAGTATACATGAACGTCATAGAAAAGGAAACGACTCAGTCACTCCCAAACACTAGTCTTAACATAATCCATCTATCTGGTGTTCGCGTGGTAGAATTAGAACGGGAGGACCCATGATCCTTTAGTCTTGGACACCAGTAGGGGTGTTGCAGAGGATGCCTTGGTCAAGCTGTGATGGTTAGTAATCAGCCAACTGAATGCATTGATCAGACTTACGATAGGCAGAACACAGCATCGAGCTCGCTGGCCAATGGCAGAGCAAACAGCACTGAAGTCAGTGGCGTCGGTAGGGGCAGCAGGAGCTAGGTATGTTAGATTAAGCTTCACTCAAGACATAGGTCTACTTACGGTTTCCGCAGTCGAGGTCGGCAACTCCAAGGACATCAGTGGCACAGCATTGAGAAGTGCCGTAGAGGCCGGAGCAAGGGATATAGGCCTGGCGCTTCTCCTCGGTGGGGAGAGCAGAGACGGCAGTAGCCAGGAGTGCGACGATAGTGAGTGAGAACTGCATGATGAATCGAGTAAGGGAGTAGATAGATGATAGAATGATCTGAAGCTTGGGGATGTGGATGCAGAATCCAAGCTCATCCTCCATCAATCCCCATATTTATACAAAATCCAAATTATAGATCCCATAAATCATTAAGATCATCATAAAAAAACTAAATAACCTCAACGTCATTACTTCACAGCAAATCTCCAATGAATACCACGTTTAAAGCCGTTGACGTTTCCGATGGCGATATCCCTGGCCTATATCATCTATATATTGACTTGAAACCTGTTGTAGCGTTACAACGGCCCAGCGGTTTACAGCTCTGCAGGGGTCTAACGCATAAACGTGTCGCGACGATCGCTCGATCAATTGGCACAGCTGATTCGCTGGCCCGTCGGAGGAAACACTCAAAGGAAGAGCCGACTGCCGAAACGATCACACCGTTAATTTTAGAAGGCTAATTTGAGGCGAATTTGGAAACAAGTTGGTTGCTGGGCCGATGTCATGACCTGTTGGGAGGAAGTAATTGGTCGGGTTGGTTCCTGTGAGGCCTCATTGGTGTACGGCAAAGTTCCACGACCGTTATTGATCGTCGGTTTCCTCTTCCTATCAGGTTCTTCAGCTTGGGGTTTGTTGGGGCTGGCGTAACGACGTGGCAAATCATGAATGTGCAGATTGTTTCTCATACTGTTCCTGCAGAAAGTGGACCTACGCGCCGAGAACTTGATCCGGCTTCCGACCCTGGTAAATGAGCATAAACTTGATTAACATTAGATATCCGAAACTTATATCCGATCGGATTATATAGGTGGCTTGACTTAGGTAGCGGATTAAGTCTCCCCAATCAGATAATGACATCAACGATCAACGATCTGATAGGCATCGTAGCTATCGCTTGGGTAGCATCCTCATGGATTGAGGGAGGAATCAAGGAAAATCTCATTAAAAAAAACCAACACTTCGCAAAACAATCTCTTTCTGGAATCTCTTTCTGGAATCCCTGCCGCAAATCTCTCTTATTTCGTCAGTGATAGTTGACCCCAGGGCTCAGCTCCATTCGATCATGATGCATCGAATTCCTTGCTTCCCTCAGCTTGAATCGAAGCCTCTCACCTCCGTCATCGCACCTATCACCATCCCTGGCGAAAACCAGCTCAATGCGTTCCTTGGCATCTCCGGATAGCCCAGCACCGCTAAGAGTATCGCGTTCATCAAACATATGTCCCGCCAACACGCTAAGGAGACCAAAGCCCCCAGATACAGGCGAAGAACAAAACGCGATACGTGCGATAAGGAGTACCAGGCCGACAACAGGCCGAGCGAGTAGAACGATAGCTAGAAGAGGAGACCTTTTGAGTACCGTGACAGTCTTCCAAGCTTTGTCAGTCCGATGATACTCGAACTGTTCTCGCTCTCCAGCTTTCAAGTCGTTGACCGGTGAGCCAATGCCACAAAAGGCGGCTAGCCGAGACCAGAGAAGAGAAGAAACCACAGCCGTGAACCTTATCTGAGCCGCTTCATCCAGTTTGGCCGTCAGTAGGTCGCTGACAAAATCGCTGAGCAGATACCTAGCATCATTCAGATGAAGAGTTCTACAGCCATCCGGGAATGCTTTCACAAAGCTTGCAGCGCAGCTACCCTCGATAAGGTTAACCGAATTAGCTGTAATCTTCCATTTCCCGTGACAGTTCAGCCGTTGGCTTGTGAACTCGAGCGCCTCCTTCTGAAACTTTTTCTTTGAAGGTCTTATGTTCCTATCTTTTTTCGAAGGCCCGACATGCGGCGTAAGAAGGACGAAGAACCGGTCCACTTGACCTTGAGGCCATAGGGTCGACAGCCACTTTTTCTCTTTGTAGAGAGATATGTGCTGTGGCGCATTGTCATCACTTGATTCAAAAAGGTTATTCCACCACGTATCGTTGTCGCGCTGCTTGTCAACTTCGTGGTTGAGATGCCAAGCCAGGCCAAAGACGTCAGCAGACACAGTGTGTGACTGCTGGCCCCGAATCTCTGCCCTTATGCTTTTGACGTACGATGGACTTGGTCCGTCCAACATGGCAACTGTTATGGCGTCATACTTGAGTAGTAGCATGTTAAAACCAAATGGTTGTGGTTGGGACGGTAGCTTGGTTGCGTTGCTAAAGAAGAAGGGGATGGTAGCGTTGACCATGAGAGAAGCGCCAGAGGCAAAGTTAGCAAAACCAACAGGGCCAGTAAGACCATATTGGCCGCCGCTGGCATGTACTTCAGTTGTGACCCTTCCACCAACAAAGCTCTTGTAACCAACGCTAAGAAGCAATGGGAACGCAAGCGATGCTGAGAGAATTAGTGTCCATCGTTGGCTGCCCCGACGCCAGTTCAAAAGACTACCCAAAATACTCTTCTTAATGATAGAGTCGTAGTTCTGTAGGAGGCTCGCCCATCGTGTTTCGAGTTGAAGGAAGACGATAGTGCACAGTTTGGCGGTGCAGAGGTCCATGAGTGATAGCATCAAGCCAACGACGATAAGCTGATACTTTTGCTCAAGGCTCGCTGCAGTGGCTGGATGGAAGCAACAAATCAGACCAACGATACTACAGCAAAAGCTCAGTATCAGTGCTACGACCTCTGAGAAGTCGCAGCGCCGTCTCTTGATAGGGTTGCCGAGTCCGCGATGCTCTTGGCTGGTGTTGAAGGGCTCGTAAGCGGATATATCATCGTTTGGCCTGACTTTATGGCGGGAGGGCAGATGAGCGAAGGTATCCATTGAACAAGATGTTATGATGGCCGTAGAAATTAAGAGGCTAAATGAAGTCTAGGTTGAGACTGGAAATAATTTGGGAGGGAAGGCTCACAAAGCGAGATATAATGAATTGCGGCTGAAAATCGGGGTGGTTTATTTCCGGAGCAAATGTCGCGGTTGATATGACGAATAAAATCAGAGAGTCTTGATTCTGGTCAGATCATTGTGGCTTCTGTAACCCTTCGCAGTGATCCTTTACGGTTAGGTGGGCATCGCCGCCAATCAAAGTGCAACACGATATCAGCTCGACACCAACCAACGCTCAAGTGTGCCATGATAAAAACCAGGCTCTCAAAAGTAATAATGCCCATTATAATTTACCACTTTACGGACATTACGGTAAACGTGAAGGATGTATACTCTGAGGGATAAAATACTATTGATGAGTAGACTCATGAGTTCGGAAATGCTGCAAGTTCCTCACGGTGACTTGTCGCAAGTGGCGAAAGCTCTACAGCCTGATTTTTAACATGCATTTATGAAAGTGGCTGCATGAGCTGAAAACAAAGGGGTTGTCTCAAAAGCGACATGTGATAAAACAAAACAGGCTCTCGCCTATTTATCCGCAATGTCCAAAAAGCCCAACATTGCCGCAAGTACTATCGAAAATTAGCCCTCTGCTTCAAAACGATCTTATTCTCAGTGGCCAGAACTTACAAGCGCCAGCAGTCACAATATACGAAGCTGTTCCCCACGCCGTCTGTATCGTTGCCAAATCGGTCCACGCCTTGGAGTTCAGCCAAATGCCGATGGCCAAGCTCAGCAAGACTGGAACGAGCACCACTATCGAGATGCGTGTGACTGACCAGTCTAGTACCAACTCAAGGCCATATTCGCCCTCTAATATATCAAGTCTCTTATTATTCAGAGTGCAGTGTATCCAGTCTGACCAAGCTAGGGAGATATGCCGAGGAACATGCCATCTTCTGTAGGTGTTCGTAAACAACTGCAAGTCGCCGACTCCGTTGTTATCGAGGATAATGCGCTTATGCGTCCCAATATCTGCGTCGCACTGATTCATCAGGATGAGTTTGAACTTGCCAAGAAATGAGGACAAACCTTGTATAGTCGAAAGCCCTTCAAATGTTTTAGCGAGAGAAACGTCCCTCTCATCCCACGGAGTCGGAAAGTTTCCCAGCGAAGCTTGCAGAAGAGCTGGTCGGGCTTATCGACAAACACTACTCTCTCCTTTGGGTTAGGGTTTCCACGGAGGAACAAACCCAAGACCACGTATGTTGGTTGGATCCGCGACTCAAACTCAATAGCTGACGTGTGCGCGATACCGAAAACAGGCGTTGAAAAGCTCTTCTTCCATTCGATCCTTACCGCTCGCGCCTGGGTTGAATCATGCCGTGTAGGTGAGGCTTCACCATCTACAGCTCCATGCTCTTCATCACGCCGTGGTGTCGGGGTCAGTGAAAACATAATGTCTTGATAAGCCTTTGGGTACGGAAATGTAGCGGTTTCGTTGATCTCATAGTTGGAGCTCAATTGCGGCATTCCCTGTGCTGCGGGAGCCTGTAAGAAGAACTGGCTTTTGACATTCCACTGATGTCGAAGTGATCTGATGCATGGAGTTCGCTGCTCTACAAGACCATTGTAGTCGAGATGCCCTATGCCATATGAGAAGTAAGCATGCCAGGCTGTAGTGGGTATGGGTCCGGCGGGTGCTGGCTGGGACAGGGACACGGGCGTATCAGCGATATCTTTAATAGGCGGTGCCATGTTTGATTTAGACAGTGGCAAAAATATTTTTATGCTCGGATTAAATGCTTGTTCGCACAGATCGCAAGAATAAACCCCGCGTAACCGATTTTTAAATGAGTTGGCCTTTCAACCTTCAGCCGCAAGCCACCAAGAACCCTCCAATGAGACGAGACGCTGAAGTTCTGACCGCAGCGGTGAACGCTTCGACCAATTGTAAAAGTCTATTGACAGCCTGATTGGCCTAGAGTTATCTTAAGGGTGACTGACTTAAAAAACAAAACCTCAAAGACTAGACACGTCTAATAACTTTTAGCTACTAAGCTATATCTATGGTTAAATAGATTTAATTAGTAATGTTTAGTTTATTCTACCTAGCCCAGTTTTGTTAACTATTAAGAATGAATTCTTAAGGGAAGGTAGGGCTTATTACTTAAAATTAAGTATTATAGATTTAAAAGGTAAATAATATAATATAATTTATTTAACTATAAAATATTAAATCTATTAAAGTTATAATAAGAACTAGTTAATAATAATATAATATTACCTTATAAATATAATTATATTATAAATACCAATAGTAAGAATTCATTCCGAGCAGTTTGTGTTTATGGTAGTGATTTAATTTATGTATTTCGCTGATCTTCTCTTCCATACTTCATGCGACCCAAGCCGAACGAGACATACACTTACCAGTTTGCGGTGGGGATATGTCTGGCGAGTGACGAATGCGACAATGATATGGCTGTATTGTTAAAAGGTAAGGCTATTTCTGATAGCGATAGATCGGCAAAATAGATCTTTGACTTCAACGACATGAATACGACCAGCATTAAGGATTCAAACAATGTGTTGGCAATTGAATACTCAGCCGCAGGCACCCGAAGCTTTCCATTAGAACCGGGTCATATGCAGTGCTGAGAGGTTGGTCGGTTCAACCATATGCCTACAGCACTGAGGCTCTGAGCTCACGTTGATGGTTTCTAGCCAGGCGTGAGGCTCACAAAACTTCTGTACAATATTGCTCTGAGAATATAGAAGCATTGAATGACAATTATTCTATATTTATATCACTCTTAGTCAAGGTGAGACGGCCCAGGAAGGTCTTCAAAAACTGGCTGACGATCGTAGCTGAACTGTAAAAAGCCATGTCAGTGAGACTACTATAGCTATACAGAGCAGTACTTACCCTTACTCCCTTTCCAACATCCATAACAAGAGCCTCTTGTGAAAATAGGATGAAGGATTTGTGCGGGTCGAGAATGGACTCATCTGCAGCATGCTTCTCAAACTGTGCCTGGGCCTTCCTTACCAGAGGAACCGACTCAGGGCCAGTAAGAAAGAGCTTGTAGACAAGTGCATATTGGGGCATATTTGCGCCACCAAAATAAGAGTTCAAGTCAAACTGGTCAGAAACAGCACCGACGTTACAAATCAGTCCCCAGACTTGATCCTGGCAGCAAGAGTGGATTGCGTCAACCAAACGAGGAGTTAACGTCTGCTCCAGGCCCTCTCCGTCCTTCCTGTCATCTGGTGTGGATATGAAATACATAGCAACAGTAGCGTCGCCGGAATCCATAGTGCCCGAAGTGCCCTCAGCTCGCCTTGTAGCAGCCGCGGTTTGCAGTGGAATGGTCTTCTCATATGCCATGAGAACAATACTCGATTCAAAGTCTGCGAAGAAAGGCCCATCTGGCGCGATAGTTGTTTTCACATAGTCGCTAGAGAAGCATTTCTGGACGTGGTCCCAATCTCGGAAGAAGAGTTCTGTGGTATCGTCTCTTCCAACCCAGTTGTGATTGGCATTCAAGGGACCATCAGGGCGGGATCCAAAGGCCGAGTCAAAGACCGGCGTCTGGATGTACTTACTACATATGAGCTTAGCAACATCTTCTCACTCCGGGGATGGCAGTGGGCAGTCGACATACTAAGGCTTCTGGTCCTTATCCTCTATAGCATCAGATATACTTCCGTGGATACGGAATCGATGATCAAAATACTCTTTTCGTGTCATGTTGGGCTTACGCCTGCCAGTAGCGACTTGTTTAATATGGGGCATCATGGTGTAAGCACTGGTCTTTGGGTTGTAGATTAGGCGAAATTGATGATTCAATATGATGGTGGGTGATTGCCAAGCTATGTGTAAATGCAAGCGATGTGGCTCAGTTACAGGAAGGGGTCAAAGAGGTGCTCGTGGCTGAGAGCTTAAATCAGCAGACAGAACTTAGAGGAGATTATACGGGCTAGTCTTATGTAGTTCTTTCACAGCCAAGCTCAGCTGGCTTCGGCTGAGGCGGAAGTATGTCTATACGGACACAAGATCTACAATGTGGAGCCGACAAACATTGAAACCTACAGAGCATCCCGAGGGTATCTTTTGGGGCCCTGACCAATTAGTTACCTAATATCAAGGATACTTCCTACTATACAGAGATTATACCTAGATGTAGGTATCTCGGATACTGTAGTCTGTAGATAGTAACCTCTAGCCTCTCCACTAAGCCTCCTTATGGCTAGTTTATGTTGCCTATTGATCAGCAGCTAATCAATACTGGGTTAAGCCTCACATAGATACCCTCGGGGCGCTCTATGGGTTCTAAAGGGATACGACACATACCCCGGTGAAAGAGGGGTAGGGCTGCCGTGTTGCAGTAATTCCGGAGTTTGACCACAAGAATGAGAACGTGGAGCCGATAACCGTCGCCCGAAAGCATATTATACGAAATCTGCCTTGAGACACGGTAAGTAGAAGCGGTTAGGTATGTAGTTACGATATATCGGAAATTTGGGTACAGTCAAAAGATCGTACCGAAGTTGAGCATTGGACCGGAAGGTTTGGCTCTACAGGATGTGAGAAGAATAGCTTAGTTTAATAACCTGTAAATGTAAAACCAAAGTTAGGTGACGTAGGTCACCAACTTCTTATGTACGCTTCCACTCTCTAGTCTATCTAGTCCCTCTTGGACTTCTTGGAGTCCATCGAGAGCTTCATACTCCAGAGGCGTGATCTGGCCGTCACCCAGCCAATCGTCAAGGGCACCCCAGAGCCAACGACCAAGCTCAACACCACCCTCAGAGGGTTGGCCCGTCATTGTTTTCCCCATTATCTCACCACTGTACACTGGAACGAGCTGTACGCCATCAATAGACGCTCCCGTGTACTTGATTGCAGTAGCTACCCTTGCGGGCTTCTTGCAGCAGGCCACAATCTGGGAAATGGTTTCTTCAGTGACAACAGTATCAAACGCGAGACGTAAGTTGGGTGCGACGGATTCGATCTTGGTGATCAGGTCTGGATCCGACCTCGAAAAAGCATAGTCGGCACCTCTGGCTAGTGCCTGAGCTGTAGTTTCATTGCTTGATGTAACAACAACGACGCTATAGCTAGAGATCTTTGCAAGCTGAATAGCAAGCTTGCCTACTCCTCCGTTGGCGCCCTGGGGAACATTTAGTATTTGCAGCAAGTAACAGACGACTATGACTACTTACCCAGATAAGGACGTGAGTGGAAGCAAAGTTGCTTCTGCCAATAGCCTTCGCCAAACCCAAGCCAAGGTAAAGACCACAAGCGGCGGTACAAAGGCTGAATGGAAGGGTCGATAATCCAAGCACCGGTATCTCAGCTTTGATCTAGAAGCACGATCAGCCCTGTTGACTCCAGTACCCTGTAGACCTCTCGTTCCTGACAATCCCTGTGGTTTTTACTTACTTTACAGCAAGAGTCTCCCTGAACCAATGCATGGGTTTGATAGGAACATCCGTCGCTATACCCGACAGTTCCAGTGCTCAAAATGAGGTCACCCTCTTGGAAGCATTGGGACGCTCCAGGGTTCACAACATGTCCAACTATATCCATGCCGAGGACTAAACAGAGTTAGAGACTCCTTGATTAACATTTTTAGAAAGCTCAGTTGAGGCCAAACGTACCATGAGGGAAAGAGGGGATGAATAAATTCTTCTTAATCCTCTTCCAGTCCAAGTGGTTCAGTGATGTTGCCAATACCTTGACTTGGATCTGAGAAGGTCCAGGAGGGGCCGGCTCATACATCTCTAGCTGCAAGCGCCCAAAAGGAGCCGGTAGAACAAGCCGCTTAGCCATGATGAATAGTCCCATAGAAGAAGGGAAAGTTCGTCCATATCATAAGAGGGATATCACTCAATATCGAGACTGGGCTTTGTAACCTTTATCGAAAGTGTCGTCTTGCATGTACTTGTTTTCTATCCGATCGACGATCGCCACTTGGACTCCTGATTTGGCAATTCGTATTCCGTAAGGACCAGTAGCTGCGGAAGCACAGGGATGTGGAGAGTCCGGGACGGGAAGGCGTCGGCATGTGGAGAAGGTATACGGGCTCAAAGAAGGCGGAAACTGGAGAGCTTGGATTTAGAAAAGGGCATATTATATAATTAGGGTAGCATTTTAAAATCTTAAACAAAAGCAACGAATCCGATTAATTCAATATCCCTCCAGTTAAAACAAACCTTGATCATGGCTAAGCAGGACAAGCCCCTTGACGTGGTCATCATTGGTGCGGGACTCGCCGGACTTTTGGCCGCTCGAGTACTACGCGAAAAGCACAACGTCAAAGTATACGAGCGGTCATCTACACCAATCGAGGTTGGTGCTGCTATCAATGTCGGTCCAAATGGTGTTCGCATTCTCGACACCCTTGGTTTCGACCGTTCCAGGGCTGGATCACTTCCCGTTGCGGCTACCAAGGTCTTCACGAAGGATGGCCATCTCCAACTGGATGAGAAGAATAGCTATGTAGAGAAGTATGGCGCTGACTGGCTCTTCCAACATCGGGCGGACCTGAGAGGGGAGTTTCTTCGGTTGGCGACTGAAGATACTGGCGTTTCGGGTATACCAGGGAGACCGGCTGAGGTGCTTTGGGACCAGAATGTGATTGACATCGATCCAGAAGAGGGACGAATCACACTTGCGTCGGGTGAAAAGGTCGAAGCCGATCTTGTAATTGGTACGTTGTTCAAACATGGCCTAATTGAGCTCATCAACTGACGCGCGACAGCTGCGGATGGCATCAAGTCCATGGTGAGACCACACGTAGTTGGCGATGCTGCGTTCCAGACAGCGAGGCCATCTGGGTTATCTGCCTTTCGTTTTACGCTGGAGCTTGATGACATAAAAGTAGCTCTGAAGCAACTACCAGAAATTTTACAACCTGATCAGCCTACATGCTTGTCCATGGTGTATTCTTTCGACAACAGCATGCGATCTGTTGTTATGTATCCCTGCCGGAACTTTGAACTGCTTAACTTTGTGTGCATCGTTCCAGATAGCAGCCTCAAGGAGAAGACAACAGAATCATGGACAGCTTCTGGGGATAAGGAAGAGCTTATGTCACTGTTCTCAGACTTTCCGTCTTGGGTGCACGATTATTTTCGGTACGATTATTCTGTATCCCCCACTCTTGTAGTGCGGAAGTACGAACTGACTTGAACAACAGAATCGCAAAGAATATCAAACTCTGGCAGCTTCGGGACCAGGACCCGTTACCAACCTACATTCGCGGCCGGACAGTTCTGATTGGCGATGCGGCACATGCTATGACGCCTCACCAAGGACAGGGCGGAACACAGGCAGTTGAAGATGCAGAGGGTTTCAGGCTTTTCCTTCAGAATGGCGTTGCTAGCGAGCATGTTCCTGAGCTGCTGAAAGACTTTGATTCCGTCCGCAGGCCACGCGCAAGCCAGATCCAGAACAATACTAGAAAGGCGAAGAACAAGAGGAGTGCAGAGGAGGTTTATATGTTTGAGAAGATAAATTGGACCTATGGTGGTATCATGGAAGAGTTAAGGGCTGTGAAAGAGGGAGGCCGTAGGAATGCAGAGACGTGAACAATGATATACATTATTGGCGCCTCTTTATCCTTTCACGGTGTTGGGTATCCACTGATTATACGCCAAGGCCACTGAGGGGGCTTGTTGCCTAGAATCAGCACTAGCGGCCTTTAAAACGCCATTCTTCGTTCTGTCGTAATTCATCCGCTCACAACATCCCGAACTTATTAAATCTATGGAATTACAGAATTATGGGCTACTCTGAGGTTCTCTGCCATATTTGTGGCGTCAGTTTCAACATCAACCGCTCTCGAACAGATAAAGAACCTCGAAGCGCAGCCTGGGGCCAAAGCCTTGCCGTCAACCCTGAAAACAGTCACGGTCGGTGGGGATGCTACTACGTGAAGAGGGATGGTGTCCAAGAACCCGGGGCCGCGTCATTGGAACCAGTCAAGTATATCCCCCAAAAAATGGACCCTGAAGATTCATCCGATGATGGATGGACGTCAGACACGCCGGATGATGAATGGGAACATATCACTGGACCAGAATGCGAGTATAATGGAGCTTACAATGGATATTGCATTCCTGCGGAGACTATGAAACATTGTCAAACATCCCAGTGTCTTGTACCAAAAGGCGATGATTGGCAGCCCGAGAGAGACGATCAAGACTTTGAAACTTCGGGTAACTTCTTCCTCAGCGGTTTGTCCGACGAGATGCCCAGTAGAGATATTGGCTGGCCATCTGTTTCTCCCTCCCGTCATGGCATGAGCGACGTCAGCGCCGAAAACATTATTTGGGATCCTGAAGATGCGGACGAATCCTGCATGCCCTTTCATCCGACCTGCTTTGAGATATTCAAGAGCGCTTCTCTATATCGGTATGGAACTGTGGATGTGGAGTGCTTGATGAAGTGGTGGCGCCTTGAACCAACGTACGAAGATTTCCATAGTTTTCCTCGACATCGTGCTGTCAAACAAGCTCAGGAGCAGTGGTGGAGTCATGAACGTGGAGGCGAGTTCCTAGTGGCCAACCCTTGCTTTGTTCCTGGATTGGACGATCTCCTGCAGTCGACACGCGTGGAACATACCCTTGGGAATGAGTCTAACCTTTCTGGAACTACAATATCAACGGAACCGGCCCCTTCAGACCCATTCTCAAAGCTTCCCAGCGAAATGATGCGTGAGATTCTCATCCATCTCAGTTTCAAGGACCTTACCAACCTACGACTCACTTCTCGCGTATTTCTGCATCTGCCGAACACAGTTTTGTACAAAGTGACAGTTCGAGAAACTCCTTGGTTATACGAAGCTTGGTCGTTGTTGCCTATCTCTTTCTGGGCAACCACAACTCAAACAGAGATTGATGAAGAGATCGAACGCGGTAGTGACATTCGCGCAACTCATCAGCCAGTCAAGCTACTCGGCAGAGCTGAAACGGACTGGCTACGAGTTCAAGTGGAGGTATCGAAGAACTGGAAAATATTACTTGGGCTGCAGAATCGGCGTAGAATTTGGAATGATTGCCAAGAAATCTTGAATCGGGTGGATGAATACCGGAAACAAGGCAAGATCTGAGAACTATTGAGCTTATTTCACTTTTACTACTTGGCACATGTAGTTGCTTTCGATGTAATGAATTGATTCAACATGCTTCACAATAAACAAAGCACTCATCACAAACTCTAACCGAGCTTTGAGAGACGGTCCAAAACATCGTCCTCCCAAGGATAATCATCGCTCTTAATCTTTCCAAAAGTCGGCAACAAAACAGCCTCATCAATCTCAGCGTACTTGCCACGCTCAATATGCACAAGCTGTCCATTCTTCGAAGAATCAGCCATGAGAAAAGCAGCGCAGCGAGCGACAACCGAAGCGGGCTGAAGCTCAACGTTGATGGCGTCAAGAAGAGCCTTCAGCGACGGCAAGACACTGCTGTCTGTCCAGCTAGGGGCTAGTGTATTAACGCGGATAGGAAGTTGAGCTGCGGCAAGCAGGGGGACGAGACCACGTCCCCAGCCCAGGACACCATGTTTGGCGGTGGCTAGGGATGTTAGTAAAACACGATGACTTAGGATTTGGTAACTCACAGTAATCCACAGCTCGGACACGTTGTAGGCCGGTTGTTGAACCACTGATGAGAATGCTACCTCCCTCAGGCTGTTGTCTCATATAGTTAATAGCAAGCGTCGAAGTGTTGATCACACCCTTCAAGCTAATGTCAAGAAGCTGGTGCGAAGGCTCCTTCAAGTCGCCATTCTCATCAACCTCAGTAGCCAAGTAATCCGTCCTAGGTCCAACACCAGCATTCGCGAAAACATGGTCAATACGGCCGTAAACCTCCTTGGCCTTCTTAAAAAGCGCAATCAAATCACCCCAGACTGAAACATCGGTCTTGACAAAGGTAAACGATCCCTTGTGCTCCTCCGAGGGAGGCTGCACATCGCCACTGACTACCGAGGCGCCAAGCGACAAAAGCAAGTCAACAGTGGATAAACCAATACCGGAAGATCCTCCTATCAAGGATACATCGTTAGCTCGTATTCCGCTGGTCGTGTAGGGAAGGGTTGCATACCTGTTACGATGACAACCTTGCCCTTGAGGGCCTCCAGCTTTTGATCGTCGATAGTAAACTCAGCCATGTTTTTAATTTTTGAAACGTGAAGAAGCAGAAAGACGCGGTGAGAAGAAACTCGACGGTAGCAGCAGTGGCCCTGACTAAAATACGAAAAGTTACATTGGACTTCGTCCACACCGGTTCAGGGTCCTCGGTGGAACCGGGGAATCCACAGCAACTCCCGCAAGTCGTACGAGTTCTCATCTTGCATTAACTGTTGGTGGGTAAACTATTGTTTCTGCTCTGTAGTCCCGAGTCTAGTCGAGGACTAGATCTTACATCCATGCTGGTATCCATATTTGCTGGGCATGTACGCGATCACGTGTTTTGCAATGCTCATTTGCCACTGGTTCTTTTACTGAAATAACCGGAGAAAGTCGCCCGGGGGGTTGGTTCTGTCGGAAATGGATCTCTGCAGAAGGATCTGATCGGCACTGATGTAACAACCCGTTACGAGCGAGACATCAGACCGTCTTCACATGCATATCTCTTTTTTCTTCTTTCGTATTTACGCTTTGAACATGACTACTTCTTGGCTTCGGACACCAGTAGATCATCCGCAGACCAAGACACAATCTAATATGAGGCTGACCAAAGACACTAGGACGTGCGGGCCGCCCGGGGATAAAGTGGACGTTCCAGAAGAAGCAGCCAATATCATAGCCTCGGGATCATTCACGGCCGAAATGCTCCGCAAATATTGCACTAAAACGTTTGAGACAGCCGTTGATTTGAGTCCGTCGTCACTTAGTTCACTGCTAGGGCCCGCTTCCTAATTGGCCCCCTATGTTTGAACCGGTACGCTAGCTGGGGTATGCGAGAATGAACGAGCCTCGGAATCAACGCGAGAAATAACTAAACATGTGCAGGGGATCTTCTAGTGGGCCTTGTCGGACTGTTTATGTCACGACAGAGTTGCATGCTGCGTATACCGGTTTTCCTGAGGGGCTAGGAGCATGGGTACCGGCCCAAAATTTCCGGGACCTTGGGTCAGCCGTTTGACATTAAATCTGGCGGATACAGATCTCGAA
Organism: Fusarium fracticaudum; assembly: GCA_003353625.1. Lineage (NCBI taxonomy): Eukaryota > Fungi > Ascomycota > Sordariomycetes > Hypocreales > Nectriaceae > Fusarium > Fusarium fracticaudum. The sequence continues at coordinate 2,878,828 of PDNT01000007.1, forward strand.
ATCGTCCCTGACCTTGTTGTTTGTTCTTTCTTTATTGCCTTTCTTATTGTTCGCCTTGAATCACCGATATGGCTCCAGTAGCCGGTGAGGGCGTGCCCCTTCTATGGATCACCATTGTGATGCTCACGCTATCGTGGATTTTTCTCAGCGCGCGTCTTGGAGTTCGAAAATGGAAGAATAATCTTGGGTTGGACGATTGGCTGATGTTTGCGGGTTTGGTATGTATTTCGGCGGTGTTTGAAGACTGTTACTGATGAAAGACAGATTCTGTATACGGTTACGGCTGCGCTGGTTATTACGTGCTGTTTCCATGGTGCAGGTCAGCATAGAGATGCTATCGAAGCAAAGGACGTTATGATGGGAACAAAGGTATGTGCCTTTCCGACGTTCATCGTGTAATCGCTAACGCAACACGTCGCAGCTCTTCTTCATCGCCCAATTCTTCTACTCCGCCTGCTCCGTCCCGATCAAAGCCAGTATCTGTGTAACCATGCTCCGAATTTGCGATGCACGCCGTCGATTCGTCTGGACTCTATGGGGCCTCATCGGTATAACTGTCATCACCGCCATCATCTTCATCCTCGCCACAGCGAACGTTTGCCATCCGATCACAACACTTTGGGGAGAAACGACACACGGCTACTGCAACACAAAACTCAACAGTAGTGTCGGATTCTTCTTTTCTGCGGTCTCCATTATCGTGGATTGGACACTAGCAATTCTTCCTGGTCTCTTGCTGTGGAATATCCAGATGAAGAACAGGGTCAAGCTCCCGGTCATTGTTATGCTTGGACTTGGTGCTTTGTAAGTTAATCATATGATCTTTGTGACAAATCTAACAATTTGCAGTGCCAGTTGTGCAACCGTCGTCCGACTCGGCTACCTCACACTCTACAACAACCCAGAAGAATTCATGTATAGCACCGGCGCAATCGGCCTATGGTCTATTGTGGAAGAAGGTATCGGAATCATCGCCGGCTCAATGCCTGCCCTTCGTCCACTTCTCAACCTCCCGGTGTTCCGCAGCACCTACGCAAGCAACACTGGCTCCAACGGAATCTCGAGTCGAATGAATCCACCTCATATCTCGGGAAATAAACATACTAGAATTGTTTCGAATAACCAAAAGTCGAGTTTGGAGTTGAATGACTTTCGGTCAGGAATGACAACACGAGTGGGTTTTGGCAATGATGATAAGGTCAGACAGAGTATTGATGATGGGGATAGTCAGAAGTACATCTTGAAGCAGACGCGGGTTGTGATGACTACTGAGCAAACATAGATTATAGGACAGCAAATTTATAAGATTAGCAATCACTTGTCATCCATAACAATATCTCGCAATCGTCCCTAACGAACTGGCTTGAAATGTCACCTTCAGACGTCAAGCGTTAACTGGCAATCGAACTAGCGTGATGCAGCTTAAATTTGTACTTCTGCCCTGTACACGCCCTGGACTCTTTGAACTTGCAAAAAACGACTATAACAAAGAACTGGAGTTTTATTAATAGAATGTAGTTAGGAAGACTAAGCGACATTGCATAGTGAGGCGGATGAAACAGCCTAATCGATTTAGAGAGATGAGATGCCGTCGTTAGTTTGTTTTCTGGGTATTTCTGCTTTCTACCCTGCAGTGATTGAAAATAATAAAAAATAAGCCCTGCAGAGCTAATTACTATGTTAGGTAATAACCGAGTACTAAATTGATAACTTAGGGGTGGTTTCTCCATTCGTTTCCCGTTTCGGAGTTCATTTATTACAAAAAGAAGATAACGGCCGGATCTGCGAGTAGGACACTGATATGGTAGCGCTGGCGGATGCTCACAGCCCAGTGGAGTGAAGTTTGCACTCAAACGTAATGATAAACAATAAGACCACGGATTCATTTCAGTAAGGGAATAAAGAAGACCGATTGTCTCTTGCTAATGGTAAGCTGACTTCTTGAGTTCAATCTTCATCTCTATCAATGATGCCAGTTCAATGTTCATGCCAAGTCTTTACAGCAGGGTTTGCAATAGGTGCGCATGCGCGGGTATAGTAGATAATGCGGGGAATCCCAGTCCATGCCGACATTATCTGACTCGGTATTTCTCAATACCAACGACCTTTCCAAGCAACCTGATGTATCTTGAGAAGTACCTCGCTCTTTAGCCGGATGACTTTTGCCAGACCTTTACGATCCCTGGTGGCGTGATCCTCTTCGACAAGCAGGAAATCGGCAAACAGTTACAACGCATTGAGATTCACTGACATCCAGAGTATAACGGCTTTCTGCCGGAAGTTCTATTGAGAGAAGAACTGAAGTTGGCTTGCACTGACCTTTTGCACAACATGATTCAACAGGCCTTGAATCGATGATGTATTCCTCCTCGACGGCACTTGTGGTTGGTTGCGATATCCCTTTTAAGACTTAAGCATACTTTCAACCTTACATGATACATTTAGCCTGTCCCACCGGAGCAAACTCTCTCAGCAGTTCATTATCCTGCTCTTGAACCTGAAATTACCTGTTTAGGAGCTCCTGCGGGGGATCTGCGTCCCGGCGGGGAGATTGTACCATCTCTGTACCTTGCAAGGGCATAGAGACAAGAACGGCTGGCTTTGCAAGAAAACTGATAATTAGGTCGCCTCCTGCCCCAGATGTCACTACATGAAATGGCCAAGGACTCATTTATTTCAACCCGACATATCTCTTGACCAAGTTCTTTGTCTAAGATGCTGCACGCCACTCTCATCACGGTGGTGCTGGCTCTAGCCACCAACGTTGCTGCACAGGTACAAGGCACCGCAACTGTCGACCTTTCCAAGAACCATGGACGAGCACAAGCTCTTGGATCAGGCTTCATCTACGGCTGGCCTGATAACGGAACAAGTGTCGACACTTCTATCCCAGATTACTTGGTGACTGACATCAAGTTCAACGCAAACCGCGGCGGTGGTGCTCAGATTCCATCGCTTGGTTGGGCTAGAGGTGGCTATGAAGGATACCTTGGCCGCTTCAACTCTACTCTATCCAACTACCGTACCACGCACAAGTACAACGCTGATTTTATCTTGCTGCCTCATGATCTCTGGGGTGCAGACGGCGGACAGGGTTCAAACTCTCCGTTTCCAGGTGATAATGGTAACTGGACTGAGATGGAGCTGTTCTGGGATCAGCTTGTATCCGACTTGAAGGCTCATAACATGCTCGAAGGTCTCGTGATTGATGTTTGGAATGAGCCTGATATCGATATCTTCTGGGATCGCTCGTGGCCTCAGTTCCTCGAGTATTATAATCGCGCGACCAAACTCCTGCGGTAGGAATACCTTCGATGCATACGTATCTCCAGTGAGCTGACTGGTCGAATTAGACAAGCACTTCCCAAAACCCTTCTCAGCGGCCCAGCCATGGCACATTCTCCCATTCTGTCCGATGATAAATGGCATACCTGGCTACAGTCAGTAGCGGGCAACAAGACAGTCCCTGATATTTTCTCCTGGCATCAGATTGGTGATTGGGAACGTGAGCCCGACACCACGATCCCCGACTTTACTACCTTGCGGGGCCAATACGGCGTTCCAGAGAAGCCAATTGACATCAACGAGTACGCTGCTCGCGATGAGCAGAATCCAGCCAACTCAGTCTACTACCTTTCCCAACTGGAGCGCCATAACCTCAGAGGTCTACGTGCGAACTGGGGTGGTGGATCTGATCTGCACAACTGGATGGGCAACTTGATTTACAGCACTACCGGCACCTCTGAGGGGACATATTACCCTAATGGCGAGTGGCAGGTATATAAATACTATGCAGGCATGGCAGGGCAGAGATTTTTGACTCAAGCGTCGTCGGACTTGAAGTTTGATGTTTTTGCCACTAAGCAAGGTCATAAGATTAAGATCCTAGCCGGCACCAGAACCGTTCAAGCAAAATATAGCATCAAAGTCAGCGGCCTGGACGCAGTAGGACTTCCCAAGAAGGGTGCCGTAAAGGTCCGGACTTATCGATTCGACTGGGCTGGGCCGAGTGGAAAAGTTGACGGTCCTGTTGATTTGGGAGAGAAGAGGTATGCTTATTCGGCAAACACGGTGAGTCGCGCTGCATTATATACGTGCCTTTCCCTCGAACCTAGTGGCTGAGCTAACTTTGAATCATAGCTGACACTTTTTGTCAATCCGCCTACAAACGCTACCGCCTTTGCTTACGAGTTTTCAGCTTGAAACCAGTGACAGAATTTGTTTTGGATAGAAACGAGGATGAGATAGCAAGTTCGTTACTTCATAAGAGCAGTCAAAGTTGCGAAATATGACAAAAGGAGCGACAATAGGAAAACCCAGCAAATCATCCATCAATCGAATCTCGTCGCGTTCTCTTCGTCCTTGATCTTGACTCAAGTGAGCGTCGCTTCTTAGACCCCGTGTTACCAATTAAAGACCAAACATGAAGGTCAGAAGGTAGAAATGTACCACTATATGCCTCCCGTCTGAGAAATTCCATTATAGATGAGAACGGAAGCGTATCCATGCCGCAGTAAACAGTGATTGCTCGCCCAAAAGCGACTTCGTGCATAAGGTCTGCCCGTTCAAACCAAGATCGATTCAGAAATCTGATGATAGAAGACTTTTCCTGATCGGAGGGGATGTATGAATACCCAGTATTTGTGGTAGAAGGGTTGTCATCGGACATCGTTTCATCCGGGTCTTTGCCATCAGCCCGAAGGATTGATAAGATGGCTTCTGGCGCAAGCTTCGTTTCGTCGTTCTGAACTCCAACCCATGCGATGACAGAGCTAGCACGGCAGTAAATCTGTGCTATCAAAGAACCATGATTCGATCGCTCCTCGAGATTGCTCTGATCGATGCAAATTGCATCAATCCACATCGGCCTCCCGGCTCGAACAACTTCAGGAACAGGGACTAATTCTCTCTCCTCAGGCGTCTTTTGCATCTTGTAAGCAATCTCCTCAATGTTCTCCCAATCCTTTGGTTTTGTGTATGTGATGTAGTCCATCGGCGTTTTACCATACGAGTCGATTACTTTCATACTGGCTCCGTAGTCGAGAAGCATGTTGATAATGTCGAAATGACCAAGTTGTGCTGCGTGATGAATCGCCGTCTTTCCGAAACAATCTTGCGCATGGATATGAACACCTCGCTCCAACAACTGCTGAACCTTGGGTCGATCATTGTTTTCCACGGCTGTCATCAACTCTGTCTCCAGGAACAGTTCATTGCGCTTCTCGACGGGATCATTGACTCTTTGAGCCATTTTGAGAGCTTCGTAAATGTTTTTCGGGAGAAACATTAGCTTTCCGTTGATGGTGATGGGATAGAGATGCATGGGCCCGTATTCATCAATATCGCCTGGATCAGCACTGTCTGGGTTTCCCCATGTTGAAGAGATGAGATCGAAATCCGGGGCCTCATTGATATTCACCGTTTCTAGGATGCATTCTAGTAGAGGTTCACCTAAAATTGAAGGAGGCGAAAGCTGGCGTGGTCTCTTGATGAAAGACAGTAGACGAACTGAGGTTGGTGAGGGAAGACTCATGTATGAGACGTTGGTGAAATCCATTGGAGGCGCATTGATAGAAGCCATGATAGTGAATTGAACCTGTGTTATTGAAGTATGATACTCTGTCTCGTGGTGCTAATTATCGTATCTTTGCCCTCATTCTTATAATCTCAGCACTCTGAATCCTTCCGCCAAGACATGCATCGTGTGCCTATTTTAGTGCAGGCGGAGGGCGTTCTGCCTAGCTCAGCCCCTGTAAGTGGATAGCATTCGCTGTCAGATCCGTCGGACTTGACTCGGCTGCCTCCCCAACCACCTGAATATCTTCACATCCAGACAGACAACGAGTGTGAAATAGGTGTTTGCCCCACAATGTCTAACTAGTCATGAGATTTATTCCAACGTCCCAGTACAAGTTGTTCAATCCAGCAGCGTCGTTTTCTGCCTGAACCCCGCCGGCCTCACCGGCCAGTAAGCATCGCAGCGTGATATCCCTGTAAGTCTCCCCTGCGAAGAAGGCTAGGTCTGATCTACACTTCCTGATAACAGCTTCTTTGAACTGTTCGGGTAACATTGAGTCTACTTTTGAACCCTTTGCTCCGGACTCAGCAACTTTTGCGATGGGCCGCCAGTAGCCAATCTCAGCTAGCAATAGTCCAACAGCGTAAATGTCATGGACTCGCTGGAAGCGCTGTTCGTTGCCAGTCTTCTTGGCTCCTGATTTGAGACGCTTCCGTATATCGGGATGCAGGTAGACAATCTCGGTATCTTCAACTGACGCTGAGATGGATAGCTCGGTGGGTAAATCTGGTCGAGAAATTGCGAAGCCTCCAATGATAGGTTGATTGAGGTCAAGTGCCTTTGACTTTGTGTCCGTCTCGTCTATGAGGAATGCGATGTGCAGAGAATTGAACCGCTCGTGATGCCATCGAGTCAAAAGAAAAGTGTAAAATCCCATCACCAGTTTTGAAGCAAGCTGGAATCGCTGGTTCAGACTTGGAAGAGCATGCTGCACTCGTGAGGCTGATTTACTACCCGCCGCCGACTTCTGACCTCCCGACAGCATATCGTAAAGCGTATAGACTTTTGTTGAAGATGTAAGACTGCGAGGTAAGGTAGACACGAGACCGAAGGACCTTGCACTTCCGAACTCAACGAATCCAAGAGCAGGAAGGGGCTGTATCGCTGAGAATGTTCCGATCTGCTGTAAAGTGTACGAGATCCGTGCCATTCGAGAGTGAGCCAGTTTATAAGCATCGAAGTCTTTGGGTATGGGTATCCATTCAATCAGAGCTCGAGAAACCTGGCCGTCTTGAGACGTGTACTGAGAGATCGTATGTTGACATCCCTTGAAGACGTCGGCTGCGACGAGACCCTCGAATGCAGTCTCCTTCAGTTCCATTTGCTGGAGTATAGCATCCATGTCAGCGCTCAAACCCATGCCATCTTTGAAGCGCTGTCGAATCGACATTAGCTTGGCGCTTTGGCTTAATGTTCCGTTGCGATCATTAGACAAGTTGACGATGTCTTTGATGTTTTCTGGCGAGTCCAGAGCGTAGCCTGCGATTCCGAGCTCGAGGATACTGTCTCGGATATTCTGAGGCAGTATGCTGTAGAGAGTGTTGTTCCAGTATATCATGGACTCCAGTGAATCATCGAGTGCGACTTTGTCAGAGTCTTCTTTCCACGGACTCGTGCTGTGTTTGATCCGAGTTGTCCATGGCGTATGCTTCAGAAGCTCACCAGCGAATCGCTTGAGTCGCTGTCTCGATTTCGCAGTGGCCTCCCCAAGGTCTGGGCCTTGATCCGTTACAACTGGTTCTGCCTGCATGACAACCAACACGCCGTTTCGCTGGAGAATCCCCTCAATCTTCTCAAGCAGCCTCAAGACGCTAGTCGCAGCATCAATAATGGGCTTTCCGAACTGCTTATCCAGCGTCACCTGTAAAGGCGACGACTGAAGGGGAACATTGAGAACAGAATGCGACGGTTTCTTTGTGATCGCAAGGTGTTCCAAAGCTGTCCACCAAGTTTGGAACCGAAAGAACTCCATCTCCAGCTTGCACATCCAATCCGCAACATCATCTCCAAAGTCCTCAGCCCTCCGAATGACGCGCCATACTTCAAAGCCCTTCTCAAAAACGGAAATTAGACCCCCAAGGCCGATGATAAAAGCTGGGATCTCAAGGCCAGACATTTCGACGTGTCGAAATGGGTTGAAAGAAAGAGGTTGCGCAGAGAAGCAGGATTGATGGTTTTGGCGGGCGATCTAGACCCTGATAAGCCAATGCAGGTAATCAATAGCGTCGGAACCCCTCACTTTTACGGCTCAAGCTGAAAGTCCTGCAGCGATTTCGTAAGCTTGTGAGAGCGAATATCGTAGTTCATTGGTCTAGACCGAGACATGGCTTAAACATGTTACAACCTGGTTTCAGCCTAGCGAGAGAAATCAGCCTTACATTCCGAAGCATTCGCGAGATAAGAAGCCGTCCCGCATTTCACATCATCGCTCGATCGCCAAGTTTTATGTGTCGTCAAAATGGGCGATTTTCAATCATTTTCGACATATTCCGCTCCTTTCTCAGCAACGGAACTGATTAGTCGTCCCGATAAGACATACGCAGTCAAAGACCAAGCCGAATTCTTGGCCGTCGCCGTCGCCCTCGATGTCCCGATCCTCAGCGCCCAGAACAATGTCATCGCCAGCATGAATATCCTCTCAGCTGGTGCAGGCGCTTCCTTCGCTGTGTTTGCATCAGCTGAAGAACTCAGTCTTGATGCAGATGAGGACTTCATCAATGCGACACCTGGAGTACGCGATTGGATCCAGAAAGCGAAAGATAGCCAAAAGTTTCGACGATACGTGACTAAGAAGATCGTTACGTCTCAAGGAGTCGCGAGTGACTCGCCTCAACTTGCTGCTGCCATCAATGAGATACGAGTTTTGTCAAATGAGACGATTCGACAATGCGACTTTATTGTCTCGATGCTGGCCATCTCGTGGAGCGAGTCGCCTAGTGTCGGGAGGTTTTGGCCCCAGGTCTTGCTTGAGGCTGCTGATGAGGGCACTTTGGCAGAGTATCTCTCTTCCAACACAGCGGACTTCAAGTCTCAATTGGCAATATCCATGAATATCGGTCGCGCACTCCAGTTTCTCCATGCGCATGGGATCGTTCATGCTGACCTAAAGCCAACTAATGTGCTGGTCTTCACTTCTGGCTTTGACGAACACCAGCATGATCTCCTCGATAAAACTGGTCTTCCGCCTATCCGGGCTAAGCTCTGCGACTTTGGGTATGCGGTCATCCTCGATGACTATAAGTCCGAGAATATGTTTCAAGCGAGGATCGGTAGTCTTCCTTGGATGGCACCTGAACTTGATGCAGAAGAACCTATCAGACTGGAGGACCTTCATAAAACGGATATCTACTCTCTTGGATTACTTACTGCTAGCATTTTCATGAACGGCTGTACACCCTTTGAATCACTGAGTCCAGGGGAAGTTATGGAGATGAAGAAGAAAGCACCAGGCCAGTCAGGTTCAGCAGTCGCAACACTCCTAGAAAACATTAAGGAGAAAACACCCCTTTCAGAACAACAGGAAGAGTTCGTCTACGCTTTTCTCGAGGGAACCTGTACGCCTTCACTATCGGAAAGGGTCTCATTATCAGCGATACAAAGTTACCTTTTTCTGGGACTCATGCAACAACTTCATACTGGAAAGGCAACGATCCCGTTGGAGTGGTTCAAAGATCTACGGCCAGCTACAGACGGATACAAGTATGTAGCCTCATTATGACCCCAAGCTGATACTGACGTTGCAGGGGTGCCCTGGCTGCGCTTGAAAAGAAACATTCAGGATCGGTAAGAATGACCGAATCTGACACCAGACCTTTATCAAGGAAGATCTGATACAAGTTGCTGACGAGTTTCTAGGTAAGCGAAATCGATAACGACGAAATGCTGATTCAACTGCGGCAAATGTACGACCAAGTCATCTCCATCAAGATCAACAACCCAGAATTCGAAAAAATGCTCGCAACATGTTTCGAAGACCACAGCCTCAAACCAGCTAGTCTGAAGAAGTTCAAGAAGAACTGGAAACTGGATGAGGATACTCAAGATAGTGAAGGCTTCATTTCCCGAATGGAGGAGATCTTTGATGGAGCTATAGCGAAAGTCCCTGATGTAAGCAAGAACCTCCATTCTTGACATGACTGACTTTTCAGTTTGCGTTCGAGCACACTTTGAATGTTTCTCTCATCCCTAGAGTGGCACAAGAAGAAGTCTTTCGAGATCTGAGAGAGAGCGTTGAGTCAGGCGATATACAAGACTCTGCCGCGCCACTTCACCTGGCTGGGGCATACCTTAATGGACTACTCGCCGAGCTATCGATAGAGAAGGGTCTTGACCATCTTGTTACCGCCGCTATGATGGATAACCCAGATGCATTGTCTGTCATCCTTAGAATCTTTGATGCGTGCGACACCCCGTTGCCACCAGAGAGCAAAGATGAGCTACTCGGCAAAGTTGAGTCATATGGAGCCAAGACATTCGGCCTTTCTCAAGGGACACTGTTCGACCATTTAGTTCCTAAGCATCTCTCAACAAACCAGGTCCTCGGTAAGATCTGGACTCGCAGGTGGCCAGAGAAGTATGAAGCATATCTCGCAACTCAGCGAAGATTTCCGAATGTGTTTCTTCTCCATTGTAACAGCCCTTTGTTCTTGAAAGAGAAGCCAAACATGGAAACTCCAGTATTCGATTTTCATCTTCTAGAGTGCCTCAAAGATGCAGGAAAAGAAAACATAGATCCAGCGAGGATAGAGGAGTTCAAAGAGGAGGTCACTCAACTTGGATGTCTCAACTGCTGCGACAAAGATGGTTTTACGCTACTTCAAATTGCAGCTGTCAAGAACGATCTTGTCATGGCGTGTGCTCTAATTGAGCTTGGTGCTGATGTCAATGCACATGGAAACACTCACGGCTGGGCGCCATTACTTCTAAGCTGTCACTGCGGCCAATTTACCATGGCAAAGCTCCTTATCGATAACGGCGCTGACGCTACTATCCGAGAAACTCTTCACGGAGCAACAATCCTTCACTCCCTAACCCAGTTCTCCAAACGCGAGCACTGTGAAGAGATATTCGACATTGCATTATCAGCAGGTCTCGACATAAATGTCCAGATGAAGAATGGCGCAACTCCACTGCACACTACGTTCGCAGCATGGGACTACTCCCACGGAGTGGCAACTGAACTTCTGCTGGAGTATGGTGCAGATCCAACTAGACAAGTCCAAGAATGGGATGGATTCTTGAACTTCAACACTGCGATTGCGCATGCGGCGCAGCAGCTTGACGTTGATCTCCTACGCAGAATGTTAACTGCTTCAGAGACCTTAGTGGCGATTCTAGGGTTGTCAGCGCGACGTCAACTCAGCGATGCCAAGGCCCAAGCACTTAGTGCTCTTTTCCGAAGAACGCGCTTCTACTGTATGTGTGTTGGAGGAAAAGGGTATAAGGAAAAGTTGGAGACTGTTATCTCCCTCTTAGCTGATGATGGTGCCCGCTCGGTGATGATTGAGCGACGACGTGTGGATAAGAAGCAACCGACAGATCCGTTCTTGACGATGTGCACCTTTAGAGGGTCTGGCTTCCTTGTAGATGCTTTTCTGAAAGTCTTTCCAGATACCGTCATCGATGATCCGTCGTGGGACTTACCACGACTGTTTCTACATGTTGCCATTGAGAGAAGAGATGATGAAGCCGTACGCGCCTTTGTTCGGCAAGGTGCGGATATCCTGACTACGGAGAGAGGAGGGCGGAACGGACTTCACTTTGCGGCACACTATTTCCCCAAGATCTTGCCAGAGCTTATCGAGACACTTGAAGAGCTTCCCTCAGAGAGACGACAGGGGAAAAGTATGATGGAGATACTGGAGGGGCAGTGCAACTCTGGCCTCACGGTCTTCGCTCAGCTTCTCGTCGAAGGTTATGATGACGAGCGCAAACTAGCTGAAGCTCTACGTGCGAAGTACTCGCTGAAGCATGACTACAAGATGAATAGAGATGGCAGCTGGTTGACATTTGGGGGCTACCTCATTTCGCTAGCCGTTGCTGATGGCTTGGTACCGATCGAGCACATTCAGTATCTGCTCAATCTTGATTCACTTCCCGAGTACGTAACTACACCAGCGGGCAAGACCTTATTAGTGACAGCCATCGAAGGGTTTTCAGGATGTAAGTGCGCACCTACTTGTAAAGACACCGCTGACATTCCAAAGCTCGAGACTCGTATGACCTTGCATGTCATCAGATCACCAGAAAGGTCCTAGCCAAATACCCAGATTTCGATGATGTCTTCCGCATCGCTGATGAAAGAGGTCGAACTTGTCTACACATCGCAGCATATTGGTCCAACAAGACTGCTTTGCAAATGATCAAGGACCATGCACAACGGCATTTCCCCAGCAAGAAGATCCCTTGGAATGCAGTGGCAAGCGGCAACACTGTGTTGGATCACGCTTTACAAGGTATCAAGGCGAAGTCACTTCCAGCGCTTGACAATGAAGTCAATAAAGTTGCCACACGGTCGACCAGGAAAGCTGCGTTGGCGTGCTACGTATTCTTGCGCGAGAATGGAGCATTGCACAATTGGGAGTTGGAAGGGTCTTTGGTAGCGTGAGTTGGACGAAGTATTCATCAAGGCACTTCTAATCGGTATAGAGCACGATTGATCATGTATACGCCTGACTTTCAGAAGATTGGCCTTTTCTTGAGGCTCGCGACACAGAGACTTGGACTAGGTCCACCAGACGTCGACTTTGACAGTGAGTTACATGCAGCATTCTTCCTCTCAAAACTAATATCTGACCAAACAAGGATGCGTCGAGGTTGGGACTACTACCAGTCTCGATGGAAGACTCATTCGGGTTCCAGTCGTGGACCTCATCTGGAGGCATGATAACTTCATGCTCAGATTCTATTCTGTTCGCATATCGTCTCTGGCTGTCGAAGGTTTCCAACAGTTTCACGACTGGTTCAAGAAGAGAATGACAGAGACTGAGCCGAGATGCTACGAGAGCTTGGGCCTGCCTGCTGGGCTTTGTAAGTACATATCGATCGATATGACTTAAGCTTATACTGAAACGGAGTAACAGGGCCGTTCATGACTCTCACCTACGACCAGCCAATACCTTATGTAAAAGACACTATGCGCTGGACCCGCGGTGGCCGGATCTGGAGTGAAGAAGAGCGCGATAGTCTGAAAGCACAGTTTTCCTCGCTGTGGGATATTTTCTTTGGAGAGGTTGAGGAGCAGTTCTTGTCAAGGTTTGAGATGTCTTAATTCCGTGTCGGATTTCCAGTTTTGGTAGTTCTTAATCCCGTCAGCGCCGACGTCCGTCCGTCTATCTCCGGTGGTGTAAGCGCTGGAACCTCAGCACTATTCCTGAAGAGACCCCTTTAGGAATAATACAATTAATACATCCGATAGTAAATTCCGTTGGCAAGAAAAACGCTGTAGTATAAGAGAGAAGGACACTCAAGGCAAGATTCATAGACTTTCTTTAAGAATCAGTATTAGCAAACTATTTACACGAACGTAATTGAGCTCCTTCACCATCACACAGAGAAACGATATCTGTATTATCCAGCATGCCTAAAGTTCTCATGATCGGTGCCACTGGCTACCTCGGCAGTAGAGTCTGCAGCGTCCTCGTCAATAGCGGCCAACATAGAGTCTTCGGCATCGCTCGCAATGAAGCAAAAGCCAAGTCTCTAGCCGTCGCCGAAGTCACTCCCATCATCTGCCCTGACCCCATCAACAAGCCGGATGCTTACATCGACGCCATTCGCAACTTCAACATCGACATAGTCGTCGATGTCTCTGGGGCAAATCAAGAGTCGGCAAAGTTCCTTGCCGATGTGAAAGCCGTCGGTCAAGAGCGCTTAGACAAGGCAAAATCTGCAGGTCTCACGCATACCCCGAAGCTTGGGTTTATTTACTGTTCTGGGACCTGGGTCCATGGATCGAGTGACAAGCTAGTCAATGATCTGGACATTGTTGGACCTGATGCCGCCACACCACCTGCACCTCCTGTTGTATGGCGTGTCGCCCATGAGAACGCTATTCTTGATGCTGCTGACGTTCTCGACGTGGCTGTTCTACGTTCGGCGCTCATCTACGGTGGCGAGAGTACTATTTGGACCGCCTTCATTCTTCCACTCCTTCAAGCTTCCCGAGGTGGCTCCTTGGACACTATCCAGATTCCATTGAGCATTGACTCTCGGCCCGGACTTGTGCACGTCAGTGATGTCGCCACTGGTTTCCAGAAAGCCATAGAGAAGCTTTGTCTTATCAACAGCACTTCGGTCTATCCTGTGTTTGACCTTGTAACTAGTCAGGAGAGCATGTCAGGGATTTTCAGAGCTCTGGCGTCACATTGGGATTTTAAGGGACGCTGTGACTTGGTAGGACCAGGCGACGATTTGTTCGCGGAAGCAATGGGTACTAGTCTACGAGCCTCGTCTGATCGGGCCAAGCAGTTACTATGCTGGGTTCCCACCAGATTGAATGGCCTTGTCGCTGATATGGATATTTATGCCGATGCATTTGCCTCTCGACATTAGTTCTGAGTTCTTGGTAGCGGATATGATGAAAGACTGTACGACGAGGAGAGCTACAAGCATATATTGTAGACTGCAGGATTTACTGGTTCTTGGAAATATGTATACAGTATTTGCAACGGTCTCGCTACCTTATAGAGTTATTGTGTGTCGTCGATCTCCGCCACTACTTTCTCCCTGATGAATTACCGCCCATTTCGTAGATTAGTTCGTGCTCCCTAGCTTCGCTCTCTGCCATTTCGTAGGTGGGAGCAGGGCTTTAAGCGATTGGAGGGGACGATTGACTCCCTCCTGCATGTCCGTTTTGTCCATAGGGGGAGACCGACGCTGTCATCATTGACGTACGTGCATCCATCGGCGTAGGGGATACCATGCTGGGATCAGTGTAGGTTGGCACAGCTCTTTGATGCTGAGAACTATACGGGTACTGATTCTGGTTCATGGAGTGGCCCACGTAGGGTTGGCTCATAGGTGCCATGGCTTGCCGATGCTTGTTCTTTCTCCGGCGTCGGAGTAAACAGAAAGCACCAAGTCCGATCAACCCAAGAATGGCTTCACCACCAACGACGCCACCTACGAGGGGGCCGTCTGGGGTAAACTTGTTACTGGAAGTAGGGGGAACAGAGGAGGTCGCTGCAGCACTGGGTAGCTGAGGCATGACGTAAATGATGACAACAGCTGGAGATCCAGACGATTGCTCTTGAACAGTTACTGTGACACCTTGTTCCAGACCTTCCGAGGTGCCAGAAGAGTCAGAATCGATAGCAGTCGTTACAGGGTTCGCACGTGTCCTTCCTTCACAGGTAAAATAAACACCTTCGGGGTCCTCAACCGTGGTTGATGCACAGCGATAGTCGAGGATGCTATTGGGCAGACATATGTGCGGCAGTAGGGTCGGTTTGATTCGGTACTAGGAGGTTGAATTAGCGTTGAGGGATTAGGGATGGAGAGTCTAAGCATAGAAGATAGAATGTGTTTTTCTGGCAGACATCGCCACATTCTGTCGAATCAATAGCCCGTGACGACTCGATGCAGGCGATATAGATATCCGTTGCACAAGCAATCAAGCCAACATCACAGGACGCGGCCCAAGAAGGGCCCCAAAGCGCTTGAGAGCCATTGCTGACGATAGCTCTGAAATAGTTATCCGTGATATTAAACTTTGACACAGTATCGTATGTGGGTAAGTACATATGCCCCCGTTGTAATTTCCCAATTTCGACTGTAGGGCGGTGAAATACTGGTTGGAACAAAAGCAGAAGACATCAGGAAAACCAAGCCTTGAGACAAGTGACTCTGGCAACATCTCTGTAGCTTCTTACCTGCATAGATACATATATCGCTGGAATAACGGCTTGAACGCCATGCTTTAAGCCTAAGTCTGCTAGGCAATTAAGAAACTGGTTATTCAGCCTCGGCTCCGGAAGGGCGTCGATACAAGGACCCGGGCAATGACTGAGGTGTTTGAGACGAATGCTTAAAACAGGCATGTAAACAGATTATAACAAGCTGCATCTAAAAACGCTATCACAGTAGCCACTAGCGACCAATATTTTGTCATAACTCAATTCTCATCTTATCAGTATGTTTCAAGAGTGAGACACTAAAGAAGTGAACTGGAAACAAATCCCGTTTATTAATCCATTTAATGAAATGTGTAAACTAGCTATGAACCAACCTATTTCCTTATTCTTCAGACCAAACCTCAAGTACATTTCGCGCCTCTTCGAGATTTGATCGTTCCTGTCGAAGTTCGAGCTTTTTCCTGCCGGCTTCGTCATCATCCTTTACCAGTTCATGGATCTCGGCAACGCATAGATCGTCTGGAATCAGTTTCACAATATTACGCAAAAAGTGGCGCTCCTGTACTTGTGTTAAAACGTTCATGATATATGTGTCTCGAACAACCTGCATTTCGGTATCAGTAAACCACTACACTACCAGTTCAACAAACATAAACTAACCTGATAGTGAGCCTCTGCATCATGCAGGAACTCTTTTGCTTTCTTGTTCCTGTATTCAAGCAGAGATGACGGCTCCATTTGCTCTGCCAGGTTCTCCATGTCAATGGTATGAGCATCCACATCCACCACCGTCGAGTTTCCCGTTGAGAGTTGACTTCGCTTCATCTCTATTGTATTTTTGAATTGCGTGCTGGCACGATGGTCTTTCTGACTAACAAGAAATCGTTTGTCGTGGTTTTTGGTATGATCGCGCCTGTCCTGTTCCAGTTGCCAAAGTTCCAGGTTGGCATTTCGGCGTGCTTGTTGCAATTTGGGAATGATGTAGCTGGACATGTATTTCTTGGCGACACAGGCGACATTGGGAAAACCATCAATTTCATCACCGTTGGCCCCTCTGATGTTTCCCTCTGTTCTAGCGAATTGAAGCCTGATTACCGTGCCGAAGTACATCTTGCAACATGCATACACGTTCTCCACGTAGTGCTTGGCGATTTCTTCCCATCGATTCGACATGTTCCAGAAGAGCTTTCCAATTGTTTGTGGATTATAATGCCTCGATAGCTCTGTACCACGCGTTTTATCAAGTTTCTCACCGACCGCAGAAATGCGGTCTTTTCTGTCAACGTGATTGCTGTGCATGGATTCTGATGGTCTCGATAACCCTGGCGGCTGACTCGGCAGGATACCCTGAGTCGACAGTTGAACGTAGGAGTCCAAAGGTGACATCCAGCTCGGATCTTCGTTAGTCAACTCTTCACAGAATCGCTCATCCTGCTCGCGGATCCGTGACCGAAGGTTGATGGGGCTGTCATCCGGGAATTGGCTCGTTTCGTATTTATAGTCGCCCCCGGCATGCTCCACAGCAGTAAACTTGAGTCTATCAATCGCCAGCTTGAAGATTCTTTTCAAATCATCCTCCTTTAGTTCATCAGCCAGGCTGGCATACTTCTCTTGTTGAAGGAGACGATCGATGTTGAGTTTCATGGCGGGTAACTCCCTCTTGGCTGCTGCGAAGTATCTTTCCCGCAACTTGTGCTTCAGTTGTTCGATACCATAGGAGGTAGCATCCAACTCGTTCCACGGTTCAGCTCGGAAGAATTCGCTTTCATCACGATTTCGCTCCTCTGCAGACACATGCTCGATGGTTTCCTCGGTCGCTCGATTTCGAAGCACGTGCCAATTGAATTTGTTGAACTTGTCATCACGACCTTGTACAATCTGTATCAATTTGTAGGTTTCGTCTCTTCCCAAACGATCGGGCTTCGTAATGATGGGCAAGGTGCGCTCTCTGGTTGAATCGTGCTTGTCACACCAGTTGAGGATCTTGGCATTATTCAAATCGTTGTCTGCGGCAACAATGGCAAGAATGATGGACTGTGGCATAGCCATGTATTTGTCGACCATGCCATCAATCTTACTCACGATTTTCGGGCCCTCGTGGTGATACTCGATGAGCCCCGGGAGGTCAATCAGTTGTAGGGCCCTTTTTCTTGGGCCAACAATTCTTATAGACAAGATGTCATCTGTCACCTCATCGCCGTCAGGCTTGCCAGGAAGGATTTCGGCATGGGCCTTTTCCATCAACGTCTTCAATCGCGCTTTAGGTTCGTTCTCATAGATGATTTCGTTGAACGACCTCAGCCTAGCCTTATCGTCGGCGATTCGACTGCGGCCGGGAAGGATGGTGATTGTTGTGGATCCGGACTGATTGTATGCCAATGTTACCATAGTGACGTACCGCGTACACATCTGTATGCTTCGAGGGAATGGAATTTCGGTGATGGCCTCCAGCACAGAGCTCTTCCCAGCAGACTGAGCGCCACACACGACAACTTGTGGCAGCGGATTGTGGCGCTCAACACCCAAGTCTCGCAGGCGATCAATAACCTCTATCATCTGACGCTCACTGGCATCGTTGGCGTCAAGGAGTGTGGCAGTTGTGTCCTCGTGGACTTGTAAACCATCGTCACGTCTATTATCACCATTTGTCGTACGTGTCCCAGGTTGCGCTGATGGCCGTGCCATACTGAAAGCCTGAATGGTTCCGATGGAATGCGATAGAATTCTCCTAGGGGAGCTAATATTTGAATGATGTAAGCCTTGCAGCTTTTGTTAGGAAAAGCGTCTCAAAAACTGAGGGTCGTGGACACATAGGTCGAATTTATACGAGGGAGAAGAGATGAGACACTGGAACAATTGGCACTTTGGTACATGTTTCCCAAGCTAGCTCGATCATAACAGGCTGTGCATTAGCTTTTCTCTTCCTTCTACGTCAGCTTGCCAAGCGAAGCAGTTGTGGCTTGTTTTAGTAAGGCTCATTGACTTTCATCCCTCAAATTTTCAACCATCATCTGCACATCGCGACGTTGATCTCATAGCTGTATCAGTGCGTCACGAAGTCATGGCGAAGGCTAAATTTAGTTGTTTAGTTGCGAGTTTGCGGAAATCAGGCTGTGATACGCCTCTTCTTTCAGCTATTGGGTGACTGACTGGGTAAAGATCCGCTAACACTAAACTATCGTTTTCAACCCTTCAGCTTCGTAAGCCACTTGCCATTAGTTTATGCAGTGTTCCACATCGGTGTGAAGTTGGCTGAGACATAAATCCCAGCCGTAAAATACCTCGCAAAGCTTTCCGCATTGGCGTAGTCGGAAATGGTCAACTAGCGTTTATCTGAGGCGTTGTAATGCAACAGTTGCTCACAGCCCGCCCACTTAACACCACGCGGTTCCCTCTACCCATATAGACTTTCCATAGGGATGAGCCTAGGTCATATTTAACTCTTATTCTCGATCAGTACTTCTGGTCCACGAAAGGCTTGTTAACTATTTCTATATTGTATTGCACATTCTTCTTCTCGCTCAAACAGCAGTCATCTCATCATGGAGGTCGCTGCGCTGAGTGTTGCCATTTTTGGAGCTTCATGCGCTCTCATCAACGCAATAGTTGGCATACGAGACCTTCGCCGGGACTACCGCATGAAACGAGGAGATCCCATGTCACCGGGAAAGGAGCCAAGTTTGACATGGTTCTTCACAGCAATTACCACAATATCCCGTAATGTTAACGATGTATCATCAGCTCTCGGGCGTACGCTGCCCAAGGAACTGGATTGTCTGTATTCAGTTTCACTTACTCTGTGAAAGCAGGATGCTAATTAATGCTATTAATAGACAAGCTCAAAGATGACATTTATGCTCTTCGGCCTCGCATCAAAACCCTTCTAGCTGAAATCGAAAAGTCGAAGACCTTGCCTCCCCGACCGGAAGCGTTCGATCGTGGAAAGGCCCAGGTCGAAGTGCATACAACCCCATTAGAGAGTCAGGCGATGGAGCTGGAGGAGGCGATTCGAAAAGCAATTGGTGACTTTAAAAGTCGGCTCAGAGCAAAGAAGGAGTCCAAGAAGCACACGTTGCCTTCGACTTCAGCAGAAATCTCCAACACGAAGTTCTGCTATGGGGCGATTCTTTGTCAAAGTGGCAGAGCAACTGCTGCTTCACTCGCAGCTCCTTATACTGAAGCCTGGAAGAAACCCGAATGGGGATTCATATGCCAGTACTGTAACCTGGAGGTCGGCGACTACAAAAGCATCCTTTTATCAAAGACCGGGATTGCGCTTGAGACATCAAACTTCTTGGCATCTTGTCATGTCATGGCATGTGACGAACGGGAGTTGAGAGCTTATTACAAATGCTTGGTCTGCTATCTTCACAAAAAGGATGCTGCTTTTACTACTGCGTCGGCTTTCGAGACACATATGACTCAGCATCCTGTGTTGCCCCAGGTTCTTGAGCGGCCGACTTCAGCCAGCTCAGGAGAAGCTCAGAAAGACATTACCATATACCTGGAAGCTGAGAACCCCATACCAGCATTCCAAAACGAAACAACTATTGAGGGACAGACCTCTAATGGACCATCTTTGGATACTAGTTCTGAGAGTAGGTCCTCCGTGAAAGATGACAGGAAAGACGACGAAGTATTCATCAGCCCTGCCGAAAGTCCGATAGACTCTCCCTCAGACTCACGGTCCATAAATGAACAGAAGCTCATGTCACCCTGGGCTACGCCCCGTCCACCCCCATCGTTCTCACATTCGCCTACCCTCGTCAGCCATCCTGAACTAGGCGACACAAGCTATATACCTGAGCTGGATATAGGCTTGAAGCGCAAAGCGCCAGAGTTGCATCCTTATGTTGAGATTCCTGGCGACAACTTGTCGAATGAAACTCCACAATTGCAGAGCACAATTGAGACACATTCTGACAAGATAAAGGGAGATGGACAAGTGTTTGAAATGCCTGGGCATGCACTGAACCCTAACGCAAGTCAAGGGATAGGCAGAAACCTCGGGATTGCGAAACGTAAACCACTCCCGGGAACAAGTGGTGGATCTTGATCCATCTGAGACTAGAAAGCGTGCCAGCAGTGCTGAGCTTTGATCGTACAGTTACTAGGTATTTCACTGATCACAACATAAGCGGTTCAACTATTTTCGTGAGTTGACCAACGTCTAGGGGTAGCGGGTCCAAGATCGATAAGTAGAATGCTGGAGAATGTTTCTAGTTCAGAGAGTATACTTTTTAAGATTTGTTTAGCCGCACTTCAGCTGTGATACCGCCATTTTGGACAAACCGGTGACTAGAGCTAGAGAACCTCAAGAGGTCACTTTCCACTACCCCACCGTCCATAATGGAGTAGTAGTATGTATTGTATTTAATAACTCTTGATGGCTTCTTGTCGGTCACAGGGGCTGAGAGACCTAGGAGCCTTCCGATGATAGAGTTGTGGGTGGTATTGAAGTTTGACGCAATACCATTAAGTACCATAACTTCTGCAGCGACTGCTAAAGAAGGAAGAATAAGAAGAAGGAGAATAAAAATACTTATGCATGCCTTTCCTTGCGCACTTAACATAAATACGCCACGTCCGAGCCTTCAACTCTCAGATCGTACACACAATCCCTGAGCTTTCATAAAGCTTCATAAGAATCTTCGCATTTGAGATTCGACTGTAAAATTTTTATCATATGCAGCATATTCGTTGTAAGATACTTGTTTTAAGTACAAGTTAAGGCTACACACGGTGATACTTAAGGATCCCAATCCCGAGTCGCGGGGCGATTGGGAAGCATATGGAGTGAAGGCTAACATCGTTGTCACCGACAGCTATAGCAAACAATGCAAGAAGTGTGAAAAGAAGCGGAAGAGCAAGGAATAACTGTGCACTACTGTCCTCGCTCTCTCTAAATCAGGATCTGTTATCGCTGTGAAAACCTACCGTTGCCTCCGCCTTCCCTATAATAATTCCTGTATTCGCTCAGCGTCAGTGCACTTGCTTTCCCTATATAAATCGACTGCTTCCCACCCTCATATCATTCTTCCCCCATCTCTCACTCAACAATCCACCAAGACAACATACACCAACAGCTTTACAATACTCTATACTCAAAGCCACCTTGGATAATCACACGATGTGCTATATAAGCGTTGTGGTTAACAAATGCGCCACTTGCAAGGACGAATTGAAGACACATACCCGTGAAACTTTCTGTCCCAATGCAGGGGGTGTATTCGAAGGTTGCGGGAAAAAGGCTGCATCCATAGACAGCGAAAGTTTTGACGATATTTGCAAGAAGTGCCGCAAGAAGGCAAAGAAGGACAACGAATGATAAGCTCAACAGCTTCGTCTATCGTTCATGATGCAGGTATTGTTTCTGCGGAATTTTGCAGACGCTAGGCTAGTAATAAAAACAACTACTTGCTGAAATCTTTTATTGTGAGTCACATGTGAATCAGTCGTCTTATAAATCCGGCGTCCGAAATTCATTGCGCCCTGAGAAGCTGATTCTTCTTACGCCATATCTTATCGCGCATAATCTGGACTCTCTTTGCCCTCCATTCAGTTAGAAATCTGTGCAAATCTATGGTTACTTATTAGCGTCTCAAATCGCATGGTTGCTTTACTCAGCTTCTGAAGATATCGATTCAAGTTGTGGAAGTGCAAATCACAACTATCATATTTCGCTTGGCCCGGTTGTGGTCGATCGTGTTCCAGACGACAAACTGCACCAATACTGCGTTAACAAACTCCTATCAGAAATGCTGATGATGTTGCGAAAATACTCCCTGGGCAGTTTGCATCTGGGAGCATTGATCTGAGCCATACAGACCTGGGCAACATTATACTTAGTAAATTATGTTAGCCATTCTTTCTATACTTATCTGATGTATGATTTAGGGTAAGGCACTGCAATGTGGTATAAAGTTTTTGTTATTCACAGGACATTGGCTGTTAGGCATGGATGCAGATCTTTACCCCTGAATGCTTACTGATACACAATCGGGATAGTGGATTTAGCGCTGAAGATCATCCTCGCTGACCATCGGCAGTCTGCCAGCCCCCCAGCTCATACCAGAGCTTGTGACTACCTACCTACCTTAATTAGACTTTTCGGCCTCCTCGGAAAGAGCTTGTTTCTTATAGAGTCACAATTACACGCCTTGAAAAGCTTTTTGAGGACACGGCAGTTGTCAATCCCGCATCTTATCTTGTTCGGCGAATATTACACGAATCCCAAAGCGCACGAGCTTCACCGCTATTCGCGTTAAAGTTTCACTAGTCGTGGTCTAAATGCTGACGCTCGTATCCGTACTACCAATGCTACCAATTCATCACCCTCAGTGCCGAGTATCAGGTGACTTGAGAGCAAATTGTTATCTGAATCTGAGGCATTAGAATGCCAGTCCGTTTACCACTCTCCCCATCCATCAATCTCCAGTGCCAAACATGGGAGCCACGATATCCAGCCTAATGGGCGCGCCCAAGCGGCCTCAGTTTCCTACAGTACCCACTGACCAAGTACTGCCCATGCATGCCTTCGATGATACGCCGTTCATGCGTAAATGTCCAATGCTGTGGACAATACGATTCGATGAGATTCTTGACGCCGACATGTTGAACGAAGCACTCTCGAAACTCTTTGAGATGGACGGATGGAGAAGACTTGGCGGCAGAATACGCCTTAACGTGAGCGGATTCGTTACCAGCGGGTGCAACAAACTGACAATCGCAGGACCAGGGCAAAGCTGAAGTTCATGTCCCGAAGGAATATTCACCACAAAGACCAGCGGTTCACTTCACCAAGGCTGCTTATGACATGCCCTTTGCAGACCACCCCGAAGCATCCAAACTGCCCATTAGATCAGATGCAATCGCCTTCTTTCCAAATCCCGCCAATTTCCAATCAATCGGTATCGGCCCTGGTGCACCAACATCATTTGAGGACCTTTGCGCCACCGATGTACCGCAATTCTCGCTGCACGTTGTCACATTCCAAGATGGCACGCTGGTATCACTTACCTTTTCACACATGACCACTGACCTAGGCGGATTGTCAGCGGTTCTTGAAGCTTGGTGTTTAATCCTAGCTGGAAAGCCTGAACAAGTTGTTGAATTCCCAGGATACAAAGATGACGTTATGGCCGGGCTGTACCGAGCTGAAAGCACGGAGAAGTCAAAAATTGACGGTTCTCTTCTTTCGGGTTGGAGGCTTGCAGTCTGGGCTCTTAGGGCGGCTTATGACGGGTGGATGTATCCCCTCGAGTGTCGAACGCTACGTGTGCCAGCCAAGGCTATCAGCGCCATAGTAGCCGAAGCCAGGAGTGAAATTTCACTTGAGAGAACTACCGACGGCAGCAAGCCATTTGTTTCAGAGAATGATGTCATCCTGGCCCTCTTCAATCGCTCTGTCGCCAAGAGTATGGGCAGAGGTCGAGCCATCGTCACTCTCATCGCCGTCAACCCCCGCGATCGTCTCAAAAACATTTTCCTTCCCGACGCAGCATACGTCCAAAACGCACCCTGCGGATCATTTTTCTACTGTCCCGTCAAAGACGCACAGGATCTTCCCCTCGGAAAAGTCGCCATGCTTTCCCGCCAAGCCGTCGTTGAGTACTTGACCGAAGGACAAATCAAGGCTGCAGCCAAGGCAGCTTATGAGTCCATGATCGAAGGTGGAAACCCGCCTATCGTGGGTGATACGACTACTACAATGATTATATCGTCTAATTGGGCCAAGTCGGGGTTCTTGGATAAGACTGATTTTGGACCTGCGGTTGTAGGAGGGAGTGGGGGACCTGCGAGGCCGAATTATTACCATATGGGAAATCTTGCGCCTATAATATTTCCTGTGTCAGTTGGGATCAATATGGGACGGGATGGGGATGGGAATTTGTGGCTTGGTGGTGAATTATCAGCCGCTTCATGGGCGACGTTGATAGAGTATTTGAAGCGGTATGAATAGCAAGCAAACTGTCGTACATGAAGCATAGCCTTCCCCAAACGGCTAATAGAACCTCTCTTGAACCTTAAGTGACTGTGAAGTAATATAATAAGATAGTCAGTTTATTAAGATATTACTTTTTCCCTGTCTCAAAAAGAAATAAAATAATACGAAATAGGTATTATAACCTGTATATAGTTTCTGGTACTATCTATTTATATTAAGAAGTTCGTCCTCATACCCTTTCATGGTAGCAAACGGCAAATAGCTTAACCTCATGCCCTATATTATCCAAGTAATCCCGGTTACTACCCTACCGGTAGAGCCCCCAGCACCTTCACGACTTTTGTAAAGCCTCGTCACACCAACGGACGTGGCTACCAATATCCGGCCCCAATGCCAGCAACGCTTCTCGTGTCTCAGCTGCAACTGCTTCTATATCATCATTCTGTGACGGTCTTGGTGAGCGAAAACTGTGTGCATCGAACCTTTGTGGGTCGGGCCTGTCGCTATTGGTGCTCTTGGCATGTATCTCTCCCAGCTCCACGACGCTCCCAATTGGTTGTTTGGATGCCAAAGTAGCTGCGTAGCTTGCTGTTCTAGATTCCGCGCTTCCCGTGTCTTCTGATCCGCCACTGACGAAGGGATACTCAATCCTTGCTGTCGGACCAGAAGTAGTGCTGGGATCTTGGGTATGAATATCAGATCGAGACACGCAGACACCATCCTGTTGTGGATCAGAGGTGTACAAAGCTCGCGGGTCGACATTGTGGTTCTTCATCTGTGGCAGCTCGACTTGCTCCTCCTTTTTGTCGTTAGTATTGACTCTGCATGAATATTACTACCGTCAAACGCTAGCCTTCAAGCGCAAACTCACACCGTCATCACCATCAAGTATGATGATACTATTGTTAGCCGAGTACCCATGGTTGGCTGCCAATCGGGGGTCTTTGTTCTGGAGATATCGGTCCACGATCTTCGAGCAAACAACCCCAGTATGCTCAGGATCGTATGTTTTGAAGCTCGTTAGAGGAACCCAACCAATATCACATTGGACTGGGAAATTCTCTTTGTGAAAGTAGACAACAGGATAAACCCTGTCTCTAACCCTTCGACCCCCATCTTCGTATTCCTCGGCCCAGCCTCGAGGATACTGATCAACCGCCTTGTCAAAGAGATAGCATGAAGGGGTGTCTCTTAGTAGCTGTTTCATGTACGGAAAATGGTCAAAGGCCGTCCATGGGAGGACAAGAACTGCGTAGGTATGGCTCTGTTTGGGAAACTTGGCAGCGTATATCTCGCCAACGATAGGGATGATTCCAACATTCTGCGTTGGATCTTCTTTGGGTCCGTTTCCTGAAATCACACTCGTGGGTCTCGCAACGTGAGGAAACGACTGTCTTGTCACCCTGTTGTTCTTCGCAGCCAAGTCCTCATTGCAGTCGAGAACACGGGTCCCAAGCATCTTAAGTGCAAAGGAATGCGATCCATTTACCGCGTGCTCCTGACCCATAAGGTGCCGAGAAGCCCCTCGGATTGGATCCTTGTAGAAATGTTTGTTGTGTTCTTTACATTCCAGGATATACCAATTTCCTAACTCTGGAGGATATTGAACAATGATGTACTTGGTTTGAGCGTTTCCGTCCTGGAAGACTTGATCAAAATGGATCACTTGTTCCTCAAGGACGTCAGGGCAAGCGACGGGCAATTTCTGTCGTTTCTGCTTCTTACTGGATGCTTCTAGCTGAAGCCTCTTCAAAGGAGCGCGAAGATGGACTACGAGAGAGTCCGTGGGTTGTTGACCATGGGAGGTATTGTTTTGATTCCCTATCCATTCTTCAGAAGATACCGAAGGGTCTTGTGTACGAGAGGTTTGCCACATTGCCCAGCGTTCTGGGCCTCCATTTTGCTCCAAGTTCGTCTCTGAAGTTGGCATCATTATCGGGCTTGACTTTTCATGTGTGCCAACATTCTCTGAAAGTCGGCTCGCCTCTGTACTTGGGGTTGGGGTTGGGGCTTGAGCCGCTAATTCGCTAGTAGCGCCTTGTCCATCCGTAGCTAGATTTGACTGTGATGCCGACTCTCGTTCTTGGACCGGAGGTGCCTGGTGAACTGCTGACTGATGTTGGTTCAGGGTGTCACCTGGAACCGCGACTCTGGCTTCCCTCAAATCTGAGGCCTGTGCCAAAGTCTGGTTCTGGTGTTCTGAGTTGCTCGCTATTGGGCGTGAACCTTGGCTTTGACCCCCTTCCAAGTCTATTGATGCTTGTACTGGGATGTCGGGGTCGGTGCCTGAGTCTTCCTGAGCTTCCACCATCGCGATGGGTTCCTCTTGTAAGTCGCGAGCCTCGATTGTTGATTCCTTAGGACGTAGACACTGGTTGAGTACAGTTGCAACCGAGGGATCCAAAGGAGTATCCCCCAAGGCCCGAATTAGATCACAAGTAAGCTTCTTATCTGCTACCTCCAGCCGTTCTCTAACCTGCCGTTCCAGTAGAGTGACTGAACTTTTATACTCGATCTCTAGCTCTGTAAGGTCACCAGCAAATTGAAGAATCGCTTCTGATCGTCTTGCATACTCATTGTGGTCCAGCGAGTGCTGCTGCACTTGGGAGAGGTGGCTGTTATAGTGACTTAGCAGCATTTGACGTTTTTGTGTGTATTCCCTCTGGGGGCTCTTGATTTTATTGACTTCGAGGGTCCAATGCTCGACAATTACCTTGAGAGCCTCCCATTTGGTAATCGCTGGATGAACAACTTCACCCATGCTGATTATTTCTGGGTATCTTGCGAAGTTGGAAAGCAGGAATTGACGAAGAGGGGTAATTGAGCGATTCCGAGGCTATGCTGGTTACTTATGTTGGTTCTAGATACATACCCCTGTATGCTCAGACTTTGGTGTGGCTGCCTTCTACCACCATCTCACAAAACTAACCAACCAGATGTCCTGTTATATCATGGAGCAAACCAACAGAATGATGATGGAGAAACAGGTACCGCTTAGTGGCAGATACGAGAGCAGCTAATGACAGGGCGAAGGTAGTGTCCATTTTCGGAACAGAAATCATGGATATAGTGTAAGATGCAGCACAGTACTATCTATACGTATTACATCTTCAAGCCTTTTTCCCTTGTCAAACCGTTCATGAATATGTTTACACCGGTTCCACTGGTGTACTGCATGGCATAAATGGTAAGCTGCTCATGTGATGAGACCATCGCCTAAAGTCGAAGGGCTGTCGACGAGGGTGACGGCGGATGGCGGTTCCGGTTTGATTACACCTGGCTATTGGTCGAGTTACCAACTTCAAGTCCAATGGGTACCCGGCAAGCGAAGCACGATCTTACCCGAGAGCCAATGTTATAGTCCACTGGTCGTTTAGACTTTTCTGCCTTTGAATTGCAGCAATAGCAAGCCGGGGGACCAAACTCTGAAGCGCCGTCTGAAATTTATACTCTCATGGACCAGAGTATGAGTCGATCATGTGCCAGAAGTAGCTGAGTCATACTGTGGTGGACATATTTAAGTAACAGGCACGTCGCCAGTTCTCCTGGCATACTCTAACCCCCGCACAATCAAACATGACCTCCCCACAAGAAACGCAGCATCAAGGCTGCGCAGACTTCTTCTCAGACCTGCCACCTGAGTTGAGGATGGAAATACTCAAGCGAACCCCACTCCAGGATATCCGCCGTCTTATCTCAGCCTCACCTGCTCTATTACGCATCTTTCAAAAACACCGGGCCTCTACTTTAAGGCATCATTTGCAAGACCTGCTCCAATTCTACGGGGATAAGTCTAATCTGCCTTTTGTTGCATTCACCATGGATCTCCGCGCTCTTCGCGCCCAGTCTCAGCATCTGATAGCCTCGGAATTAGAGGAAAAGCTCAAACCTGCACTGGATTCCATTCAATCACGGAAATGCACCAGGCAACCATCTACAGGCTACCTGGATTTCCAAATCCTAGAAAAGGCTCAGAATCTAGTACCCGAGCTTTGCCGTGCCTTTTATACCTATCAAGAGGGGCCTTACAACTCGGCGCCAAGACCTAGCAGCCACTTTTTACTGGCAAAGGCCTAGTGGCAAGTCAAGTCCACGTTCATTGAGAGGCTTTTGAGATATGATTGTTATTGCAATATGTTTTACTATCGAACCCAATCTCTTTTCAGCCTCTCGAATCGTGGAGAGACAAAGTTGCAAAGCCCACTTCTTCATCACCCTACCAATTCAGTTGAGAGATTTCCCCGGACCATCATCTCTACTCTTTTCAAAGGGTATGAAGACCTAATAAACCGCCTCGATTACTCTGTTCGATCCCGGCAGCCAAACCCCGTCGACACGCCTGAAAGTCCGAAACAAGATAGTTCAACTCTCCGAAGAAACGAGTTCTTGGACCGAGATATGCAACAAGAACAGTCCTATGTCACTCATCTTGTTATGGGCGGTTATCCTTTATTCGACAAGTTGCAGAGTCTCACGGCCGAGGAGTTTGAACACTACACACTTAAGGAATTCTATCAAGTTGTTACAGTCGAGCCGACACCAGTAGCCTTTTATGCGTTACTAAGCTTTGCGCACATGCCCTTATTATAGTAGGATTTATTAGCTTTTAAAGAGCTTATAAATAAAAGCTTATAAAAGGAAAATTAATATTGTATTATTATTTACTACTTATATTTATAGCCTAAGGGTTAACCTTATAGGTATTAGTTATTTTTATAAACCTTAAAGTACTACTTATAAGTAAGTTTTCAAAAAATAGTAAAAAGTTATTAGGCAATAAGGTATATTACTAAAAAGGGATCTCCGGTACAGGGAATCGAACCCTGGGCTCCGCGGTACTGATCTCTCAGGTTATGAGAGCGCGAAATGTTAGCCACTACACCATACCGGACTTGCTTGCTACTTGACGAATTCTGGGACGTCACATTCAGTTCAGTCTCAATGGCAGTAGACGCAAATAAATCCCGGAGAGACAGGCTACAAGGAAGATCAGCGTTATAAGACGAGCAACGGACTGTGGCAAAACTTACTTCCATCAGGGCGGAGCCTTTTACTACAGGAAAGCTTAAATTACCCATTATGCACAAACCTAAATCTATCTATCCTTGCGACTACAGAGATGTCCTGAGATTGGCCACTCTTGCCTCTGAAACTGAGAGGGATTTCCATTGTCAGAGACGGAATGTACCTCGTGGAGAGATATATAAAGCAGAGAAACATAAAAGTGATTAGGATTATATTATATCTTTTGTTGCAACTTCACCTCAAAGCAAAAACTCACGGAATGCCTATTAGATATCATTGTAGCGACGTAAAGCCAAGGCATAAGCATAGGTAGGCGTTAGAGTGATCAGCACTACATAACATTATTTAAGGGATACCGGGGGTCTACAGGGTAGCAACCTGTAACTTCTATTACAGACAATAAAAAGGGTGATATATTGCCAGCGACTGACTTTGTATTTGAAAATTCCGCGCATTCCGCTAAGATAAGCATCTTTTTATCTAAAAACAGGCTAGCTGAAACGTTGGACAAGCCACAGTACTACAGTCTTTATCTTTCCAGGCGTATGATTAGACGGTCGGCAATAATTGCCAGAACCCATGCTTCAGCTGCTGTGAAAGCTCGGCAATAGTATGCCGACATCCTTGCACAGAAGACGTAAGATGCTTGCTTCAGCGACTTTATAACCTTACTCCACCAACCTAAAGGCCTATTCTTCTTTCCCCGTATTTCTTAGTGTTCGACATCAGACGGTTATGTTAGCCCTATATCACTTCATCTCGCAGGCCTTTTGTCTTGTTTCAAGTCGCATACATATACAAATAGTAGCCATGCATCTGATCCCACTCCTTGCTTATGCTGCCGCTGTCGTGGCGACTACAGATGTCATCTCAGTAAGTTGAATGCAAACTAAGTACCTGAATCCTGGCGTCTGATCTCTTCAGGCAAGAGTTTACAGTGACACCAACTTGAAAGGGTCCTATAAGGACCTTTATGGTTTTGGTTACAATAACTTTACACCCAGGTACCTATCATCCTTATCACGGCTTCCATGAAGCTAATCCTGGAGCAGCACCTTCAAAGCCGAAAGTATTCATCTCCGCCACCAAACATTCTGCTATCTGTATCCTTAAGATGACCATGTCGTATTGGTGCGATAGTTGCTGATGTTCTGCAGTAAGAAGGATTGTAAAGGGTCGAGCATTTTCACGTCGAGAGATGTTGATGATCTGAGACAGTATCCGACTCTTTCAGTTCATTGCTTTGATGCTTCAGACTAGGGAATCTGTTCAACTATATATAGTATCAAAATTCATGACGATATAATCATTTCTTTTCACACGATGCACTATGTATTGATTCATATCTATTCTAATCGATTATGTAGCTGTTAACGTAGCTTTGTATGGATGTAAAATGTAGCGGAGGATGCCAATGCGAAGCCGGGGTGGAATACGCCATCAACGATAAGCAATTCCATCTTGCGGTTTGTCGACCGAGTATTGAAAAAACTCACATTGGTCCGTAAGCTCCCTACCGGACGCTTCTCTCTGTCGCCACATAAAACCCCACTAGAGAAGAAACATAGGTGCGTCCGGCTGCGGCATGTTATCTGGATGATGACATGCAGCTGCAATGGTCAAGCGGCAACTTGAAGCGACGGACATGTCAGTCGGTAAGCGCCGCAGTGCTGTGATGACAACCACCGCAGCCATGAGAATAGCAGTAATAATAACAAGATTATAGCTTTAGGGAAGTATCTAAGTCAACAGTTTCCAAATTCCCGATCTGTTCAACAGCAACTATGAACATACTATGCGACAGCATCCAGGGTGTCAAGATCGAACCTCACAGCATAGGAGCTGCGAACAAAGGCAATGAATGACATCTTCTTTAGGATAAAAACATATGTACTAGAGTTCTAAACCCCTCAAGTCAGTTCTATAAAACATCGATTCTCCTCAACACCACAAAACCCCTCTGTAGTCCGGCGGGCGCGGCGTCATGATTGTAACTTGTGCTTCTTCCTGTTTTTATCATGCCTGTCGGTATGTACCTTCTTCAGTCGTGTGCGCTTGCCAGTATAGCATTATTGGCTGACAGGTTACTGTTAATATCGATCTTGCTGCGCACGAGGCTGTTGATGCTTGCACAGGGCTTCATGTTCATCTTTTTGAACAACAACAAAGTCTCCACGGCTATCTTTTGGGCTTCTCTTAGCAGATGTTGCGAGATCGGATTTCCACTCCCATAGGTCATCGACGTTCGTACTAAGTAGTGTCATCATAGATGATTGCTTAACAGGCTTGAAAGCGGTAGGTGGGCATAATAGACAAGTTTGAGAAGTACTGCTGGTGAAGTACGAAGCAAGCTGGTCATCGATCGTGCTTCGACTTCCTTGACCGTAAGGAGATTTTTTTGAACCGTTCCTCGATTGATAAGCTCCGTTATTATCACGACCAGCAGCCTCGCAAGCGTAAGTATCTTTCTTTGTTGTCTTTTTAGATCTGCCCGCAGTCCCATGCCCCCAGGAATCGATTTGCGAATAGTCGTCCTTGGTTGCATTCATGTGTGGCTCAAGCTCTGAACTCGGATTCAGGTCAGGCAAGCCAGCAGAAAGGTTTATCATACCGAAGTCGCAAGGTTCGATGAACACTAGATTTTAGGTCAATTATAGGAACTCGTTGAATGAAAATTGGACAGTAGACTTTTTACTCACTATTGGCGATTATGAAAGGCTTGCCTAATAAATTGTTGTGCAAGGACAGTTAAAACGCCGATAATACCAGGGTTAGGCGTGCCTCAATTTTAACAATTTCGCTGGTAGTTTGAGCGCTTAAATGTCTCTTACTAGGTGCCCGACGAGGAATAAAAGCATCCCAGCCCAGTGTCCATGACATGTTGCACCTTTATATAGCAACGTCGCACTCGTTGTCAGCTTGGTTCGCCTTGGTCTTGTTGGTGCGGGGCTTTTGCTACTACCCCTCTCGAGGCAACCATGGCGCGTAAGGCGTATTCATTTTCAAACGACACTATTGTTTATTTTAGAGCTTGATTCTGCCTTGCCTGTTTTTGTTCCCAGATTGTACTGTAAATCTAAGCCATAGACAGCAAAGACTAATAGTTTGAATACCCCTCAGTGTATAGAAATCGAATGCTACAGGGTCCAAATGGCTAAAAGCTTATGAGTAGAACATTCTCTTTTTCAATTGATGAAATAACGTTTTAACCCTTAGCTACAAATCTAGCAATTCCTTAATTCCTCCATTTAATATCCTTAGAACAGTTGTATGCCTCTCTTGTTTATTAAGTATAATCGTTTTATGCTAAGATACTGCGATCCTCAAACCGTGTTCATACCGATCCGCTTCAATGTAAGGCATGGCAGTATAGACTCCCGCTATATTCTTTCTCGAGTTGTCGCTACTATACATATCCAGGCACACTAGATGACCGTTTAGTAGCATTATCTGACGACAGTCCTGCCTTACTCAGCATTCCATTCGATTTGACTATGACAGCTGAGGCGAATCTGCCCTGTGATGGATGACTGTAAACTCTAAGACAATGAATACAATATAACCAAATAACATGGTTCCTCCAATCCAGCGATCGAACTTTTCGCCATACCAAACGGTTATTGTGAGCGCCAGCGTAGAGCCCCAGAGAACAAAAAGCTCAGGGACGTTAATATTGCCCCCATCAAAGTTCCCGGAGGTATTAACCATGACAATGCCTAGGCAGAGCGACAGGAGGAAGACATTACTCCCCACGGTATTGGCTACAAGAACCCCTACATGGCCTCGGGTCCCGCTCAGGACAGCAACGAATTTCTCGGGCAGGGTGGTGGCGATGGCAAGAATGACGATACCAAACAGAACGTCGGAGATGCCGACAGCGTCTGTGACGTTGATGGCGGCGTGTGAGAGAACATAGCCCGATAGGCAGATGGCTAAGAAGCCAAGGACCAGAAACCAAATGTGATATGCAAGGCTCCGTCTCCTTCGATGGCTCGACACATTCGTGACCCCAGTCCCCGAAGGACTCTCATCGACTTGCCGATCCCGTTCGATCCTATTCTCAGGCTCAAGCTCCTCGTGGCTCGGCAGGAGGGGGCTCCTGACAGACGGCGTCGATTCTGTCGATGATGTATCGCTTTCATCACTGCTGCTATCATCATCTGAGCCTTCAGGCGCGGTGAGAGTTCCTCGACTGATAGCCCAGCCTATAGAGATAAGGTAGATAGCAAAGAGCGCAATCAAGACAGAACCACATATCAACCAGATAATTCTCTGGGAGAAGAAAATAACTGGCGCGACAAACGTGGTGATAAAAAGTAGACACAGCGAGTATAGCCTAGAGCTCCTGTCAAATTCAACGTGCGAACCCGCGGGACGGAACAAAAGTCCGAGTGAAAAAGCACCGAGGATATTCGAGATGGCTGAGCCAATGATATTTCCCATAGCTAGCGAGGGTCGACCCTGCGCAAGTGAAGCAACAACGACAACGAGCTATGATGAGTTTAACTGAGGAAGATATATGTGAACAAATGGGTTCTAGCGGTACCTCTTCCCACTCTGCACCAGCAGTGAGCAGGGCAATCACTGTGTCCGGAATTCCCGTCCGACGGGCAACGATGGCGGTATGGTCTACGAATTTATCGGCGCCGAATTCGAGAAGGGACAGGGTGCTAATGAAGACGGCGACATTGTAGGCGATGGCACTACCGTTGACCATGATGAAGTGAGGAGGAGAGGAAAATGAAGGGCAAAGAAAAGAACATGATGAGATCAGTGGAGTTTGCGTCATAGTAGGATAAAAGCGGGGAATGTTTAACATTGGATTGCCTCTAAACTCCATCTTGACCGTTGTAGGTATAGTCAAAGTAGCTACACTACATAAGTCAAGTACTTTGTGCTCATTTAAGCTATCAGCCATGTGTCTCACTGCAGCTTGGACCAGCTTTTAAACTCCTGGTGTTCGTAGGGAGAGGGTTCCGCCGAGTAAGTGCTCCATTCAGTCAATGAGCCTCTCCTATACATTCTCGATCCTGCCATAGCGCACTATCTATAAGTGACTGTGATGATAATGAGACTGATTCGAGAACCAACATAAAGCTGTAAATTAAAATCACAGTAGGAATTATATTATACAGAACTGGCTCATATTGTTCGTGGAAATAAGATTGTCTTCAATCTGCACTTACCTACCCGGAAGAACAATTTACGTCTAAAATTAGGAGCTGGCCCTACGTGCGTTACCCCTGAAAGAACTGGGGCTAAAGAGACGGACTATTGAATCTGCTAGCTGCTTCTGCTCAAGTTAGCGCGCCCTAAAGCCAATAGTTCCAGCTTGTCATTCAGCTCTCACAGAAGCCCAACGTGATGATAAGAAAACATTTCGCTGTTCTGTCTGTTTTGATTTATTTCTCTTTACTTACCGCATTCCAGTCATTCGTTTTCGCCAGTCGCTCTTTAACAGTCTATTCACGATGCGTGTCACTACTACCCTCGGTTCCCTCATTATGGGAGCTGGCCTCTGCGCCGCTCGCGTAAGTGCTCTAAAACGCCCCCCTAACGCCCAAGTGGAAGCTTACAGTTTTAGGCTTGCGCGCCCCATCCTCGGCCGACAACAACAACGTCGCTCACCAGCAAAATTGGCACTACAACGGCTGGAGGCGCTGCCACAACGACTACTTCTCAAGAGACTCTAAGCGTCACTGAGTCTGCGTCAAGCATTGAGTCATCTGTCACTGTAGAGACTTCGACAGCCGACTCTACCACTACAGAACTAGAGACTTCGACAGCCGACTCTACCACTACAGAACTAGAGACGACTACTTCTGGCTCAACCACCCAAGAGACTCTGAGTGTCACTGACTCAACCTCTCAAGAGACTACCAGCGTCACTGAGTCTCAGACCACTGTTGAGACCTCTGCCACTACGACCGATGATATCAGCTCTTTTACTACCATCATCGCAACCACGACAGCTGTCACTTCCCAAGAGACAGAGACCTCTACGACCGCCGATGACGCCACAAGCACAACAATCGAAGCCACTACGACGACCGCTGGCCCTCCCGTGATTACCAACCTCGTCGAGAATGGCGGCTTCGAAAAGGCTACCGTCGATCCTTGGGTGGTAGAAGGAACCTCTCCAACAGTCTACACCGACCCGTTCGGCTGCGCCGAGGGCACCCATTGTCTGTGCGTAACATTGTCATCCAGAAACACTAGTTGATCAATTCATACTAATATTCCGCAGGCTATTACCTGGAAACCTTGACAACACCGCCACGGTTTGCCAGCGCGTCGCAGTCGAGGCGGGCTTTGAGTACACTTTCAAAGCGCAGGTTCTCCAGAACTGCATCAAGGAGTATGGCTCAAACTCACTTAGCTGCGATGACAATGTCAATACCGCTGAACTGTCTATTGACGGGGCATTCGACTCTGGTGAAAAGGGCATCATCGGGTACAATTTCTTCAACGACTTGACTTTCACCTTCTCATATACCGGCCCAAGCATTGATTCTACTGATCTCTGCATTACCATCACGCAGAACCAAGGCATTAACCCTAGCTTTTACCTCGATGCCGTTTCTTTCACGCGTGGGCAAGCTGTGCCTATTCCTGACCCGACGGAGTAAGGGTTCACAATGACATATACACATTGAACAGGCTCGACGAGTTTATTCTTCTTGGAGGTATGAAGAAATGCATGGTGAGCAATTCATAGCTGGTCAAGCTATCAATTCTCTCTGCTGGTTCAAGCTCCTTCACGTCATATCACGCCATGCTTAATACCAGTTACCAAATTCTTGCCCGTCCGCTGGCTTTATTCCTCACAATTCGTGCAAATAAATTTAATAAAAGATATATATTCTCCGAGAAGTATATAAGTATAGAAAGCCTATTCCTCTGGACCTATCTATTATGCCCTTATAAGTGCTGTAGTAAGAGTAGTAAGATATCCTGCTTAACTCAAAGCGAGATTGTAGGAATGAAAAGAATTTTCTAGAAATACTATAGATGCCAATTTCATAAAACAAAAAGTCATTGTTAACATTTGCAGATTAAAACTTGATAAGTGTGTTTTGCTTTCATCTCTTATTATTTGATTCCGATAACCTTTCCCGGGCAGGCTTGATCTCGTTCCAGACACACTGCGAATCGACGAGACGCATCAAGATGGATACGACTCTCTTGCCAACCAACAAACTTTTACTACATTCTTGCCTGTATCCTCGCCCTCCTCTGGCTGAACAGAGCCATTACTATTACCGCTTCCATCATCTTCATGGCTGCCTGTTGTCCTTGCTACAATGTCACCGCGGGTCCGCGGGTCTCGGAAGCCGATGCGTTGCGGTGGCGGAATCTCATGGTGTTATTGCCCCCCATTTACTTTTCCTCATCACGCATAGCATTCTTGTAATCATCCTCAGACCCAAAACCAAGGGTCTCTATGCGTC
Organism: Fusarium fracticaudum; assembly: GCA_003353625.1. Lineage (NCBI taxonomy): Eukaryota > Fungi > Ascomycota > Sordariomycetes > Hypocreales > Nectriaceae > Fusarium > Fusarium fracticaudum. The sequence goes on from PDNT01000007.1 coordinate 2,915,683, forward strand.
TGAAGTAGGGGGCGTAATCTTGTTCATCCTCAAAGTCCTTGGGGTCAAGATCCCAGATCACTTCTATCATCCAAATGAGCCACTCGGGTGGAGGCGGCCATCTGCGAAAATACTCAATTCGCTGCTTTTCGTCGAGATGCTCTTTTTCTTGCTTCCACCAAGTCCAATACATCATAATGTAAGATTCGCCAGCACCCATGCGCCAGCCGATGCTGTACGGATGGTCGTTTGGAAACATGAACCAGGGTGGAGGAACTACGGCGTGTTGCTGAATCAACTTGGCAATTTCATCTTGTTGCTCCGTGGAGGCGGTCATTGTCCATACCAGTATAGCAAAGACTAGACCCAAGGAACCTTTCGGAGGTGCGGCTTGTAGAGTTGTGATATCCTCCGATGTTGGTTGCGTTTAAATGAGTGATAGGTCGAGACTTTCAATGGGGCAACAACTGATCTGAGTTGGATAGGATTAGATCTATCACCATGAGCGTACTTCAAAAGATTCGAGTTATAATGAGTAGGAGTAAATGCCTCGACTTCTGACTTCTTATTTTGTTTGCGGGGTGACAAACAAGTGGCTAACGGAATGACCCGGCCCGGGTGGATATTTGTCCGGCCGAGATGGACCGCGCCACTAACTGAAACTTGCGTCAACCACGGATGTCTCCCATGCCCTTGGAGGTCTCCATGGTCGTCAATGACTATGTATTCAGCTCTGCCATGCCCGTCACCGCCGCCCTATCTAACGCGATTCTGAGTATATCCGATGTGCCCCTTAATCATGCCGATATTCCGGAGATTCGGTGGACGTATCGGAGTTCTATCTCAATTTTTATGGAAGGGAATGCATCTCCTTTGGGCGAAATATAGAAGAAGTCATCGTACCTATTAGCATTGATGTTAACACTTTACATGCCACGGGGATTGCAGAACAGTCTAGGGTACAAATTAGCTACATTTGAGAACTTACTGCTACTGTTCTTTTATGGTATGAAGGAAACCTTTCTATATATAAGAGGTTAAAAAGGGGAATATATATATATATAAGTTATATTAAAGGTTATGGTATTAATAATTTACTTAGATTTAAAGGTTAAATTATTACTTTTAGCAGTTTTAGCTATATACTAAATTAATTAAAATATCTTTATAACTCTTAATTTCTATATAAAATATATTAATAGAATAATATAAACGTTAACCTTGTCTACTATTAATCTATAGTGAGGGAGCTAGATCCAAAGAGATCCCGTGAGCTCGATCCTACCATGAACTTATAAGTGCCAGTAGCAATAGCCCACTCTTGGGCCGCTGTATCCCAATAACTCAAATCTCGACGCCGATGCGTGAAAGAAGCCCGAGAGGTTTCACCTGGAGCCACCCTAACCTTGTCGAATCCCCTCAAAATACGATCCGGCTGCGTAGCGGAGTTTGGAAATGTGACATAAAGCTGCGCGACTTCAGATCCCGCTCGCTTACCAGTGTTCTTAATCGTCGACTTAACATGGACGACTTCATGCCATAGATCTGATGATCCACCTGGTACAAGCCTCCCATTGGGATATTTCGACGATAGAGCCTCTTTGTCTTTCACCTGGACATGAACGTCACCATACTCAAAAGTGGTGTACGTCAGACCATGGCCAAATGGGCACCGTACGGACATGTTTCGAGCATCAAAGTACCGATAGTCGATGTAAACGCCTTCAGAGAAGTTACACTGCTCAGTAAGACATACAGAAACAGGATAATCGGATGCGTTCTTGGCGATGGTGTGTGTCAACTTTCCGCTAGGGTTAACGTCGCCATAGAGCACATCCGTTATGGCATTGCCGCTCTCCTGACCCAAAAGGCCAGAATACAATACGGCTATGACATTCTCATGCTCGATCCAAGCATCGAGAATGCGGGGGCCAGAGGTATTGACAACCACAATCGTGTTGTTACAGTTTGAAGCAACACTCAAAACCATAGCGTCTTGGTCATCATCCGAGAGTCGGCTGCGGTCACCACCTTCGTCCGAGTACGAGTTCATGAAGACAAGGCAAGCCTCTGAGTTCTCTGCATAGTTAGCAAACGAAGGACTGATGGCTGTTCCCTGGTCAAGATCACCGAGATTGGTGCCTCCAGCAGCACTGCTATCAGATCCGCCATCTTTGTTTCCCCCGTTAGGGACAGACTTGTCACTTTCTTTGCCCTTGGTTGATTTCCCTGACGCCCCTCCAGCACTACCAGTATCACCGCCACCAACGCCTCCACCCATCTGTCCTCCTGAGCTTGACGTGTAGGTGTTGTTCATGAGCCACCAGATCATGCTGTTGTCTTCAATCGCCTGGGCTATTAGAAACTGGAAAGGAGCCATAAGGTAGGGAAATGAAAGTTGGCCTGAGCCAGTCCCACTGGCAAGGTGTCCCTGATAAACATCGCTTTCTGTGCCTTGGACAGAAAATGCTTGATTGGGGCCGGTCATGCAGGGGAGCGTGGGCTCCAAAAAGCGAAATGGAACGCGGCTTAGTAAGAGGAAGTCCCAGACCGTTAGAAGCAGAATTCTTCAGAAGAACGATAGACTGTCGTGAGATCTCGCGAATAAGCTTTTTATGATTGCCGCGTACGTTACGATACTCATAGTAACCGGCTTGAGATGACTGTTTACCATCGTCTAGATTAACGTAGTAGTAGCCCATGACGTTTCGAATAGCCATGTCGTCTAATCGCTCCTGAGTGAAGCTTCCATTCTTGATGCCAGCCTCCAGGATATCTGATGTCCAATAAGAGCTTGATCCAAAATCAAGACCTGCATTCGCCGACTGGTAAGATGTGCTCTGCGAGTTGACGTCAGGGAACACCATTCCTGGGAAGCCCATCTGTTTCTTCAACACTCCGCTGATAAGGCTATTGTTCTCACACGAGAGCGTGCCATTAACCCGGGTCATGCCGCACATGACAGCCATCATGCCAGCTTTGACGCCGTCAGCAAATGGCCAAGCGTAGAGCTCCTGGATCGCCTTATCATCGTCGTTGGACGAATGAACATTGGTGGTACTTGAGGAAGTACCAGATGATCGGTTCGTCTCCTGTTCGTTCAGGAGGAAATGCCTTCCTCCAGCAATGACTCCAGCAGAGTTCATTCCGGTGATGGCTACCCCCATCGCTATTCCAGAGAGATAAGGGTCAGCAGAGAAAGTCTCCGGCGTGCGACCGCCATAGGGAGTCCGACCAAGAGGGCCAGGCTCAGGGCCATCAATCAAGTTGTAGCCCATATCGTAGAATTCTTGGCCAACAGCCTTGAACTGGCGCTGGATCAGATCTCGGTCCCAGGACATAGTCAAAGCATTTGCCATGGTAAAGCCTGAAACATAGAACTGGAAGTTGATGCCTGAGACGCCGTCTTTCGTCTTGGGAGCAGTCCAGGAATTATCGCCTTTAATATCACCGCCGGTGATAATTGAGATCTTTTCTGTATTGTTTAGCTTGGCTATAAAAGCCTGAGCCTTCTGATATGCATCGTGAACACGGTCATCTAAATCAACTATTGGCTGTTAGTTTCAAAGATTCGCTCTCTCTTCAGGTGGAGCGAGCTACCATAGTTGTTGCTCAAGATTGCAGATATGTTTTCAGAGTTGTGTATGGCCAGGCTGGCGCTGCTAACTAACAGCAGGTTTAAAATTATTGAAAGCTTCATCCTGTGCCTGGAGCGTGATTGTGGGTGAGAAGCGGGATAGTCAGCATTTTGATTGAGCTTTATATATATTTTCAAGGCCCAAAAAATAGCCACATCCCGACATGACGACTATCGACCCATTTGGCGTATTTGCAATGCCGTTCTATGCGTTTAGACCCAAGCTGTAGGAATTCTAGGGCTTTTAAACGTTTCTATTCTTAAATTTTTAATTTATAGTTGATACTGCCGACCTTAAGATGCGATCGGCTTCTTAAAATGCATTGAAATGAACTTGTTTCTCATTGAGAGGTTAACCACTAGCTGTGAAATCCAGAAGAACAAGTATGTAAGCAAATTGACCTGATGGGTCGCCCATCGGGCCGTATGTTGAGGATGACGCGGACGCTGGACCCAATTTTACGGGTGAAAGCGCTTACGTTACATACACGTCACTTATGCGAACCCATACCTGCACCGGACCTGGTGCATCAAGTGTACAATATTCACCAGGTGGTTCGGATTAACGCAGGAACTACTTCTCTTTAACTATTACCCTACTAATATCATATCATCGTGTTAAGGAGCAAATGTGTGACAACTTGTATCAATTGAAGTACATGGAAAGCATTCGTTATCACTACTTCTACTACAGCTTGTACTGGTACAGCGGGCTCTTCTCACCCATGATCTCAAGCTCCTCCTCTGTGTACTTGCTTCGAACCTCAGCCTCACTGATCTTGGACCTCTTCTTGTTAATCATGACCAAAGCAGTCTCAAGGGTAACAGCAGCCAAGATTCCTGCTACGGCGAATCCTAGCGATGCACCATATCCAGTTGTGTACTTGGGCTTCTCCTTGTCGATATAGATGTAGCTACCATAGATACCACCAATTGTACCCGCACAGGTGACAAAGCCAATGCTGATAGCTCGCTTCGTAGGATTGAGGTTGTTGTCGATGTTCCAAGCACTGGTACCAGGCAAGATGGGATACATGCCAGCACAAGCGAGACAGACTGCGAAGTAGCACACTCCGAGGTTCTGAACAATAAACTCGGCTTTGGTCATAAGGATAGAGAAAGCAATGACGATGCAGAGCTGAGGACCAACGATGAAGGGCATTCTCCACTTATGCTTATCGGCAAATCGAGCGAGGAGGTAAGAGGAGATAGCTCCGCAGAGATAAGGAGGAATAGTCATGAGTTGGGCGTTGCTGGATGTGTAGCCCATTCCCTTGACGATAGAGGGCATGGAGAACTTGAGACCGTAGTTGGGCGCTGCGTTGGACCAGGACATGATAACCAGGAGATATGCCTTCCAGTCCTTGAGAACCTCGAACAAAGCTCCCTTATCGAATGTCTTTTCGCGGTATTCGCTCGAGTTGGTGACACGTCGGGAAGCTTGGCGCAGAACTAGATAGCGCTTCTCCTCATCGGTGAGCCAGTATGAAAGAGTGGGTGAATCAATGAGTAAGAACCACGTGGCGAAGGACATGACGATTGTAAAGATTCCCTCGATGAAGAAGATCCATCTCCAACCGGTCTGGCCACCGATGCCGTCCATTTTGGCGATGGCGTATGCGAAGAGGCCGGAGAAAGCACCTCCTGTGGCAGCGGATGTATACAGAATCGCGACTCGGGTTTGCGTCTCGTGGGGGAGGTACCATTTCGAAATTATGAGGATAGCGCCGGGAAAGAAACCAGCCCTGGTGATGTTAGCAGGTACGAGATATAGAGGCGAGAGACTACTTACTCAAAGAGACCAAGGAGGATACGGATGGCGCAGAGTTGGCCAAAGTTGTGGATTAGACCGGTGCAGACCACGACAATACCCCAAATGAACATGATGGTGGCCATGTACTGAGAAGGCTTCGCAAACTTGTTGAGAATCATATTGCTAGGAATCTCAGCGAGAATATCTGCACAAATTAGCCCTGCTCAACACCACTTAAGGGCTGAACATACAAGGAATGAAGTAGATTGAGAGCGCAATATTGTACTGCTCGCCATTCATACCAAGATCCGGAAGCATTCCCTCGATCTTGGCGTTTCCGATATTCGCTTTGTCGATGTACGTGACGAGGTAGAGAATAGCCAGCATGGGCATGAGTCGCCACTGAAAAGGTCAGATCTTGTCTTCACAGAGGGAAGCCAATCAACTTACATCGATCTTCGCCAAGACCTTCCTCTTCTTCTCCTCTGGAAAATTAGCGACAAACTCCATGTCCTCAGCGGACAAACCACCATTGGTAGCTGCAGTGTTGGCATGATCGAGATGAGAGGCAATAGCCTCGACATCCTTCTCATCCGAGATGGAGTTCCTCATAGCCATGATCACAAACGGAAATTTGTTAGTGTTGAAAGTGTTGTTTGATCCTGGTGATTAGAGTATCACTGGATTGATGACTTTGATACTGGGGATATCAACTCCTTTTTATGGGATTAAAAACTTGGCATGGGGAGTGAATGCGGGGTATGGGGTATCGAGTCTGGGGGAGGTAGACTAGCGCGTTTAGAGTTCTGAATGAGTCGTGCTTGGAGACGCACTGATAGTCTTGGATTGGAGGGGAGGCTTGGTTGGCCAGTAGGAGGGAAGACCGAGAGGAATGGCCGCCCGCTTGGTGATATCTGTGCCACCCAGGACATCATCGAAAGATGATTGCAGCATCAGTGCAGGAAATGCGATAATGTCGGTGTCGGTTATTTGACCGATTATTGTGATATTCACTAATGATTGTTTCGTGACGGCTTGTGATCTTAACATGAGCACGCGGGGAACAAATGCGAAAGAGATCGTGCCGATGATTAGGGCGACAAGCTGATGCGTCATGATCAATCAAGTGCAGTAGACTTTAATGCCCAAGGCATTCCGTCAAACAAGTTCAGTAAGCATTAGTTAGTTGTGGAGATGTCTACAGGCAAGAGATTTACGCGTATGCTTGTTCACGCGGCGGGTTGTTTTCTCGCCACTGAGCTTTGATCCGGACAAGGTCTGGGCCCATGGATTGTTGTCGACAGGCTTGCATCAATAAATCATTCACGTCGACTAACTAAGAATGATAACGCAGTGACTTCCTTTTCGTCCGTGATTTAACAACTATGGAAAACTATTCAATCTATTGCTTTCTCAATTGCTTCTCGCTATCCGCTAGAACACTCAGTGTCTTGACAGTCCACTCCTTCGCCTTATCATCAAGCGGCTGATAAGGCTTCCTCATATGCCACGAAGTCTCGTTATCCAACCCAATATCCTTACCCAGGAAATGCCACGCTCCATACTTGGTATTGCTAATACCCTTCTTACAAGCCCACTCAGCATGAGCGACTAGACCTTGAAGCTTATTCGCCTCATCAATCTTTCCCGCTTTCCATAAGTCATAAACACCCGCTGTACTAGACGGGAAAATGTTACCCATCCCTGTCACACAACCGCTTCCGCCACTGTGCAGGGTGGGGAGGAGATAATCACTGCTTCCGCCGTAAAGACCGAATTGCTCGTGGGAGAACAGCGCTGTTAACCGAGCGAGCTTTCCCACGTTTCCGCAGGTCAACTTCACCGCTACGATGTTCGGTTCAGAAGCCAGAGTCGCTAGTTGATCAGAATCTAGATCAATACCAGATGTGACAGCGGGAAAGTTGTAAATGACAATGGGTATCGGTGAAGCTGCCGCAACTTCTTTAAAGTACGAAACTATAGCTTGGCTGGGCAGCGCCTTGGGCCAGTAATTCGGCGGCAGAAGTAAACCAAAGCCAGCACCAGCCTCCGCTGCATCTTTGGCGTTCTGGATCGTCTCCAGCGTGGACTGTGCTGAGATGCCTGCCACAATGGGGTAGTCAGGTCCACCTGCTGCAGAAGCTGCCTGCACGGCTGTCTTGATGATGGCTTTGCGCTCTTCTCGTGAGAGGAGAACTAGTTCGCCATTCGTGCCGAGATAGACGAGACCGTGCATGCCTGCCTTGATCAAGGCTTGACATTGGGTGTGCATTGCTTCATGGTCTACTTGCTGGGTTGGGTCGTCTGCTTTGTAGAGTGTGACGACGGGGGTGTAGACTCCTTTGGGGAGGGGCTTTGCCTTTGTTTGGATAGTGCTGCGCTCCATTTTGAAGATCTGACTAGTGAATGATAGAGTAGATGATTGTGTAATGAGGATATTGCTTGATGCAGTAATCGTCCATGCTATCTCCGAGCTCTTAAGTGCACCAAAACTCCAAGGCCCAATGCGGGGTTGAACACCCGGAGACATTCCCGGGGGGCGAAAGCAGCCAATGGGAGGGTTCTCCGTGACCCCAGCCCGATACTCGGCATTCCCGGGCTGTAAGAGCTTGTGGAGATAGTAAATTGCAGTTTGGGCGATTAGCTTATTTTCAAGGTCTACAACTTGTTTCGTTCTGTAGATTCAGTCAATACTATCGGCAATCATGGAGACATCAATTGAGACGAGAAAAGTGTCCCTAGACGACTTGAAGCAGCATAACACGGCGAACGACTGCTGGATAGCTGTCCATTCCAAGGTTTGGGATATTACGCATTTTATTAATGAGCACCCTGGCGGTCCAGAAGGTATGTTGAGTAACTTGGGAGGTTGTGGCGAGACTAATCGTGATGAGTAGTGCTGTTGAACCTCGCTGGTTCTGATGCCACGGAACTCTACAACGATGTCCACGCACCTGATATCATCGAAGACCTTCCCAGCGACAAATTAGTAGGCCTCCTCGAGGAATCTAAAATTAGTCGCTCGACCCCTAAAACCACCGAGATCGATCCCGTACCGACCCCTACGTCGCCAACACAAACGAACCAAGTCCCCTCTACACCAACAACGAAGACGATTCCCCCAATAGACGCAATCTTGAGCGCTCCCGACTATGAAAAGGCAGCGCAAGATTCACTCTCCGCCAAAACATGGGCATTTTACTCATCTGCCGCGACAGATCTCGTCACCCACGGGAAGAATAAGGAGCTGGTGCGGAGAATCATGATTAGACCTAGGATCTTAAGGAATGTTTCGCAAGTTAACTACAAGACCAGTATTCTTGGTTTTGATAGTAGTGCACCGTTTTTTATTTCTCCTGCTGCCATGGCGAGGCTTGCGCATCCTGATGGGGAGCTGGCGCTTAGTCGGGCTGCGGCCAATGAGGGCATCATCCAATGTGTAGGTGCACTGATCGATCACCATGAAGAATTCTTAACTAATAATTAGTAGATCTCGAGTAATGCTTCTTTCTCGTTGAAGTCGATCGTCAAAGCTGCTTCCCCAACACAACCATTCTTCTTCCAGCTATACGTCAATTCGAACCACGAAAAGACCGTCGAGCTTCTCAAAACCGTACAAGGTCTCGGCGTCAAAGCGATCTTTGTAACGGTCGATGCGCCTGTGCCAGGCAAGCGTGAGGCAGATGAGAGAGCTGCGCAAGAACAGACTGTCAAGTCGGCGATTAGTGGTGGCGAGAGCAGTAAGGATAAGAAGGGGAGTGGGTTTGGCCGTCTCATGGCACAGTATATTGACAAGTCCTTGTGCTGGGATGACTTGGCTTGGATTCGCGAGGCGAGTGGGGGGTTGCCGATTGTATTGAAGGGGGTTCAGACTGCTGAGGACGTTATCAAAGCGGCGGAGTATGGTGTTGAGGGTGTATTGTTGAGTAACCATGGCGGTCGGTCGTTAGACGGGTAAGTCGGTTCTTCCATTCCCATGATACCAAAGCTGACTAGCTTCAGGGCTCAAGCAAGTATTCTGGCACTGCTAGAATTACGGAAGAACTGCCCAGAGGTCTTTGATCAGCTTGAAGTCTATATCGACGGCGGCTTCGAGCGTGGATCCGACATCCTAAAGGCCATCGCTCTCGGCGCAACCGCAGTTGGTATCGGACGGCCATTCTTATACTCTCTTATCCACGGGCAAGATGGTGCCGAGCATCTCTGTCATAGTGAGTTTTTCGTGTCGCGCAAACACATCAAGCTAATGAGTTGTAGTTCTTAAAGATGAGCTTGAGACTTCAATGCGTATGTGTGGCATCACGTCGCTGAGTGCGGCTAGACCTAGTTTGGTGAATTCGTTGGATGTTGATCATATGGTGGTTGGTAACGCGTACACGCGTTTATTATCGAAGCTGTAGTGGTTGTTCACCACGGGAGAGAAAATCTCGATAGCACATAGATCTTTTCTCAAAGTAGTACACATTCACACAATATTACTCTGCAGCACCCCCGGCTCGACCGATCATATTTAAAGGACCCGCAGACTATATCATGCCACTGCGGTGGCATATCCCCTTCCAAAGCTTTACTGAGTAATTCTTCCATAATACACTTAATTATGGTTTTCAGAATAAAAGTAGGAAACTTGATTTAAGTGCTAATCTCTTTGAAATGTAATAGGCAAGGGTTTTAGGACAGCGAAAGTGGGTTCACAGTCAGATGCTTTCCATAAGCCTTGCATGAGATTCCAGTTGGCTTTTAACAGCCAACTCTCCTTTCTCTTACTTGTCGTTGAAAATCGTGAATAACCATTTGGGCCTTTATGCTCCTTTGCTCCGGACTACCATTCTGAAGACTGACACTTTTGTATCGAACTGTGCCATCTTGGCTAATCGCGCCGGGTCTTAAACAACGGGGTTGGGTAGCCCTTAGATTAGCCCCTTTTGCCTTTGCATGGACATCTGTCTTGAACTTGGCCGCAATGGGGCTCTCTATGGGCTTTCTCAATGACTTTACTGCCATTAGCGGCTCTTGACAAGCTAGTGCGGGTACTTCAGTGTATGGAAGGAAGTCTACACTGGAAACGATCGAAGAACTTTCTGCCTGCCATTCAAACTGTTCGGCCACGGATGACTGGTCTGTACCAAGAGATTCATTGAAATCATAATTTTCTTCGCTTTGTTAAATTAGTAGTATTCCCGATTGATATGATAGCATTAGCAATGAAGAGACCATACCTTTCACTGACGGAGTAATGCAAATGACGAAAGATGCAGTCGCTGGGATTAGAAACTTTCCGCTGTTTGCCGCAAGGTTCCTGCGAAGTTCTTTCGTCCCAGGCAAGTATAGTGTTTTGACAAAGCAGAGTTTGCATGTTTGAGATTATCTGACTCATAGTAGCCATGGTGTCTGTTTGCTCTGACGCCTGACGCTTCAAATAATCCGTGTCCCCCAAGATCGTGCCTATATCCCGTTGTATAAGATCACTCTGGAGGGCTGAATGGTTTGTCTGCATCGTGATCTTATCCAGAACCATACTGTTTCATCTTCAGCCAAGCTTTCATCCGATAGAGAGCAGTTTTAGCTTACGTGTTGCGTCCTTGTAACACAAGGTTTAGGTCTCTGATAGATTCATCCAGGCTCTTGCTGATTACCTGACATTTCTCTTTGCCGTAAAGGGCCCATTTAGTAGGCCCAAACCGCTGAGTATGGTCTTGGGTGATTGTGTTGATAGATCTTATTGCCTCAAGACATCTGTTGATAGTCGTAAATATGAGGTCTCGGTCCTGGTCAGACGTGCTCTCCTTCGGCCCGATGGCTTGCTGAATTTGACAGAGAATAAGGTCTAATTGTCGGAGTTGGTCACATATCTTGCTTAATTCGTCTTTTGCGCCATTAACCGAGTTGATAAAGGAAATAACAACTGGAACAGTTCTGACGACGGCCTCATAAAACCCCACGCAACCTGCTGCAATGGAGAATGGATCCATTGTTGAGTCCAGGGCAAGCTCTCGCATTTTCTTCAATCTGATGGTACCACCACCGGCTATTTATGTTTATAACCTCATGGAATCTCATGGAATCTCGTAGTATAGAACTATTGACAGGCTACGTAAAATGAGAACAATAACAAAAGATGACAGGGCTGTGCATGTCATTTCAGCCTAATATGCAGGTCTACCCAAACTCCAGCAGCGACAGATTCGATTGTTTCCCAATAGTCTTATTTGAAAGCCAGATACAATTCTTTTTCAATTTCAGCAGAAATAGAAAATATAGTCATAATATCTGAAATAGTACTACAAAACTGATATGACGTTGAGCACATATCTAAAGCCTCCTATGGTATAGCTGTTTAATAAAATCCAAGTTCAAGTTTGTTATCCCGTTCATATTAGCAAATTGTAAAACAATTGCGTATTTGTCTCCTGATAACCTGTAGTCAATTGTGACAATCATGTTGGATGAACAGTGAAGATACTACTGGCTAATCTAATTGCCTAGTTATTCGGACATAATGGTGTAGGCTTACAGAACTTTGGTGTTTTTGAGAAATTTTCTTAGTAATGAAGCCCGGCTTCTTTGCCCCCAAATATTGTGGCTTATACACTATGATAATGCGACTCTCTCCGTACCAATCGTGTCATTGTACAAAGGCTCTTGTTTGTCCCATCTCTGGTGCCGGTTAAGCCAGAGGGATTACTGAATTTCTTACTTCAACTCTTGACAGGTTGGGCGACATAACAACTGTTGGTTCCAAGCGTGTCAATGGCCAAGTGGCTTGAGGTTGGGTGAGCGGATGTAGATCTGTGCTATCTTCAGCTTACTCTGCGCCCTCGAAATCACACGCTTTCCCTTAACCCGTTAGCCGTAGCTTCAGCCCCCAACGAGGACAGGAATATAGCTGGGGTGTTAAGCAGTCCAAGCTAGGCTTCAGGCCAACCTGTTATAACCTGGAGCTCGCTTTTAACTATAGCTATAAAGGTAGTTCTAAAGCTAATTAATAAAGTAGTTAACTATAAAAGTAAGAGTAAAATAAAGGACAAGTTCCTTCCTAGATTATTATATAACTTTTAATTTTTAATATCTTTTTAAAAAGATTTATAAATACTTATAGAAATGCTATTTTAATTTTAATAAATATATATACTAGGTTTAATTAACTATTAATAAAACTTTATTACATAGCTTAGCCTTAGCCTTATATTTATATAGGATATTATAGTAATATAAACTATTTTTTAATTTAATAGTATCTTTATCTTATTTCTGTAACTAGACTTAAGTAGAATTTTAAATAAAGTATTATAAAACTAAAAATATTATTAATTAATATCTTAATATAAGTATATTATTTTAAGAATTAATAAAGATAAAAATAATAAAGATATATACTACTTACTATTTAGCTAATAAGTAGATTATATAAGCTTTTATTATTACTTTTATATAAATATATTAGCAATCTAAACCTTGGCAATCTTTGCATAGAACGCCTTAACTGCATCCAGCACCTTCCCATCAGCCTCAAGCCCTAGCCCAAAAGCCCTAGAGACATCAAATTTCGCCGGCCAACTATTCACAATTGCCTCAATAGCCGGATCCCTTTTCTCCTTAATCTGTTCAAGCGCCTTCTCACCACCAACCTCCTTCAGGGCGTCCAATATCTCCTGCACCGTGACTGTAACGCCGGGCAAGTTCACCACTCTTGAATCGCCAAACTTCTCCTTTAGAACGTCTTTAATCTTGACAAGATTCTTAACGACAGTTGCTGGACTGCAGACCCAAAGTTCCAGGTCTTTACTAACGGGTAGAACGTTGGGGACTCCTTGGAGAGACTCTCGGACAATGCCTGATGCAAAGCTTGATGCAGCTGCCGAAGGTGCGCCTGGGCGGACAATGACAGTGGGTAATCTGACAATTCGTCCGTCGAGAAGGCCGCGACGGGAGTAATCGTTGATCAAAAGCTCCACCAGCAACTTCTGAATGCCATATGAACTCTTAGGCTGAGGAAGTGTACCAAACTCAGTCACAAGGTCAGTCTGACCATAGATAGCGCAAGAGCTAGCAAATATCACTTTCGTACCAGGATATTCAGTCCGCAGCACGTCAAGGATACTTCGCACTGAGTCAACGTTAATTTTGAGTCCCAGGTCTAGATTGGCCTCTGCGCCACCGGACATGAGACCATGAAGGATGTAAACGTGGCTGAAGCGGTTGGCCAGCAGGGAAGTAACAGCTGATGTGTCTGTTAGGTCTGCTTTGAGGGATGTGACCTGGCTTTCTGCTCCCGAGGGGATGGGGGGTGTGATGATGTCGGTGAGGGTGAAAAGAGCGCTGGGCATGTCTTTGAGGAGAGATGTGATGAGTTCCTGGCCGATGAAGCCACCGGCTCCAGTTATCAGAACATGGTCGTTTGTTTGAGTCATGATGAGTATTTTGTAAAGCAGATATTGGATAAGTGTTGACTAATTGTTGAGTGTTCTAAATACTTTAAATGTAGGTGGAGGTCATGTCTTGATCTTAAGCAAAGCCTTCTTTTAACAATATTCTAACGTTTGCGATTTCTTAACATCGTCTCTCTTGATCCATGGTTTACACAGATTCTAGTGGCGAGCAGTGAATGGAATGTCCGGTCCGCTTAGTGCTCTTATGTGGTGGCGGTCAGAAATCCTATTGGTTAGGTGGACCCTCGCGGATGATGCACCATGTCTCGGCCGGAAACCAGACCGAGATAGTGCGCTGAGACATCGGATTCATAAACACAGACAGTAGGCGGGACATTCCGCCAGTCCCAGGTAAGGGGGAAAGCTTGGTAATGGCCTCATTCTTATGTAGGGTAAACATGTTAGAGTGGAAATGGCTTCTTGAGTAGCTAACAGAGTTTATGGCATTTAATGCAAGAACCTGTAGAACCAGATATGTAATCGCGATTTATCTGCAAAGGAGATTAAGCTATTTAATCCGTTCACTTAATAGAAGAGGAATGTAAACCAGAGACTTTTACAGCCTTTAAGATGAGACAATGGAGAAGTTTGCAAAACTTGACATCTCCCGATACTAACACAAATCACTGGTGATATGGTCTAGGAGTTTCTTTGTGCAATTCAGATATATTTCTCAATCGGAACTAACCCATGCCTCGACATCATCAATCCTTACATACTTGATATGCTGCCGATGCCAGGTATACGCCACATGCGCAACATCATTGTCCCCGTCCTTCTCAATATAAATACTCGGATAACTCAACTCCCTATTCTCCTGTCCCGAAGAACTATTCGTCCCACAAAACCCATCTCCATCCTCAAGCACACGCTCTCTCCACGTCAGTCCCTCGTCCTCCGAAACTCCAAGTGTCAGCGTCTTTCTCGGCGTTCCCCAAATCGCATCCTTTCCTGTCTTTGTGACTTGATTCGGTCGCTTGTCATCTTCGGGCGTGATGTCATCATACAACCCTTGTCGTTTGAGGGTATCAGCTGAAGCGTTGGATCTGTTGAAGACAATGGCGATATGGCCTGATAATAAACGGGCTGCACAGATGCCACTGTTGGGGTTTGGGAGGCTTGTCGCCTTTGGTGTTTCCCAGTCTATTCCGTTATTGGATGTTGAGCGGTAAACGTTGTCTGCCCAGCGGCTACGGTAGAATGCGACCCAGAGTAGAGAGCCGGATGCTGGGGGGAGGATGTTCATGTGAACAGAGCCAACACTGTCTGGTGCTTGCTTCTCCTTCCACGTTGCACCATTGTCATCTGAGTATAGAACGCCAGAGATGTCATCGCTGCCAATCCATCTGTGACCAGGTTCTGTGCGGCAGTAGAAAACTGGCAAGATCCAGGCCCCATCGCCATTGATGACGATGGGCTGTCTGATGAAAATGCCAGTGATATTAGGGAGAAGTCGACTAGCCTCGGACCAGGTACGACCCTGGTTAGAAGATGTGCGCTTCAGGATATAAGCGCCGTCCTGATTACCCGCGTCTTGCGAAGTGTGAAGCAACCAGATGTCCCCATTTTGAGGTGCCCTGAACAAAACGGGATTTTGACAACTTCTATTCTCATCAAACGAGATCTTTTGCGGGGAAGTCCAAGTCGATGAACCTGGTTCTAGTCGAGAGAGCCAGATACTGATATCAGGCAGTCCTTCTTGTGAGCCACCAAACCATGTACATAGCACAGTCTTGTCTGGAAGTTGCAACAAATTCGAAGCGTGAGATTGAACTGTCGCTGAGGGAACAGGAATAGTCTGAAGTTTGGGTGCCATAATTGCTTGCGGGTATCGAGCTGATTGTCGATGCTGCGATGAGTCTTGTCTTGGTGGTTTAAAACATCGCCTTGACGACTCAGATTTCGCGGCTTCTCCACGATCTCAGCGGATATTAGCCCGAAGCTGAACCCACTATGAATGGCTCGTCGACCAATAGGAAGGATGGCCGATTGAGTCGCGTTGGGGGTGAGGGGTTGATGATCCCAGTGGAATAATGCGGGGAAGGAAATGTTCGGCGATATCAGCGTTGGCCAGATCGGCGACAAGATGAGTCGCATAAAAGCGGCATTTAAAACAGATCAAAATAACATCAAAGCCTGTTCAATAGTAACATCACCATCATTACCAGTCCCTCAAGTGCCTTCAAAATGGAATACGTCAGGTAAGCACATCCGCCACTAGCCAGATCCTCTACTAACAGCCCAGACTCGGCAACACAGGCCTCAAGATCTCAAAGGTCATCCTCGGCTGCATGACCTTTGGCTCAAGCTCATGGCAAGGCTCACCCTGGGTTCTCGACGAAGAAGATGGCCTGAAACTTCTTAAAGCTGCCTATGACCAAGGCATCAATACCTGGGATACAGCTGATACGTACTCCAATGGCGAATCAGAAGTCATCATTGGCAAGGCCTTGAAGGAGTTCAACATTCCCCGTCAAAAGGTCGTTATCTTGTCAAAGATCTTTAACCCGGTTATGGATGATGGCACAAGGCCTGCTAGTATCAATGATGGGCCGCTTGTGAATCAGATGGGTTTGAGTAGGAAGCATATTTTCCATGCTGTTGATAAATGCCTTGAACGTCTTGGAACTGACTACATTGGTAAGTTTGTCTGACCTGGTGAACTGAGTGACATACTGACAGCACAGATGTCCTTCAAATCCACCGTCTGGACCGTGAAACACCCCCCGAAGAGATCATGCGCGCCCTTCACGACGTCGTGCAGTCCGGCAAAGTCCGCTACATCGGCGCCTCATCAATGTACACCTGGGAATTCGCCCGTCTCCAATACATCGCCCAATCTAAAGGCTGGACCCCCTTCATCTCTATGCAACCCTTCTACAACCTCCTCTACCGCGAAGAGGAACGCGAAATGCTACCCTTTTGTGAGGCCACAGGCGTTGGCGTCATTCCCTGGAGTCCTATCGCGCGCGGTCTTCTAGCTAAACCTCTGTCGAGCAAGAATGATGAGGCGAATCAGTCGATTAGGAGTCAGAGTGATAAGAAGACGGAAGCGTGGTTTGCAGATGCGAATTTGGAGATTGTGGATCGGGTTGAGAAGGTGGCGAATGATAAGGGGATTAGTATGGCACTTGTTGCTACGGCGTGGGTTCTGCAGAAGGGGTGTTATCCGATCTTGGGGTTGAATTCTGAGAAGAGGATTAAGGAGTCGGTGGAGGCGTTGAATGTCAAGTTTACCAAGGAGGAGCTGGAGTATTTGGAGAGCGAGTATCGGCCAAGGAATATTCAAGGCATGTAGACTTATGGTTTAGATAAAGGGTTTATAACGTATCAGCACATAGATGAATACCATTTCGTTTCCATCAATACAGCACGTATTGAAACCAGTAACCGCCCACTTCAGTCAGCATTCACTGAATGCCATTCAGTCTGCCTCCTTGAAACCCTTTTTTTTCCACCTTTTCTGACTGGGAAAACTTGATCCTTGAGGCCAAATTGCAGGGATACAAGGCCAGCTAATAATTTTATTGGTCTGTCCGCTAAAGCCTATGGGTGAGGCTGGTACTAGGACTGAAAAGTCAAAGCAAGCGAGAAGAAACATGCCCAGCACTTAGGATGGGGGTTTTAAGTCAGCAATGGATCTGTTTAAGAACTAGTATAATATAACCTTACCTCTCGCTGCCTATTAAAGAAGTATAATATCATTCTAGATTAGGCTGGCCCCACAGCCAAGCTTTCTCACCGCGAAGGCGACCTCCGGCAAAATATAGGATAGCTGGTCAGATTCTAACCTGGATAATCGAAAGATGGTCCGTAGCCCAAGAAGGTAAATGAGGTTCATTATGCTCCTCCGATAGGTGGAATCAATTGATCGTGAGTCAGGCTGGGTTGTGCCAAGGCTGACATACGACTCCGGGCCTAGGCTTTTTGACGAGATCACAGGGTTTACCGTGAGATGGTGTAGTGATCTTGGCTTCCTGAGGTGCTGTTACTTCTCTATAAAGCTGGCCTTCTTCCGCCTTTTTCTCTATCTCCAGTCCTACTCATCCAGCTTCAACCCCGCAGTTACCACATAAAGCTCTCCTCCGTCCCTTCTCTGTACCAACTCACCCTTTGTTATATCTCACCCGCTTAATACTCTTCACCATGCATACTTCCTCCATCCTCATGGCTACGGCCGTCTATATCTCCACTGTCACTGGTCTCGCGACGCCGCAGCTCTCAAAACGGTTCTCTGTCCCTGGAGCCTCAAGCGAGGATGGTTTCACCGTCCCAAAGGGCGTTCAGCCCGGCGTCTATGAGGTTTTCATTGACGATGCTGGCGTTGCGCACCATACTCAACTTGAAGACGCCGGTGAACATCGGGTAGACCACGCCTCTGCCAATGATGACGCCTCCAGTCTTGATCGAAGACAAGAAGGCACAGGACTGCGATTCATCACTTGTGGAGATTCGAGGGAGATGAACCATGGTTCCACGGACGATGCAGTCCGTGACTTGGTCAAACAATGTGGCAATGGTCGAAAGGTCGACTCTGGTCACCACATCTACTCTGTCAGGGGCAACGTGGCTGCATTCTACTGCAACTACGTCACCATCGTTAACTCACCTCCTCCTTTTGGGGTATGGGGCACGCCCCAGACTTGCTATGGCGACAGAGTCTGGAATATTATTGTCAGCGACATCAGTGGTAAATGTGGCTCGTTCAAGCCTGGCTGGAGCGAGGACATTTATGCTAAGCAGAAGAATTCTGTTGGGTATCACGAAGTTGGCGGGGATAAGCACTTCTGTGGCGAGGGGCACTTTTAAGCATTGTTGAAGTTCCTAGCCAATTCTTGGACAGGCGGTCGGGTTCATTGATTGCGAAGCTGAGGGAGGATCCAACATCAAATGCAGCCTTCTTGTACCGTTGTTGGATAATTTGTGAAACCTGAAGAAACAGTGCATTTGTGTGAGAGCTAAAGTCTAGAAGCCTGACGGTATGATGGTCTGGATTGAATTGTACTATGGATGGAATTAGTTCTCTCATGCTAGCCTACACCCTTTTAATAACTATCTCAAGTGTATACGGAAGGTTAAGAATTATCCTGGACCTTCGCATTCTTTTACCAGGCGCCATCAGGTAGTGCGATACTGAAGTAACAAGGTACTTTAAGCTTTGCTCCATTTTAACAATTATATTCCCTTTCAAGATCCTTCTGTATTTGGAAAGATAGCCATTGACTGCATGTACCCGTCGACATCAAGAAACGATGGATCAAAGCCAAAGATGGGTGATAGCCCAAAGGTCGTGTCCCATGTAGCCATCGTGTTCCCATCAATCCCAGTGAACATATCAGGATTAGTATTGTAGACATCCTCAAGGCCCTGATTAGCCTCATTCCCAGGCATCATCGACGAAATAGCATTCTGCACTTTATCCTGCACTCCATGCGAAGTCAAAAGACTAGTCACAGTCTCCAAACCTCTAATCATCAGATTCGCCAAATGCCACTTCCCCATAGACAATGACCGAAAATGGCTAATCAAACGAGTAATCTGATCTAGCGCTTGATCACGTCTGAACAGGTTATCCCCGTATTTATGTGACACTTTGGCGAGGAACATGGCTGCGAATGCTGTCATCGAGAGCAGATAAGATGGTATCCCGACAATGCTGGTGGAGAGGTCAGGGTCGGTGAGGAGGATGTCGATGATGGCTGATGCGGAAGTTACGGCCATTGAGGCTGTGTCGAGGAAATGGCTTGGTATTTGGTTGGATTGGCCGCGGAAGACGTGGGAGTAGAGGTATAGTTGGGCGAGGTGGAAGTGGAAGAGAGCTCCTTTCCGTGGGAATGCTCCAATGTTGGGATGGCCCTCTGCAACTCTGTTAGTTGATGTAAAGAGTGAGTCTGTAGACACATACCTGGGAGCCGATCAGTCCACTTCGTGATCCACTGGTCAAGCTGTCGATGGTAGTGGACTATTTGACTAAGATACAGTCGCGGAATCTCCTCTCCTTTATCAGGGCCGAATAATCGTCGTATATTCCGCAACATACCCATTAGTTCAACCTGACTCATGAGTCTTTCATCCTGGTCCGTAGCCAGCGGACAGTTCAAGATACCCTCCCAGTCCTGCGTAAGCCAATCATCCTGTATAATGGCCGGTCTATCATAAAGAATAGCAAGGTGCTGGTCGCAGATGTATAGAATAGACCAGATTCGAGCAGAGTCCATGGCTTCTTCAGATTGATCTTTTATGGCAAGACTGTAACTGTTATGGATGTTGCATTCTGCAGCTCGTCTGATCGCATGGCCTGATAATGTCCAGGACAAGTCACTAAGCCAGTACGACGCGATGCTGAGAGCTCGGAAGTAGTCCCTGTCACCTTGGCGTTGCAGCATCGACTTTTCGGTCAATCGCCGGAGTTCAGAGTTGCAAATGCCATATACTTTATCGGCAGCTGGGTCGTGGAGAGCGGCGATAGTGAGGGTAGCAGCACATAGGATTGATGACTTGCGACGAAGCTGCTCGAGAGTTTTATAGGGACATCCGATTGAGTAAATAAACCCGTCCAAACGATCTCGATAAACAACAAACAACCGCTCAGCGTCAGCCAGTGAGATCTGTCCTTGAGAAATAAAATCATTGATAGCTTGACTTGGGTTCTCGTTCCCACTTCCAGGTGATCGAAGTGCTCTCATTCTAGTAAGAGTGTATAGAGAATGAATGGGCGCATGAGGCAGTCTATCGTCTTCGGGCGTGAGTTTCGGCGAGTTGTCGCATGATGGGCCATAATTATCGTCCAGTTGAAGTGTCGTTGATTCTTGTGGTGGCGGCGCTGAAGAGTCTTTTCGCTTGTTCATCCGTGATGTCTGTAATGGCGGTAATTCTGGTAAGCCCATTATACTTCTCATCTCCTTGACTGCTGTGTACATCTGATCGAGATCTG
This sequence comes from Fusarium fracticaudum, assembly GCA_003353625.1. Taxonomy (NCBI): domain Eukaryota; kingdom Fungi; phylum Ascomycota; class Sordariomycetes; order Hypocreales; family Nectriaceae; genus Fusarium; species Fusarium fracticaudum. The sequence continues at coordinate 2,936,415 of PDNT01000007.1, forward strand.
AAAGCATTGCTTCAGATAGCCTAATACAGTCAGCGAGACCTCAGTGCAGTTGAGCCCAAGCATACTCTGTTTTTTCATCAATGATGGTCTGCAGGTTCTTGCTAACAGTGCAGTTGCTTAGCTTCTTCTCTTTACAACGGCGACATGGTGGTCCAGCATCATCCATAAAGCATTTAATCTAAGTAAATCAGTTACTTGATTTTACCAATTAGTGGCTGTCATGGTACCTTGTGCTTCCGACATGTTGTGCATGCCCTGATATGTCTCGAGATATGAGCGACAGGATGCTCCGAATTGGAAGTTATCGCCACTCGTTTCGGCGGAGGCTATCACTGATCAGCGCCCCCGCAACCTGCAGATCAATTACACATAAACACACCACGCTCCCCTCGTACTCTTGCGTCGCAGTACTTCCGTTCCGTTTCGACATCTTGACTCTGTCGTTGGCTTTTGCCAGTGATTAATGACCCAAAACACGTCAAAGTTGCGCAGGCTCAAAAACGCGGGGGCAGTTAGTCATCGAGAATTACTGCATTGACTAGAGCAGATGTGGTAGGGATCTGTCGCTGGGGAAATGCGGAGTTGCACGGAGGCATCGTTAGTCCGGGTGCCTCCGCAGATGATTTTATTCATTGTGGATCAGGAGTCATAAGGAGATATTCGAGCTTTGTGCATGATGCTTGTGCATAATACATAAAGAGGGCTGTGAAAGCAATTGTGCATAGTGTATAACCTCGGTTTTGTCCCACCAGAATGAATGGAGACCATGAGTACGGAGTAAGCATTCATCATACTGTGAGTGCTTATACACCGTCTAGCTGTCTCAGGCATAATTTACTCTTAACTTAACAGAATGGCCAAGAGATCGTTATTCATTTAGTGCCTGAATATTGTTGTTCTGTCTTTGGTGACCTTTCAATGCTTCTTCAACCCTTCTGATCCGTAAAAGGCCCAGTTTGGTCGGTCTCATAGCCAATAGGGATAAAGACCGATAGACACGGACCAGCTCGCGGATGTCGGATAAGAACCTGGTGATCTGTCGGCTACCCTAAACTGAATCGGAAGACAGCGATTATTTATCTCAATTGACATCTACCAATATCGCTGCTCCTCTAGATACGCACAATCATCATTATACTATTTCATTATGGCACAGGCTAGTACACTCATCTTATCTGAGGCTCTCTCATCATTGCCTCCAATCCCGGCTTCGCATCAACAACTCCGCACTCAAACACGCTCCACCATCCAAAACACTTCCTCTCCAGCGCCCGTGCTGGTTATCCTCGACGATGACCCAACAGGAACACAAACATGCCATGACATCACCATCTTGACAGTCTGGGATGTCCAAAACCTAATCTCAACGTTCAAGCAAGTCGGAACTGGCAATGGCTTCTTCATTCTCACCAATTCACGTGCCCTTCATCCGCAACAAGCACGTGATCTCATGATCGAGATCTGCGCCAATCTAAAGACAGCTTCTCAAGAGACAAACCTCCCTTATGAAATTGTGCTGCGTGGTGATTCTATCCTCAGAGGTCATTTCCCTCTTGAGCCTGAGGCGGTAGAGCATGTGAACGGCGCGTTTGACGCGTGGATCTTGTGTCCGTTCTTCCTCCAAGGCGGACGATACACTATTAACGATATTCATTATGTTCATGAGGGCGATAAGCTCATCCCCGCAGCTGACACGCCTTTTGCCAAGGATGCGACCTTTGGATACAAGAGTTCTAATCTTCGGGACTACGTTGTTGAGAAGTCGAAGGGAAAAATTCCGCACGATAATATTGACTCTATCGATTTGGAGACTATCCGTGTGGGTGGCCCAGATGCAGTTTTGAAGAAGATCATGCAGCTCCCAAAGCGAAGCGACACCCCTGTTGTACTAGTCATCAACGCAGCTGCAGATGAAGATATCGACGTTGTCGTCACGGCTCTTCTACAGGCGTCGCAGCAAGGGAAGAAATTCTTGTACCGAACAGGCGCTGCTTTTGTCTCAGCGCGTCTGGGTATATCATCTATCCCGCCTCTTTCAGCTGGCCAACTTGGTTTATCCAAGAGTGTTGGTGGCCTCATCATCGCAGGTTCATACGTACCCAAAACCACCGCGCAACTGGACTCTCTGGTTCAAAAGTCAGGAAGCAACCTAACAACGATCACGCTCAACGTCAAAGCACTCCTCAAATCCGACGAGGCAGCGAAAGAAGATGTCGCAAAAGCAATTGAGCTTGCGTCACAGCATATCAAGAACGGACAGGACGTTCTGGTCATGACAAGCCGGGAGCTCATCGTCGGGAAAGACGAGGTTGAGAGTCTCGATATTGGCTCAAAGATTGCACTCGCTCTGGTGTCGTTCCTTCAGGGACTAGAACAGAAACCTCGTTACATCATCGCCAAGGGCGGAATTACGTCGTCAGATATGGCGACAAAGGGATTGAGGATGAAGCGTGCTCTTATTGTTGGCCAAGCTGCGCCTGGAGTTCCGATGTGGCGATGCGATGAGCCAGAGTCTAAGTGGCCGGGGTTGAACTATGTTGTCTTCCCTGGAAACGTCGGGCATAATGATAGTTTGTATGAGGTTGCTAGGCAGTGGAGGGAGTTTGAGTAGGGTAACAATCACTAAATAAACACAGTGTATCACTGCAATGTTCTGAAATATGTATGTATTATATCGCTTGAGCTATTCTAATCTTGGTGGTGCTCTCACTACTCTTGGCGGTGCTCTCATTATAGGTGCTTCATCCCCATCGCTCTGAGAAGAACTATCATCCCTCGTAGCAACCATGGTGAATGTTTCGTTTTTGTGGACATATATACCACCGTCGACTTGGCCGCTGTGGTGGACGTCATCAAGAGGGATACGATCAGAAGCGAAAACAGTCCGAGGTGTCAATGCAGACCCTTGGCCCCAACGACGCTGGGAACTTCGACTTCCGTAATCCGCCGGATCTGTTCTACCGCTCTTCGATGTCGCGTACTTCTTGATGCCTCGGGTAAGTAAGCCCTTGAGTGCCGGCAGCGAGCCGACAACAAGAGCTGTTGCTGTTTCCACGGCGCCCCAAATAGCTAGTCCCACGAGATCGACCTGGTTTCCAACGATGACTTTTGTCATGCGAACAACGGCAACGCAGATGATGATGATACCCAGCGAAAAGACAACTCCAAGTCCAATCTTTTTCTTTATGTCGAATTGTAAAGAGGGAAGTACTGCGATCGGAAGCGCCATAATCATGAGGTCTGTGGCAACGTCGACGGTCGTTGAGAAGATGACATTAAAGGACTGTCTCCATTGTTCTTGTGGTGAATCACAACTACCTGTGAGAAGTCAGTAGATGTTCAAAATACGGGGAACGTGAGCTGCTTGACATACCATGGAAGTAGTTGGAAGGCGGGCTGCAAGTTAGGGCACTGCAGATGACGCACACGATGAGTGCTAAGGCTGCAAACACTGCAACACCGTACCAGCACCGACGGACGATGGGAAACGGTTGCACCAGTCTGTAGAACAAGGCCAGAAAGCTTGCTTTTACAGACCATAAGATGATCCAGAACATCTTGATGACTGGGAACTGCCACCGAGTGATTTGACTGCGATGGAACTCAAGCTCCTTTGGATCGTAGGCTATGCGACCGGCCTGGAGGTGCGTCATATACCAGAGAGAATCCATCTGCTCAGTCTGGAGTATAGTCATGGTGAGGGCACACAGCCACGCCCAAGTAATCCAGTAGTCATCGGCAAGAAAGCGTCGGTTCTGCAGCCATCGTACGAAGAGCCGTAGCGATACAAAGAGTGTAGCGATGGTGAAGCATGTCCAGACGATGATGGTGAGTCCTTGGCGGTTCACGGAGCTTGCAGCGCCTGTGAGAGGAGCATTTGGGTCTGGCGGCGGAGGTGTTGACATGATGATGATGACTTCGGCGGTGGCTTGCATGATGCATTTGGAGATGCATAGGGCTACTCATATAGGGGAGCAGAAGTCTGTCGCGGGACGGTGATCATCGTGTTGGTTCAGCCGACGAAAGAGAGGCAAGGTTTAGACAATGGGACATCACGGCACAGCCGTATCACATCACGCTGCAGGTGAAACAAAAGAAATTTGTTCAAGGGAAAATCTTTACTTGTCGTCTACAGAGTACATCGATGCAAATCGGAAATCGGATCTGACAGCCCATGGAAGGCAGTGTGACAGAGCCTCAGAGGTAAGGCCGAACAGGGGATATCTGTGATCAGTAGCTGAGCTTAACAGCGGGATAATTTGTATTCTCCCTTTTTCTTTCGGCAAATGATTTGTTCTTGGGAGGTCAAGACGGCAATTGATCATTTCCATACGAATTGACCATCATCAGCACGAAAAGCAAGGTGCATTTGCACAGCGGTGGGGAACATGAGACAGCAGCATCGGTCCAATGACTCTGTCTGGTCTTTGTTAGTCCAAAAAGTGAGAGAAGACAAGGGAGAAAACAATTGATCGCCTCCCTTTATACTTGCTTTTTCCATCGATCCACTTTGTCTCACAGCATCCAAGGGACTCGTAGCCACACCGCAGATCTTTCCGTTTACGATAAGCCTTACCGTCGTCTGCCGTGATTTACATTAATTGAAACGCCGAGTGGGGGCAAGGTGGCGGTTAGTCCCGTATTTGATTTCCCGTAATGGAATCGGGATGAAGGGGGCAAAGACATGTCTCACACCCAAATGGTTTGGAGTGAGAGCAATGATCACGCACGCATGAGTCTTCGATTTGTAATTAAAGCTGTTGATGCGAGGGAAAGATAGAGTTCGTGATGGACCTGGGAGAAGGTTATGATTGCAACCAAGACGACTGCAGGGAGGGATTGTGGTGTCAGCATGGACCTTGGTCAATTCAATGGGTTGGTCATCTGTTTGCTCCAGGCTGCTGGGCCCACGACAGTCCAATGCAATGCAAGTTTGCATGCATGATGCCCACTCAAATATGATAACTGACAATTCGCTATTCATTCATCGAATCTGATTTGTAGCTAACAAAGCCGTCAAGTTACATCTAGTCTCTAGTCCTGCATCATTGCCACACAGCTGCATATCAAGGGCTCCCAGTACCTGCATAATATTTGCTTGCATGCATGCATCCCACCATCAATTACTCCAGACTGCCCAATACCTGCCCCAAATTCACTAGTTTCGTCAGAAACGAGAACACATAAGCACACCGAGGTTACACCACCTCGGACTCCGCTGCGGCGAAATCATGCGTTGCAGAAAATAAATGTTCTGCATAGATTAAGACTTGATGAGAGCCACTTAGCTGCATTCTTTTCTGTACATACATACATTGACTTCAAAGTCTTTTTCCTACGGCCCATTTATCAGCATGTATCCTGGGTTTTCTTTTCTTCTACTCGCGGTACTTGCCGTCTGCACAGGAGCCATTGGTTCAGCACCGAGATGCAAATGCGTATGTACACGACATCCAATCTATCATATATAACCTGACTAACGGTTAAAGATCCCCGGCCAATCCTGCTGGCCCTCTCCCACAGAATGGAGAGCCTTCGACAAACAGATCTGCGGCGCTCTTATCAAGACTGAGCCAATCGCGCAGTCATGCTACCCCGGTCCAGAGAAGGATCTGAAGCAGTGCGCTTACGTGAACAAAATGTGGTCCGATCAGGATTTCCAGTCGTCGAATCCTATCGGGAGACCTTATCCGTACAACATCACCTGCGCGCCCGTGGATTACGCTGCAGGTAAAAAACCTACCACTTGCAGTCTTGGATCTCTGCCTGTTTACGCTGTCAATGCTACTACTCTGTCAGAAATCCGAGAAACTATTGCTTATGCGCGTAAGCGGAATATCAGGCTTGTTGTTACCGGAACAGGCCATGATCTTCTTGGTCGGTCTGATGGGTTTGGTGGTCTTGAGCTCTGGCTCCATCAGTTCAAGAACGGTATTGAGTTTCAGAAGATTTACAAATCCGAGAATCAGTGCAAGAGATCGCGCTGGAAGGGTAGTGCTATCAAGATTGATGGTAATTACCAGTGGCGCGATGTGTACAAGGTCGCTAAGGCGAACAATGTCATCGCAGTTGGTGGTGGCTCTATCACGCCTGGGGCGATCGGCGGGTGGGCTTCTGGTGGTGGCCATGGACCTGCGACGAGAAACTACGGACTTGGTGCTGATCAGATCCTCGAGGCAGAAGTGATGCTGGCTGATGGGAGAGTCATCATCGCCAACCACTGCGAGAACACTGATCTCTTCCGCTCCATGCGCGGGGGAGGTCCTGGCTATGGTATCACGCTGAGCAGCACCATCAAAGCTCATCCGAACGTCAAGACTGTCACAGCGCATCATCTCCAGATCGCACCACTGGAGAAGACAAAGAAAAATGCAGATCTACTCGACGCTGTTTCTGTTCTGCTGCAGTCGCTTCCTGACCTCAACGACGCTGGCTTCGCTGGCTACGGTTACTGGTTCCGAAACTATCCGACTGTCTTTGTTGGAAACGCTACATCTGGCTATACACACGGTTTCTGGACAATTGGCAAGTGCCGTGAAGAGGCCGAGGCTGCCTGGGCACCTGTGAGAAAGGTCCTGTCGAAGTTTGAAGATAAGCTCTATATCAACGAGAGCTGGGCTACGTACGACGACTACTGGTCATTCTACCACGCCGAGTCAGGGCTTTACGACCCGACGGGTAACACTTCAGTTCTCACTTCACGATTAATCGACCGTCGGAGCGTAAAGAGTTTCGACAAAGTTCGAGATGCCGTTGAAGTCATGAGCGGCAAGCCTGATGAGTTCGGCACAAGTGTTATCCTTCTCACGTCCGGAGGCCAAGTCTTCAAGGACGCGTCTGACAAGACGAGTGGACTGCTCCCCGCGTGGCGAAAATCACACTACGTTCTTGTCTCGGGCACGGGTATTTCTCGTACTGCAAACAACACTGAGCGCAAAGCGGCGAATGACGACGTCACGTTTGTCAAAGGTGCTGCGGCGAAGAAGTTGGCTCCTAATACTGGTGGCTACATGAATGAGGGCGATCGTAATGACCCTGATTGGAAGAAATCGTTTTATGGGAGTTTGTATGGTGAGCACCTGAAGACGAAGAGGAAGTATGATCCTTGTCATGTTTTCTACTGTCCTACTTGTGTTGGGTCTGAGGAATGGGTTGAGAAGCCAGATGGACCATTATGTAGAGTTGCGTAGATAGTAGACAAGATCTGGTCTTGAGTATATTCTATTGTATATAGCCTATTCAACGATGCTTCTGAGTTGTGTCTCCGGTGGATCCCAAACAATGTCCTGAATGCTTAGCCTTTGCCTCGCTGGAACCTTGATGCTACCAAGTTCCGACCTAATTTCGACATTCTCTTCATTCTTGAACAAAAGCATTGGCATCGTCTGGTGAAACTCCGCCAATGTGAACTTATCATGATGTCCCTCAGCGCGGGGGTTCAACGCGTCCATTGCTCGCGTGCTGATGGCCTCGTAAAGAAGCTTTGCATCATCGACTGTTCCAGCGTGGAACAAGCCAACGCCCAAGCTTGCTATCTTAAGAGGATCCCCATCGCCGTAGGGAGTGAATGGATTTCCGACGTTGTTGACCGATAAGCACGCGTTGATTCCGTAGTCTTTGATTAGCTTAGGGACCATGATTGTGCCACATGGTCGACTGAGTGGTTGGCTTTGTTCGGAATCATCGGATCCATGTCTGCCCATCATGTACAGATCGCTAGTTGGTAATCCGACGAAGTGGATCGGTAACTTTGTCTCCCTCAGCTTCTTTGAGAGTCTGAGGAGTTCATCATGAGTAGCTAAAGTAAGTCTCGTCGCATGCCCAAAAACAACAGTCGGAGCGCCGGGATATGTAGGCCATTTGAGACGCTCGAACTCTTCAATGACGTGATCAAAAACAGACATGTGGGTTCCGTCGCCTTTCAGGTTAAACTCAATATGAAAGTCGAGATGCTTGCCATGTTTCAATGCCGTCTCAATAGCCCACCGAATATTCTGGTTTTGCGCTTCCAGATCAGATTCCACATACGGCGTGGTACCAATAACATCAATATCCGAGCCAAACTGCTCAAGCGCCTTGTCAAGCATTGCTCGGTTCGCCTCTCCATTGTCCGTCGAGAATATAGGGTCCTGTGCAAAAGCGCAGATTTGCACTGTCAAAAAGTCCGCGAATTCCTTCTTCAGCCGGATCCCCACCTCCAGAGTCTTGAGCTCAGTGACGGAGTCAACCTCAACAAAGGCTCTCATGAAAGTGACACCCTGTCCGTAGCTTGTAGCTATAAGCTGAGAGCCTCGTAAGTACAAGTCCTCCTCCGTGTAGCGTTTCTTTGCTTCAGCTGTATTGGCCAAGGCTTCCTGGAAGCCTCCCGTTTTTGGAGCTAGATCAGAGTAATCTGGGTGGTTTGGGGACTTGGGGTGGTTGCAGGTGAGAAGATATGGTTTGTCGAGATGGATATGAGGATGGCAGAGTGAAGGAAGCATTACGCTCGGTGTTGTTTTTTCGGCCGCTGGTTTCATGGAGGTCACTACTCCTTCCTCTATTCGGATGTCCCATTGCGCTGAGGAGTCTTGGAATGGAAGAATTATGTTTTTGAGGTTCATGTTGAGTTATATGAATGTTCTGCTGGTTTGAGGCTTGAGAGAATAAACTCGCGATAACTGTGAACCCATTCACAGTGTCATTGATTCCCCTCATCTCGAATGTGGACCAATCATGTTGGGGTCTGGATGTATATTAGTCAGGGTGAATAATTATCCGGCCTTCAGCTATAACTTTGCTTGCAAGATCATGTAAAAGAGACTCGGTAAATGCCCCGACGGATTGAAATATTCCGTCCCTCCACCCAAAAGTAATTGCCGAAATGCTTTAAAGTCAAGGTATATCATTTGTGCGGATAAACTCAACGTCATAACCAAGTTTATGCACCCAACGATCTCCAAATCTGGGGAAACTCGGCTGATCCTCCGCACAAACGATGACGATCTTGACTCGAAGGGGTATCTTTCGGTAGTCCACCATCATCAAGTCCAACCTCTCCCCCACAAACTCCAATTCAAGATCGGCCCGTTTCGAGATCATCACGAGTTGCTGCATATTAGGCTTCTCGAATTTTCCGGGTGGTTGGCCTTCACACTGACGATCTGTTTTTGAGGATTTATAAAGACGTCGGATCCCGCGGAAGACCTCTTGGTTTTGGCTTTCGTTTAAACAACTTTTGCCAGGGTCAAAATGGTGTTTGTTACATTGAAGGGCATTACGACGACGGCAGTGCTATTCTGTCAGGCTATCTCGGCTGTCGCAGAGAGTTCAAGTCGTGAGTCTTCATCTTCATTCCCTTCACATTGGATGATTATTAACATGTCTGCAGCAATCCACGTCGACGGCACGTCTTTCGCCCTCAACGGCGATAACGTCTCATACCGCTTCCACGTCGACAACACCACCGGAGACCTCATCAACGACCACTACGGCGGCCCCGTCGCCGAAGATGGAATCACCGCTGAGATCGGCCCCATTCAAGGCTGGGTCAATTTAATCGGCCGCGTCCGCCGCGAATTCCCCGACCACGGAAGAGGAGACTTCCGCATCCCAGCTTTCCAGCTCCAGCAAGCCAGCGGCACGACCGTCACTGACTTTCGCTACAAGTCTCACGAAGTTGTGCAAGGAAAACCTGGGCTACCTGGTCTTCCGTCAACGTTTGGTGAGGATGATGATGTGTCGACTTTGGTGGTGAGGATGTATGACAATTATAGCTCTATTGCTGTTGATCTGTCGTATTCGATATTTCCGAAATATGATGCTATTGTAAGGAGTGTCAATATTACGAATCGGGGAAATGCGACGGTGGATTTGAAGAAGGTTTCCAGTTGGAGTGTTGATTTGCAGCAGGATGATCTGGATCTTATTGAGATTAGGGGTGATTGGGCTCGTGAGGGTATGCGTGTGCGCCGAAAGGTGGACTTTGGAACACAAGGGTGAGCATTATGCCTGTGAAATGACGACGCAGTGTGCTAAGGGTGTCGCAGATTCCAGAGCTCTGCTGGATATTCCTCTCATCTTCACAATCCGTTCCTCGCCCTCGTTTCATCAACAACTACTGAGACACAAGGCGAAGCTTGGGGATTTTCCCTGGTGTACACCGGCTCCTTCGCCGTTGACGTCGAGAAGAGCTCACAGGGACTCACCCGCGCCCTTCTCGGTCTCAACCCTCTCGACTTCTCATGGCCCCTAAAGCCCGGTCAGACCTTCACCACTCCCGAGGTCGTCTCCGTCTTCTCAAATAAAGGCGTCGGTGGCATGTCTAGACAGTTCCACCGCCTGTACCGAAAGCATTTGATGAAGAGTAAATACGCGGAAGAAACGCGGCCTGTCCTTCTCAACAGCTGGGAGGGCTTGGGTTTTGAAATCAACGAGACTGCCATTGAGAAGATCGCCAAACAATCTGCTGACCTCGGTATCAAATTGTTCGTCATGGATGACGGTTGGTTCGGTAACAAGTACCCGCGAGTTAACGATTCAGCTGGTGTTGGAGACTGGCAACCTAACAAGGAACGCTTCCCTGACGGATTGACTCCTCTCGTTGAGAACGTCACTGACCTAAGAATTGCGAATGCTTCCGATGATCTAAAGTTCGGTATCTGGTTCGAGCCCGAAATGGTGAACCCCAAATCGGAATTGTACGACAAACACCCCGACTGGGCGATTCACGCAGGCTCATATCCCCGAAGCGAGACGCGTAACCAATTGGTTCTCAACGTAGCTCTGCCTGAGGTTCAAGACTTCATCATCGACTCTGTTTCCAAGATTCTCCGCGAATCGCCCATTTCCTACGTTAAATGGGATAACAACCGTGGAATCCACGAGACGCCTGATCCTACTCTTAACTACAAGTATATGCTGGGTCTCTATCACGTCTTTGAGACTTTGACGACTCGCTTCCCTGACGTTCTGTGGGAAGGATGCGCTTCAGGTGGTGGACGGTTCGACCCCGGTGTTCTTCAGTGGTTCCCTCAGATTTGGACGTCGGATGATACAGATGCAGTTGAGCGTATCGCTATCCAATTCGGCACGTCACTGGCTTATCCCCCATCCGCTATGGGAGCTCATCTATCACATGTCCCTAATGGAAACACCCAGAGAATCACCTCTGTAAAGTTCAGAGCCCATGTTGCTATGATGGGTGGCTCCTTTGGTGTTGAACTCGACCCGAGCGATCTTGAGCCTGAAGAGAGGGATCAAATTCCTGGTCTTATTAAGCTCTCTGAGAAGATCAACCCGATTGTCATCACTGGAGACTTTTACAGACTTGCTCTACCTGAGGAAACAAAGTACCCAGCTGGGCAGTTCATCTCAGAGGATGGCAAGAAAGTCGTGCTTTTTGCGTTCCAGACGAGAGCGACTATTAATAATTCTTGGCCTTGGTTCAGACTTCAAGGATTGGATGCAAGTGCCAAGTACAGGGTGGACAATAACCAGACGGTTTCTGGTTCCACGCTGATGAACATGGGCATTCAGTTGACGTTTGAGGGGGATTATGACAGTCAAGTTTTGATGATTGAGAAGCAATAGTTCGGACAGCTAGGCTACTGGTAACGTACTGTAAATAATGCTCTGAACATAAAGGCTCGCTCGGTAATATCAATATCTCCGTAACACATGATAAGTTCAAACTGCTCATCCAACGCGTACAAACAACACAATGAAGTTCCCACCAAGATGATCCCCGGATACTGACACCTTTCCATCTTTTACCTCTCGTAAGTCCTTAAGTAGCCTCAAGCTTGCATCACCATAAACTTAGCAGTCTAATTCTGTGGCAGCTGTGCACTGATAAGCTTCTGCAGCTGACGCAGAGTGTCAACACTCATGGTGACGTTGACCATCTCGGAACCTTCGATGCCATTGGAAGTAGCCACGTCAGGGTTTGGATAGTACCAGCATGCAATAGCAATAATAGCATAGATGACCTAGAACTGTCAGCACCTACGAATGCTCACATGACGGGGTTGACTTACCACGAGGAGTGCACCCTCAAGCCAGTTGGACTCGCCATCGCGGAGGAAGTTTCCAACCACCAAAATGGACAAGACAAGCAGGACGATCATGAAGATCTCAAAGTTCAGGTCCATAGGCTTTCCGATGGCCCATCCGACGAGAACAACGAGGGGACCGTTGAAAAGGGCTGTTTGGATAGATGGACCGAGGCAGTGATATAGTGCGACGTTGATGACGCCATCTGAGAAATTGTCAGCTCATATATCCACGAATAAAGCATTATACTCACCATATGCTTCATCGATGGCTGTCAAGTGTTCAGCAGCCTTCTCAACAAAGGGCAAAAGAATGAGACCCAAGAACTGATCAGGCACTCCACTCTCAACAACATGCTCAATCTTCTCAACGAGGAAGATGAGAAGAGCAGTCACAAAAGCAAGAGCAATCAATATAGCAATAATAGCCTCCGTCATGGTAAACTTGGGCTTCTCCATATCAGCCTCGCGATCAGCATCCCGATGCTCATCCATCTCAATAACCTCGTCGAAAATACTATGCTGGCTGCTGGCTTGATACCAGATGTAGAAGAAAAACGCGATGATCAGTGCAATCGATGTAGCTTGACTGATGCGAAGCACATCGTCTTGCAGTTTACCCTCTGTGAACTTCTCATGCAGAACTCGGAAGCCTGGAAAGTCGGGCACGACCTCGGCTTTGAGGGCGGAGTAGAATGCGCTGGGAATGAGGAGACCAAATGCTGCGACGAGAAGAAGTCCCGTGCCGACTTCTGAGACAATGGCGTGGAACTTTTGGCTGGCTTGCTTGAGGCCACCAACGAAAAAGCACAGACCGAGACAGAGAAGAAGGTTGGTCAAGATACTGCCAAGTATGGCGGCTTGGATGATGGGAATGAGATTGCCTTCATCGCCGTTATCTTCAGGAGAGTTGACCTCATGCTTCGAAAGGAGAACAATGAAGAGAATAATCTCAATGATAGACCCAAACGTCGTCTCGATAAGAATACCAGCTACCTTGGGCAATTTTCGCGCAAACTCCTGACCAGCGAAACCAAGCAGATTGGCAGTTGGAATGACAGCGATGTACGCGGTAGCAAACTTCCAGAGGTGCAGACCAGGGAAGAACTGAAGGATGATGGCGATGGGGACGAACGGCCAGAGGATGTTTACCCATTTCGACGCGGTGCAGGAACTTCGCCAGAGAACAGCGAGGAAATGACGAGGATGGAAACCGCTTCTCCCGCTTTCTCCCTCGTGGGCAATGTGACTTGAGATCTGCGGCAGAAGCGGGGTTGATTCAGAGCCATGGCCCGGGAGGATATTGCTCGCCATTATCACGAGTCAAGTAACAAACAAATCAAACAGATGATACTCAAAACTGAATAAGCTTAAATAAAATGAAAGTGTAGATAGAGCAGGGAGAGCCAAGAAATAAGAAGAGAAAGGGGCTGGGATCGTAATAACGTGACGCTGGTGTTTGCGGTGGTGGCGCAGTTGATGTCCAATGAAGACGCTGTGATGAGACACATTTACAGGGGCTCAAGGCAGGGATCGAAACTCTAAACAAAGCTTGTTTTTGGTGACGTTGGCTCAGCAGGGTTCTAGACTCTGGAAGAAGCATTGGCCATGCTTTACCCCGCAGAGTAAGAATCTGATCTGATCTGACTTTTTTTCAAGGGAGGGTTCACGCTTTTGAGAGCCAGTCGTCGTGTCCTCTTACGCTATACTCTCACTGTAAAAGTCTACTGAGCTAAGATGGCTCTAGACGTATCGATAATGAAACCATCTCTCCAAAGTAGTTTAGCCATGTCTCACAGCCCCAGCACGGAATGGCCCTTGATACTAACTAGCGCGCACAGGATCACCCTCGACTAAAAAATACAAGCATCACCTCCCAAAAACACCCGTGATCCCGTCATCGGCAGTCCTATTTTTTTTGACACCAGATCCAACGAATGAGAGACGCGTCTCCCCGCACTCACCATGTAGGCGCTCACCGATTCTCACCGATGAGAGAGTTTTCATTCTCGCCTTACCGAGAAAGCCTATTATGTAAAATGGTAATACGCTTTTTAGTGTTGTTGGTCACACTCACGGCTACGACGGACCACGTTGTTATTGCGCGATGGACTCGGTATAGTTATCGTTATGTAAATTTTACATACAGTATACTTTTGTGCGTGAAAAAGTCTGAAACTCATGTGATGAAAATTTACCAATCGCTCATTTCTCGTCCTAGTCTATATAACTATTCTTCTTTTTCCTACAGATACAATAATTTATAGTCATTCTTTCTACGATCTTCTACATTCTCGATTTCGACTAGTCTCTGACAAAGTTTCACTACGGCATCTCCCTCGTGATTGGACAGATCCGTTTTCGTTCAGCTTGCTTGGCTTACGACATCACCCGCGAGACCAGTCACATAATGCCTTCAGCGGTGAGAACTGATTTTTCTCCTCCTCCATCAAAGCAGCTCAAGCCCATACCCTTCCGTCCGATGAAGTCACCTATTCCCGACTATCTCAACCGCGTGCTGGAGAATGCACGGCCCATAGAGGATGGCAAGCCCGCCAGTTACATCGAGACGCTGGCAAAGGCGGACACGTCCAAGATAGCTGTGGCGCTGGCGATGGTGGATGGCCAGATTTACTCTGCTGGTGATGATGATGTTGAGTTTTCGATGCAGTCTATTTCGAAGGCGTTTGTGTATGCGCTCGCGATTGAGGATGCGGGGTTGGAGAAGGTGCTGGAGAAGATTGGCGTGGAACCCTCTGGAGACGCGTTTAATAGTTTGTCGCTGGAGCGCGGGAGCAACAGACCCATGAATCCTATGATCAACGCCGGAGCCATCACAGCACATTCTCTCATTGGCGGACCAGACTGGACAGCAGAGCAAAGATCAGACCGCATTCTCAAAGCCATGTCGAAGCTAGCAGGTCGTCAATTGCGCGTCTGCGAAGAGGTTTACGAGGCTGAGCTGCGCGATGCAAACCGTAACATGGGAATCGGTTACATGCTCAAAGCAGCTGGGATCATCACCGGCGATGCACAACAGATCGTGCAGGGATATATCCGCCAATGCGCCATTAATGTCAATGTTCGAGACCTGGCCACCATGGCTGCTACGCTCTGCAACGCGGGCTGTCACCCCGCGACGGGAGAAAAGATCATTCCTCAGAACAGCGTGCGGCAGATCCTCTCCGTCATGACGACTTGCGGCATGTACGATGCTGCAGGCGACTGGGTATCGCGGATTGGCATCCCCGCCAAGAGTGGAGTTGCTGGTGGTATCATCGGTGCTCTGCCGGGTCAAATGGGCATCGCTGTCTTCTCACCCAAGCTTGACTCACGGGGGAATAGTGTGCGCGGCGTCGCCATCTGCGAGCAGTTATCCAGCGACATGGGTCTTCACATGATGGACGTCAGCCAGATCGCCCAAGCAACAGTGCGCGTATCCGTCGCGACAATCCTCCCCGGCGACAACGAGCCACACCACACAAACTGCAACAAAGAAGTCATCATCTTCAGTCTCCGCGGTGTAGTCCGCTTCGGCGGTTCAGAGCGCTTAACCCGCGCTATCACACGAGAACTCGGTGATCCGAACCCCAAAGATCCCGGGTCTGGACGAAGCCGGTTCGTGTGCGCGGTGGTGTTTTCATTCCGAGATGTGTTTTCGTTTAATGCGGTGGCGCAGAAGATTATTCAGGCGGATATTACGCGGTTGCTGCTTGATGGGAGAACGGTGGTTGTCATAGACCCCGTGGGTGTTTTGGAGATGGAGACGAAGCGGGCGGGGAGTAACCTCAAGATTGTGGATAACGAGACTGCTGCGAGGGATTATATTGGAGGAATTGGGTGCCATACTGTTTCAAAGAATGATGAATGGTGATTTGGCGTTTTTAAAAATGAGATAGAAAATAATACTTGTGAAACCAGCTGTGCCGATGTTCTCTTGAAAGGACTAAAATAATATCTAGTTCCATACTATATCAGGCAGTGATTTACTATCCACCCAAGTGATATGTACAGACAGTTGGTTAAAATACCACTCTTGGCATGACGACCCGTCCTGTATGTCATCACATCGCGGCAGTGGTACTAAAGTTTGACTTTGAGGCCAGCAGGCCCTTCTCGCCGGCCTCTTGAATAGCAGTAGGGTAGCAATAATGACGCAGTAAGTTATCGATAAGCTCTAGTACAAAAATAGAGAATGCGCAATTGAAATAGCCCTTGCAAGGCTGGATCCGAGTCCGAGGCGGTTAGTCTGCTAAACGGGACCCGCGGACGCGGTTGGTCACTGCCCACTTCCGAAGCTTATGGAGCGTCCTTGTATAAATGGACCAGCGCACTGAAGCTGGAGCTCAAACACTATGTAAAACCCATTTAACAGCATCCAATCACCTTGAGACAGAAAACATGCCACAAATCATTCATCTCGTGCGTCACGGCCAAGCCGTTCATAACCTTGGCGAAGCAAACAACGTTCTGCCTGACACCGACCTCACGCCTCTGGGACAAGAGCAAGCTAGAAGCCTGATCTTTAAGCATCCCGAGCTTGCCAATGTTGACCTTATCGTGTCATCACCGCTGCGAAGAACTCTCCAAACGACCCTGTTGGGATTTTCTTCTCAATTAGAGCGCGGTCTACAGATCGTGGCCCTACCTGAAGTTCAGGAAGTCAGCGACATGAACTGCGACACGGGCAGTGATCTCTCCGTGATAAGGGCTGAATTCCAACAACAGCCCGTGGACTTTAGTCTGGTCGAACCGGGTTGGGAAGTCAAGGTATGCAATTCAACCTCAGGTCATGTTTGATCAAGAGCTAATCATAAGCTTAGGAGGGCAAGTGGGCTCCAGTCGTTGGTAGCGTTTTGGAGAGGGCCCGGGCAGCACGGCAATGGCTGTGCGAGCGACCCGAGTCAGAAATCGTGGTTGTTACTCATGGTTGCTTCTTGCATTTCTTCACCGACGATTGGGTGAACTCTGTTAATCCTAATGGTATGTTGTTGCCAATCAGACTTACCTGTCTAGGTACTAACATCAGCAGGGACGGATTGGGCTAATGCGGAGGTTCGCTCCTACACGATTTCGCTTGACAACAGCGAAGGGTCAGTTTTATGTGAGACCAGAGAGTCTAGATTGAGGCGAGGCGTAGAGTTAGTTCCCCCCACGAGAGAAGAACAACTAAAGCTGCGACAAACGGCTTTGGAGGCGGCGCTTGAATGGGGTCTGATACGGCCGTAATAGACCTTGTATATAGCACAGGTTTTGCAGCATGGAGAAAACATTTCACAAACACGGGCCGGAACTTCCTTTGAGCTCAGCTATAGTAAAATACTCAATTGTTGACAGCTAAGATAAATTCTACCCGTACATCAACTATGTAGATGAGATAGGCTTCTTGGACATGGTCGCAACAAACGCCGCCAGCGCAGCCTCAGGCTGGTAGGCTGGGACTTCATGACCAGCGCCATAAACTCGCAGCCAACTCAAGTTTCCAGAGGTCTTGAATTCACCATATTTCTTTCCACCGACAGTGAATGACTTGAGAGGAGCTGAGACGAATGATTGCGGGGCGATTGAGTTGAGGGCTCTGTAGTTACCCATCCAGTTGCAGATCCAGTCTAGATATTGTTAGAGTCGAACCAAGATGGGAGGCGAGGTGACTTACCAGCGTCGCCCGCCCAGATAAGAACCTGGATATTGGAGTTAATGACCTGCGAAAGTGTCGGTAAGAATGACCGTCCCCCTGCAAGGTTTGTTAGTGGTATTCATGGATATACGCGGATAACATACTATCACCACTCGCGATAAACTTGTTATAAGACTCATCGCCACACTCTTGGTAATCAGACTGCGCACCAATCGCCTTCATCACAGACGCAGATGTGAGATAGGTAGAGTAAGTGGAAGGAGGGAAAGGATCGTTGCTTGAAGCTCGGATATCATAGACATCAAAGTCTGCCAGACTCTCCAGCGGGCTTTCAATAGCCGAGCTGCAGACATCATCTGCGTTACCACACGCAGCATCGTTACCCGTCAGACCGGGGCACTTGGCAAATGCAGGGACACACTTTTGGTTGTACGTGTTGAGGTACTTGCTGTACTGGGTTGGTGTGATGAGCTTGCGGTAGGTGTTGTTGGCGGCGTAGTCAATGTAATCTCTGTACTGGTTGCCTATATCACATATTAGCAGTGCAACTAAATCAAGGCGTGTGAAAAAGCTTACCGGGATCAATCCAGCCGTTGTTGATGCCAAGAGCTACGAGGTTGATCTTCTCGCCCTTGATCTTTCCAGCGTCAATAGCAGCGTTCTGCTGCTCAAAGTAATACGCAAACTCAGGACCATAGTGTCCACCATAAGACTCGGTAAAAAGACCAAAGTCACGGTTCTCGTAATCAGGAAACTGAGCGTAGAAGGCTTGAAGAAGGTTCCAGACTCTTGGGGCCGCTGCAAGAGTGGATACAGCGTCGTCGGTGCCGTAGCTGAAACCGGTGGCGATGGGTTGATCAACATACAACTTTGACTGTTAGTCCATTACTATGATGGAGAGGAGTTTGGAAATACCATGTTGGCAAATGTGTTCCAAGAGTTGGGGTTCAGAGTAGGCTTGGACCCTCCGTTGTTAAAGGTGCATGGTCCATTTTCCTGAAACAAGCCGATCATGGAACTACAGCCCGGACCACCATTGAGCCAAAGGGCGAGTGGAGCTGTTTTAGCATTCTTGCGGGACTCGAAGAACCAAAAGAACATGTTCATGTTGTCACCTGAAGAAATCGTCCGTAAGAAGATTTGCAGAAGTGATTAATGGGGTACTTACCAACAGAGAAATAGCCGGAGTGCTGGTTCACACCTGGCGTCGTCTCGCAGATTCCAGAGTTGGAGACAATCTTGGTCTTGGAACCGGTGGCAGCGTGCTCGAAGACCTTGTACTTGATACCAGCCTCTTTTTGCAAGTATCTTTTGTCGAGGCTGGAGGCTGGTGTGCAGCTGCCTTGGCCCACAAGGGCCAGCGCCGTGAGGACATTCAACAAAGTTGTCTTCATGATGACAGATGGTATCAAACTTGAATGGGAGAACAGTGGTTGTACAAGAGAGATACCGCCAAGACGGGAGGATGAGACTGCATATATATATATATCTAGGCGGTCTCGATCGGGCGCCACTATATCACGGAATAGCCCGCATTCCATATGTTCTACTATACGAGTAAAAGTGACAAATTGTCTTATCGCTGCGAAAGATTAATGCCACCTTCCTGATTAAAGGGGGAGATCTTTTGTCAATGCCAAAGGTTCCTGATGATCCGGAGGTAGGATTAGCCAATACAGCGCGGGAGTCAGGCGACAATGGGTAGTGGGTACTGTCGATCTCTAGGTCATCCCGGTACCGTGAAACAAGGCAGTGTCTTGCTTACATTGACCAGGCAGAATCACAAGGAATGCATTCAATACTCCTCTTAAGACAAAGGTTTGACCGCTTCGTAAATATTTAAATTCACACTCTCCTATTTTGGTACAAGCCGTGTCAGAAAGATTAAGCTGCAGAAGTCCATCTTATCAAGCTTCATCGCGACCTTCCAGAACAAGCGATCTCCCGGGCCACGAGATCTAGCTTTCGGCACTTTTTAGCCGTTAATCTGGTGACCGTGCATGCAAGCTCACTTGCCGAATATCCGAGCTACGGTGCTCTGATTGGCGCACGAGCTTATCGAGGATTCATGCTTAGAATTAATTTTCTCACTAACCAAACCCAATATCGCAATGGTATGCAAAGATGTCGTATTGGAGAACCAATTGCAGCTGCTCGGACTATTGATCTTGTGTAAATTTCCGCCTATAGATTGTCTTAAACATGTTTCTTGTTATTATATAGTACTGCTGTAGAAGGTATGGTATATACGTAACGGTAACACTCTTACTGACTGAAAGGACAGCGATTAAGTACAAATCTGTTATTCATACTTAACATCATCTTGTGATTCGATTTCAACTCTTTGCCCGTCAGCGATCGTGATCGCTGTGGTTGTACCCGGCTCATGATGGGAAGTGATACTACCGTTTCTTATTTTCTGGGGCGAATACTAGCTTATTATCATGTGCATCTTGGAGGTCAAGCCCTTGCACATGCCAGGTCCATCTAGTGTATTTAATGAAGAGGCTTCGCGATGGTTTATATCAACAGAAATAAGTCTATTCTTTGTATATGATAGCCTCATTGCGTATTTGTTGGCACATTATCAGCCGGACAATGCTTGGGGGAGGCTCACGGCATATGTGCCTCTTGCAGGGTATAATCCCTGCAGATCCTCACTGTAATCCGAGCCAAGCCCCCCAGGATGCGTCAAGCATAGTAACAGAGACAGCCAATAATCATATTCAAGGTCAACGTATAAGCGAAGCCGCTATAGATTTACTGAAAAGTTTCCTAAGGTCAATTTCCAATCGCAGAAAACACCACCAACGTCTGTTATGTTTCAATGCTTAGAATCTTCAAAACCTCAGCCGTTGATTACATAACCCGGCAGGGCTGAACCGGGCTTGGCATTTTCAACACAGCCTCAATAAGCAATAATGGCGTTTCAGCTCCCTCCCGCGACCTCTCAACCTCGATTTTCCCATCACCAAAATGTCTGACCCTCTGAGTGTCGCCGCTTCCATCGCAGGACTCATCTCAATCACAGTAGAGGCAGTCAAATTCCTCAGCCCATATGTCTCAGCTGCTAAAGAGACCCCGCAGGTGGCGGCGCACGTGTACTCTGAAGTCCAGAGCACCCAAGTCATACTGATGGGACTTCAGAGCCTGACAAAGAACCTTGGGTCTGTGAAGGTTCAGCATGCCGCGTTGATTGGAGTTAATCAGGTCGTGGCGATACTTACAGACGGGGTTCTGCTTTACTCGGAGTTGCATAAGGAACTTCAGTCATTATGGGCTAAAACTGGCGTTGAAAAGGTACCGTTGAGAGGGCGTTTACAGTGGGTTTGGAAGGAGAGTACGTTTGTGACTCTTCTCAATAGGCTGCAGAGCTTCAAGAGCTCGATGACACTTGTCTTGATGATTCTGCAAAGGTGCGTTTATATCGTGCAATGACTGGGACAACATCTGATTCATTCTCAGTGACTCTGGCCAAACAGCAAAGGAACACCAGGAGCAGCTCTCCAATAACGTCAAAGTTCTTTTAGATAGTAACGACTCTCTGTCACGCCGGCTGATGAATGTTGAAGACGCTTTGGATGCCCAGACGATTGTTTCCAAGCGCATGAGCATCCTCTCGATGAGCGCGTCTCCGTCTCAAGACTCCAGTCAGCAATCAACTGCGGAATCACCAGCTATATCAACCACCACCGAAAATAGCCTTGCTATATCCAAGTTTGACTTCGAAGATGATCTTGAGTCATCACGCGTATACCGCCGCGCAGTTAGAGAAACCATGGATTATTCATTCCGGAGCTCGATCGCTAGATCACACAACTGGTCGGTCTTTTCAGGCCTGAGTCTCGGTGACATTTCTATTATGTCTGTCATCGCATTACCCGTGTATCAGGATGATATTACCAATGCTGAGCACTATGACTTTGGAGAAGAAGCTGCTCCCGATGCTGGAATGCCTAGGCCCGTTACGGACCAGCCTTTGTTGATAGAATGCCTCGAGCTAAAGCTGAAGCTTCTTACAATTCCGGGGATGTCTAGGTACTTTGATGACATACCTCACCCCCCTGACGATATATCCCACCTCCGGTCAGTGCTTCAGCAAGCTACGCCACTGCTTATGCTTGCTCAGGCTTTGGACCCCACTCAAAACTTAGATGTCGGTCTACCTGAGGACATTACCGACGACACCAGGAAAGAAATGGTTTTATGGTTTGCTCAGTTCTGCCACGATAAGCTCGATATAGCAACGAGCAACCTGATTACAGTCCAGGATCTGATGGGGGGTACCCCGTATGGCATTTTTAAGGTAGGCCATACAACAGCACCGAAGCAACAGGAGTTCCTAACCGTGCTATAGGTCGTCTCACTCACTTCAAGTATCACCAAGACCTTGGTAATACATGGTCCTCCTGCGGACCAGTTGTCTTCAGCCAAAGCTCAAGTTGACGCCCAACCGCCAGAGCTTCGAAAGCTGCTCATAGAACAGCACCAATCCGTCCAGGATGTTCATGAACTCCTTGAGATGAAGGACCAACTCGATATGCTTTCGAATGACATATTTCAAGGGTCAAGAGTACTCGCAGACACACATGTCGCGTTTCTTATCGGGATGGAACAGAACTTTCTACGTCCTTTGACTGATCAGAAATGGGCCCCGGTATTTAACTATATTCTCACATTTGTCAGCTATGAAGCTGCATTTTATGTCAACTATAGCAGTCACAGAGCCAGCATACAACTTTGGCTGGAAGAAGGACATTTCAGAACCAATGACAAGGTAAGAGAATCCTTGGCAAGATGCTTGTATCTCTTGCCCATAAGGGCCAAAAGAATTTCTATGCTATTTGAGTTCGTCGAGGTATGATCCAATTAAAACACGAACCCTAATACTGAAATACTAATATTATTTAGTACTTGAAAAGCCTGCCGGTCGCCACAGAAGAGCAGAAGAAGGATCGCAGCAAGTGTCAATATTCCATTTCGCGGATTGTTACTCGGCTACAGGATAATACTATATCTTTTAATACCCAAGCGACTGTCCAAGAGCTTCAAGAAAAGATCAAGGACTGGAAAGGAATTCGTCCAGGTAATCTCGGAGAGATGATTCTCTTTAAGAAACTTTATGTGACCAAGAGTTCCAAAACCAACCTGGTAAGCTGCCTCAACATGAAATTGTTTATTGCGTCTGACGTTGTTGCAATAGTATCACGGGTATCTATTCCAGAACATGCTTCTCCTCTGCAAAGAGACTCGTGGTCAACATTCAAAAGAGCCATCGTTTTACGGGTCGAACCTTTTATCCGAACAGAAGCAGACGAAGTTCATACTGAAAGGACGATTCCATCTGAGACATATCCTATCGGTCACTCCGACTTCCAAGAAGAGTATGCTCTCCTCCTCGTCAGTTTCATCGCAGTCACTCATACAAGTAGATACACATATATGTGAGATTCAATGGGGTGCTGAAAACAGCGACAAGTCAGAATTTTCACTTGTCTTTGAAAGCGAGTCTGAAATGCGAACATGGGCATCAAAGATCGATGAGTACAGAATGATGGAAATACTCATAGCAAGGCCAAGGCTTGATGCAGAAGAGGAAGATTCACCGATAGAAGGGAACACGGATGAATCTGTACCTGAAGATTTGACGGAACGAAGGGAGCGATGGAAGCGATATGGAGTAATAACCTAGTCAATTGGGCATCTTGAACAGGTTGGTTTGGTGTACATTGGGATGCTATAAGTGTTATATGACTACCATTAAATACCAACTTCCTCGAAGGTCACCGCATCAACGTCACCCTCAGCATTCTTACAGCTGAATCCAACAGAAACACTGAGATAGCCATACTGGTCCAGCTTATCCTGCGAAAGTGAACAAATAACATCGAGAGACGCCCATTGATTCACAGCATCGTCGGCGCTGACTGTGTTCGAGCCACCTATGACGGGCACAATGTTACTCGGGTCTCCATAGTAGCAGCCAACAGCCATTGCATTGCACCCGTCGGCACGCTGGCTAACGGTCGCTTGGTCGACGCGGAGCCAAGCAGCGAGTTTATAGCTGCCTGCTTTGAGAAGCGATTTGTCGATCTTTTGGTAGACTCTGTTGTTGACTGACTCGTTGTCATCGGATTCTCCGAATTGAAGGTGGGCGTAGGCTGGACCTTGGTAAGGTGAGGAGGAGCCAAGCTGAATGGGTTCGTTGTCTGATAGCCAGGGGTTGACAGTTCCGAGATCGAAGTTGCCGTTGATGAGGAGTTCTGTTGGCTCTGCTTCGGCGGTTGTAGTAGTTGTAGCGGTCTCAGCTACGGTCGTTGTGCCCTCGGTGGTGGTTGGTGCTGTAGTAGCCTCACTGGTGGTGAGTATTGTAGCATCGCTGCTAGTGATGACTGTCGTACTCTCGCTTATGGCAATGGTCGTTGATGCCTCGCTCACGGACTCGCTCATAGTCGTTCCATCTTGCGTCAGCGTTGTAGTTGTATCTACCTCAGTTGTCGTTGTGCCCTGAGTAGTGGCAGTACTTGTCTCGATGGTAGCGGAAAGGGCAGTAGTAGTGTCGGATGCAAAGGTGACGGAAGCAGTTTCAGTGGCAGATGTAGCGATGCTCTGGGGCTTACAAGGTCCTGCATGGACAGAAGCCAACAATGCCAGGTTCGCAAAGGCAGCCACAATTAGTTTGTTGGAAACCATCTTGGCAGGCTCCAGAGGGAAAACGGAAACGACTGTGATGGGTTTGTAAAAGCGAAACAAACAGGAATCAACAACATGAGTGAAAACGGGGCATTCACCAGTTTTATTTCAGCAGACTGCTAGAAAGTGGCTCAGGGGCATACAGATAACTATTGGCGACCTAGCCCGTGGCATTCGATAGCGCCCCGATAGCGTTGAAATCCCCCCGGTGTGGACCAATAAGATTACCAGCTTCATGGCTGGCTTTATGATTGAAATAAGAAATTGACTTAAAAAGTAAGCTTGTAATAGGTAGTGTTTGCATCTTTGTTCGTATTCTACCTAGCTTTGCACTTAATCATTGAACAGGGCGGAAGCTAATTAAAGGGATCTACATGTTGGCATATCCATCATCCACCTGCTATCTTACTTTGAGCTTCGCAACTGAAGATACCACTCTAGTCCTTCATCACTTCGCCAAATGATCCCTTGTAACCATTCTCCTCCAGGTACAGTCGGAATTGAGCATCTTCGCTCTCGAGCTCCTTGTCCTTATCCGGGATGAGAAACCAGGCAACAAGACCACCTACAGCAGCAAAGGCAGCTCCAATGAGAAACACAGCCTGGATACCTTGCTGTTTATCGGAGAAAGAGTCCTGAATGGGCGAAAATACCTCTGTCCCAATTGCTGCACCAGCCTTGCCCACGGCAGCCGCGAAGCCTAAGAAGTGTCCTCGAAGAGGTGTTGGGAAAGACTCTGCAGCACATAGAAACGTGGCGACCTGTTTTGATGTCAGTAAATAGCCAAGTTGCGCGTCGGTAGTTGATACTTACGCCAGGACCCATCTCTCCGAGTGCGTTGAAGATGCCGTACAGCACGATGAACAAAGGGAAGACGGACTGGATCGGAGAAAGGGCACCACCGATGATGAAGCCTAGGATCGTCCACCCAAGAAAGCCCAGAGTCATGGTTTGTCTGCGGCCAATACGATCCATGAGAAGTCCTCCAACGACGCAGCCGGGGAGGTAAAAGCAGTTCACGACTGTACCGAAACCGATGTTCTGCTGCAGGGTGTCCTTAGGATTCAAAGTGGCGATGATTGTCGAGCTGAAGATTCCGAAAGGGTATGTCTGTAAACGATATCAGTAAACTTGAGAAACCTAGGCATGGCTCACTGAATAAACCGTGATACTCACCACAAAGTCATAGAAAAACCAGGCCAAGGATGTTCCAAGCATCGGCTTCCAATATCTCTTGATCACCAAAAGATACGGTATGTCCTGCTTGATCGCATGCTTCTTGTACTGCGTCGAGTCAAACTGACGAAGTCGAAGGAACAGAAGAGCTACTGGCAGGATGAATCCGATACCAAAGTTGATACGCCAGACACCATCGCCGACATGTTGATGGTAGGCTGCGAGCACGATCAATGCGACTACACCTGCCATAACAAATCCGAGATCGATAGAAAAGTCTGTTGCAGCGGCGACCAGGAGTCCACGTCGGCGTCTCACAAATGAGGTCTCATCTGAAGCTTCAGTACTGCCCGTACCACAAGTCGGATATTCACCTGCCACAATTATCAGTCAAATCCTTGTCTCAAATCAAGTCCTTTTCCATACCTACCACCAGCACCAAAACCTGCAACACCTCTTCCAATAATCATCATCCAAAACATGCCTAGCTCAGTCTTGCCGTGCGCTGCAGTTGCAAGTATGATACCAAGAACCAAGAACAAGGTAGCGAAAACAATACCAGTCCGTCTACCAAGTTTATCAATGGCATAGCCAAAGAAGAGCATGCCGAGGACCTCGCCGATGAGGAATGCATTGGAGAGTCGAGTCTTGATGGAGCTGGAGAAGCTGTCTGGGTATAACTTGGCAAGGACAGGGTTCATGTATCCGATGATCTGCGCGTTGTATCCATCGGAGAATAGAGCCAGGCCACTTGTCAGGATTGCTGTAATGGCTGACGTGCGAGATTTGGTAGGGATTTCAACATCTGTGGCATTGATAACAGTGTCGTTCTTGAAGGATTCATCGTTATATTGGCTCTTTGGAGCAGGTGTCTCTGGAGAAGTCTTGCTATCCATGGTACTGATCTTGAAGCCGGATAGTATCGGAATGATCTTTCTTGGAAGTTTCTATCGGATAATATGCTTGAGAAGCTCTTAACTTATATACATGATAGGCAGTGCCTTGTGCTTGGACACTAAGGATATCCTCGCTTTGCAACACCCTTCTTGCATAGTTTGATAACAGCCCTGGTCAAAGATAGGCTCTCGCGTGCCCTGATTGTGGAACGTCATTCGCTGTTTATGTGAAATTCTTATCTTATGCAATAACCAGTAGCTCGGTGAGTGTACGTGGGCAGCTTTGCTGAATTTGATTGGGTTTGATGAGCTTCATATTGCCAAATAGTTGCCGAAATCCCGAGGAGGACTTGACTTCTACCCGCGTATGCGTCTCTTGGTTTTGGGAGCTGTAAAGCCCTCCTAATCTCCGTCTGCTCACTTCACACTAGGCTTTCGCTTTGGCCCTTTGGATCTGATCCAAAGTGGTCCATGCTACTGTATGACCTCGAATACGGGCTCGAAACAGCATTAGTCTCGGTTACTCGGCATGCTACAGTTGCACTATTGTCCTTTTTTTTTTAGGTCCATGCTGCAATGGCCCTGTTCATTGCCCGAGAAAAAAAGCCGTAGTTGGAGGGCCACTAATGCAGCTAGTGAGCGATAGCCGACAGACCTCGATATCTTATCTCGAGCCGAGCAGCGAGCAACACCTGGACGAGAGCAAATGAGAATGAGCGTGGGGCTCACGAGACAGGCCATCAGTGACAAATTGGAGGCCAAAAGCTTTAGGATATCATAAGAAATATAATTGTCGACGATACCAGGTCAAACCGATCAATTCACTGCATGCCCCTAACAGCTCAAGGCTTTGTTATTCCCATTTATACTTTTCCCTCATACTCATTAAGCATAACTTTTCAACATGGTGGTCACCGATGATCAGATCTCCTTCTTCAAAAAGAACGGCTACCTGATTGTCCGCGACTTACTGCAGCCTGAGCAAGTCAAAGACCTGCAATCATGGGCCGAGGAAGTACGAAACTGGAAACCTACTGAAGATTCGGAATTCATGCCCTACGAGGTTTGAGATACCCTAAAAGCGACTTGACTCAAGGGATAAAAGCTAATGTGGACCAGGAGGTCAATGACAAAGGCCAAACAGTTCTCTGTCGAACTGAGAACTTTGCCGACTGTCACAATGGGTTCAGCAATCTGCTTCGAAGCCCAAAGTTGATTGGTCTTCTGAACGATCTTGCGGAGGAGCCTATGCTTTTGTTTAAGGAGAAGATCAATTACAAGCTCGCTGGTAGTGGTAAGTAGAATGCCCATGGAGATAAGCCCATCCTTGCACAGAACTGACAATTGACAGGCGGATTCGCACCTCATATCGATGCTGTTGCTTACACGCACATCAAGGATGTGAAGCACCTTACAATTCTACTGAGTGTGGATCCTTCCAATATCCGCAATGGAGGGCTAGAAGTTGTTGATGGCAGCCATGAAATGGATGTTCCTATCAACAAGGCTACTAACTGCATTGAGTCGACTTGGGTTGACTCTCACGCTTGGACGCCTGTTGAACTAGAAGCTGGTAACTTACCCATGTTCTATGTACCTTGTGAAGTGCCTTGAACTAACGAATTCTCAGGCGAGCTGCTCATCTTCACTTCCTACCTGGCCCACCGCAGTGGCGCCAACAAAAGTAGCTCAGACCGCAAGGCTATCTATGCAACCTATAACCGTGCTTGTGAAGGAGACCTGCGCCAGGGATACTATGATCACAGAAAGCAGGAATGGCCGGCTACACATATGCGAAAGGCTGGGAAGTCTTATGAGGCGGGAGCGTTGACGTATGGATTTGGATCTCCTATGCTTAGTGTCGATGCCGGGAAGCAGGTTACATTTTAGACTCCTATATCTTGTGCAGACTAGGCCTGTTATTATCCTGCTCGGTTTCAATTTACGTTTGTTTTTAAATCATTGTTTATTCTTACAAGTCCTCTGTTCGATGCTCACTTAGCTCATGAGTTGTAAAATTGAAGGCTGAACATACGGGAAGAGGACTTGGTCGCAGTCCCTGATGCTACTTAGTAAATTCTGGTATCTTAACGCGATAACTGTTGGGCGTTGGTCTGTAGGGCCCCATCACACCCTGAACAATGGTATCCACCCGATAATCGTATCGATGAGCTAGTCGTTTTGCTGCCCTAATGGTCTTAGCGCTGTCACAGCGTAGAGTGCGCTAAAGAATAACGGCACCAACCTATCTTATCCCACTCCAAGCGACAAGCGAGAACCGACAACCGGAAATCTTAAGAACTTTGCAGATACGAAACGCGGGGGGCATCATTGGCTCTAAATCGGTTGATTAGGCATGGTGAATGCATAGGTCCTGAATGGCCAGTCGACTTATGTAGTAGTTCTTGTGAAAATGCAATGATTCATGTGTAAGTCTATAACTTTGGGCTTGTTTTCCACTATACCAACCTTTCAATTCAACATATTGATCACCATCATTTGAATGTCTACACAGTCAACGTAGCCATGGAATTTCCAACAATCTCAACGCCATCTTCCGTGGCTGAGTACGTTATATCTGTTCTCCAAGCTTCTGAAAACACACCCTACATTGGAGAGCCCATCTCTCAACTCCAACATTCTCTCCAGTGCGCTGCTCAAGCTGCCTCCGTTTCACCACCAGTGGATGAGGCCACTCAAATCGCTGCATTACTTCACGATATCGGTCAATATGCACCTGCCAAAGACCTCCGCAAACTCACCGGCGGAGAAGCCAAAAACCTCGGCGGACAAGGAACTGGCACAAGCGTCGGTAGAGTCGGTCATGAGACATTGGGTGCACAATTTGTTCTTGCGCTAGGCTTTTCTGAGAAGGTTGCGCGTCTGGTGGAATCACATGTTGCTGCCAAGCGGTATTTGTGTGCAGTGGATAAAGGGTATATGAACAAGCTCTCTGATGCGAGTAAGAAAAGCCTTGCTTACCAGGGCGGGCCCATGAGTGACCGTGAGAGGGATGAGTTTGGTGCTGATGAATGGTGTAAGGAAATGTGCCAATTGAGGGTTTGGGACGATGAAGCCAAGATCGAGGGGCTTGAGGTCAGGGACTTGGAGAGCTGGAGACCGGTGTTGGAACGACAATTAGAAGCCAGAAAGGGCAACACGATTTAGATATATAAGTTGCATATATTATCCATAACTAGTACAACTCATGTACATGTTTAGGTACCATAACGACACTAGAGATAAAACGTAAGCCTGTCCGTGATACTTTTGTTATCTAGAAAATTATAGTGATATATTATGGAAGAAAGTCAGGGGCGTAGGGCAATATCGTATCTCTAAGCATAAGAACTATTAGTTTTAGTAAGTACTCAAAACTGTTTATATGTGTCGTCCCTCTGATATGTATATATAATGTTTATCCCTTTTCCTTTCCGTCTGCAGGGTAGCCTTGTATCCTTGATGTTGTTCCAACCCGAAGTGGGTGAACGCAGATAAGATAAGGAAGCTTGCACCTCGCTTAGAGATAAGAATCGTCGCTTGCAGATAAGCCCCGCTATCTGCACTTCTCCTCTAAGCCAATCAAGCACGCACATGGTTATCGTCCAAGGTCTGATCTGGGGCTTGCGAGATCTCACAACGCGCGGGCCGTGATGGGGAATGAATTGAATTGACGATATCATGACCTTCTCCATCTCGTTACGAGCACTGCAGCGGGATCTCGGCACGTAGCCGATCCGCATTGAGGTGTCTTTAGTGTGATCACCTTTCGATCCATTACGACGAGCGACAATCATGCAGACGACAAGGCACCATGGCTATCGTGGCCGGGTCCGGAGCGGCTGTCTCACTTGCCGAGCTCGCAAAGTCAAATGCGATGAGGGGAAGCCCGTTTGTAACAACTGTACAAGATTACAACGCCAATGCACATACAAAACCCAAAGAGTCTTCCGGGAGACTGCCAGCGCCGACAATTCACCACCAGGTCAACCATCATTCCACTTCGGGGGAGCACCTCAAACATCGGAGGTGTATGATGTCAATCAATCCCACTCGAGTCCGTCGCTCACCGATGACTATGAAAACCAAGGGTCATCAAATGTGCTCTCAACTGAGAGGACGAATCAAACTCCCTTTCTCTACGAGGGCAGAACAAATGTCGACGTTACTGCCTGTTTACAAAAAGCTCTTCAGTATCGAAGTGTAGCTCCTATCGTGGATGACAACTACGAGCGCGATGAGTCTCCATTGAACCTGATATCTCGGGATATCGAATTGACTACCACGCTCGATATCCTCACTCTCCGTACTCAGTCCCCTTACATGACGGAACTCTTCCTTGATACAGTGGAATGCCCTGGTATCACACCATTCGACCCCCTCAACTGGAAATTCGCCAAACAGCATATTGTGCATCTGGGGAAGTCATGTTTAGCCATTTCTTCCGGCATTACAGCTGTCGCAACTCTATGCAGTGGACAGGTCTTCTCCCTTTCCACATCTGAGTCACTCTCTCACTATCACTCCGCGAGGAAGAATGTCGAAGAGTTGTTGGGAGATGGCGATGACGACTTTGAGCTTGTTCTGGTGGCTGTCTTTCTGTTGTGTATTTTTGAGCTGATTCACTCTGGAGATATCACACCTTACCTGAGAGAACCGAGCCGAATCTTCTTACGAAGACTAGATGCTTGGGTACAGACTCAAACTTCCTACTCGGAGCTTTGCACACGCATAGTCATTTGGCTGAAGATCCTTTACTCGGCTTCTTTTCGAGGTGGAGCAATGGGTCTGCTATCCGAAAGCGTACTCAATCTTCTCCCAAACTTCAATGGCCCAATACCGAACCTCAGACCTCGTATCGGCCAAGAGACAGAAATATCCAATCATCTATACGAGATCTTGAGCATTCCAATCTTTGACTTTTACTGCCAACTTCAAACTCTATCTGGAGAGATTGCCAAACTATCACTTTACCATCGATCGCGCACGAAACGCAAAGACCAACAGGAAGTAGTTGAGCGAATGGCGAGCCTGAAGTTCCGACTTAGGGCACTATGGGAAGCTCGGTGCGCTACGCAGCGTCAGTCTCCGGAGCATCTGCGCTCCCAAATGGTTCCCAGGATCGCGGACATGATTTCGAGTCTTATCAGTATTTGTGAGGCTGCATATCATGCTGAGTTCATTGACATAGGCAGACAGCTAGGTGATCCTGTGTCTCAATCTCCAGATTCCACAGAAGCATTGGGCAGGATTAAAGAGATTCTGGAGGGAGATTGTAGTGGCAAAGCAAGAGGAATTAACCCTGGGTACTTGAGACCGTTGTTTCTATGTGCTATAGAGAGTACAGATAAGGAGCAGACCAGCTGGGCCGTGGAGAAGCTTGCTGGGATCCAGAATCGTGTCTATCGTGGAGGGTTTTTCTCGGCATTTGCGAAAGCTCTTTCAGAGGCACAAACGAGTCATGACAGAAGGGTAACTTCGAGGTATTTCTGCATCTGGTATTTTGGAACCACACCACCATTCCTATAGGAATAGCCCTAGCAATATACAAGGATGAAAGTACGAACTTGAGCATATCTGGTAGATATCTTGTGAACACATTCCGCTAAACTGGCTAAGAGCTTACGCCCCTACATCGAACCTTTTGCAGATGGAGCAAAAGTGCCAGTAGCAAGAGATGAATGTAGGGAACTAGCATGACCTAAATGGATCGCATCACGTCACCCTTCCGCTTTCAGTGCCCTTGCATCGATCGAAATTAAAACCTCGTAAAAGACTGAGCGGTTTTAACGATTGCGTCTTCTCCTATTCAATGGCATTCGCGTCTCCATGCCTCGGCAGCAAAAAGCCGACTCTAGTCCACTAACCAAGTTAAAACTCAAAATAGGGTCCATGAGGTAAACCTGTAGAATCTCGGTGCCTCCTTTTGAATTGCTTTCATGACTACCCAAAAATTCAGCAATGCAAGAATTGACGATGCATCGATGAAACGGTCGCAACGGCTGTGGCGGATGGCTTTTCTGAAGCGTTGTGGCTTTAGATAAGTTTTGTTCAACGTGAGATCTGTGTTAAAGCGGCGTTAACGGCACTGATTGAGCGCTACGATAGAACTGTGACTGGTATGATTGGGCGAGTATGTTACGCTGCCCGAGACACTGACGTATTACCATTCCGGACATGTTTAGCTCTCTTTGGGGTATTGAATTCCAGTCGATATACGGTTACGGGGCACCCATTCAGCGGTCGTTTAAGTTAGCCACTATGCAGACTACACCATTTTCAGACGGGCTGACAAGATCCACCGCCCCGGTTAACTGTAAAACATTCGGATTAACGGCAGGAGAGTTGGAAAGCTTAACATGTTACCTCTAAGAAAGTTCATTCAAAATATTACGAAAAAGGGAAAACAATAAGGAATGTTCTGCGATTAGGAAAATACAAAAGGTAGAGAAGTTTTAATATATATAGCAGTATTGCGTCCCTGAATGTTAGGATTTCTTTTCTTATTAGATTACCCTTGTCCTTCGTTTTACTCTCCAGTATATAGTCTACCATCACTACCCCCTACATTCGCTACTATATAATCACCAATGCGTGTTTCTCCCCTCCTCCTCCTGGGCCTTGGCCTGGGAGTCATTAGTCAGTCGACTACGACTACATCGAGCACCTCGTCTTCAGACTCTTCCTCGTCTTCCTCGCTCAGCTCGACTAGCTCGTCGCCTTCTAGCTCCAGCTCATCCGCCAGCTCATCCACCAGCTCGTCTGACAGCTCTTCCAGCTCGTCTTCCGACAGCTCATCTTTGTCTTCGCACTCTAGCTCTGCTAGCTCGTCATCTGTCAGCTCAAGCTCCGCTAGCTCTACCTCCAGTGCCCCAACTTCCTCAGTCACTGTTAGCACCAGCACCAGCACCAGCACCAGCTCATCTAGCTCGTCTTCTGCTAGCTCGTCTTTATCTTCTAGCTCCAGCTCTGCCAGCTCTGACAGCTTGACCTCTTCTGCTAGCTCTACAAGCTCGTCATCTATTAGCTCAAGCTCCGCTAGCTCTACCTCCAGTGCCCCAACTTCCTCAGTCACTAGTGGCACCAGTACCAGCGCTAGTTCCACCAGCTCCTCATCTATTAGCTCAAGCTCCACTAGTTCATCCTCTGCTAGCTCATCTTCTATTAGCAGCTCTTCTACTTCTATAAGCTCTAGCTCTAATGCTAGCTCTTCTGTCAGCTCTACTGCCAGCTCTTCTATTAGTAGCTCCTCTGCTCCTACAACATCTAGCTCTTCTACACAGGATTCAAGCTCTGGACTGACTAGCTCCGTCTCCGTCTCCGTCTCTAGCTCTGCTACCACTGCTTCCTCACCTACTACTACGGAAACCTCTGTTCAAGTTAGTGACTCTACTGCTACTGCTACCTCTACTAAGTCTAGCTCTACTGAGGTTAGTAGCTCTGCTGAGGATACTGGCTCTGCTGAAACCACTACCTCTGGCGAGGATACTGGCTCTGCTGAAACCACTACCTCTGGCGAGGAGACCGGCTCTGCTGCCACTACCTCTGGCGAGGAGACCGGCTCTGCTGCCACTACCTCTGCCGAGGATACTGGCTCTGCTGAAACCACTACCTCTGCTGAGGATACCGGCTCTGCTGAAACAACTACCTCTGCCGAGGAGACCAGCTCTGGTACCACCACTGAGTCTGCTACTTCCACTGCCACTCCCGTCGCCTCTCAGTCCGTCTCCTTTGAGGGTGCTTCTTATGGTACTGGTTCTTCTCCTGAGACCGACTCCAATGGCAATGTCGTTGCTGTCAAGATGGTCGCTGGCGCCAACGGCCAGGCTGAGTTCAGTGTCTCCGCCGACGCCTCTGCCACTCCCGCTGGTGACTCTACCGTTGTCACCTTCTCGTACACTGTCAGTGCCTTTGCCAAGCGCATGCGCATAATGAAGCGTGCCTTTGAGGGTTGCACACTTACCATCACTGTTGATGGCAATGAGGTTTACTCTGGCCCTGTTGAGGCTGGTGCAGGTACTTACAGCAAGAGCTCTCAGCCCTTCACCCTTGAGCAGAACCCCAACATCAAGTTCCTCCAGACTTGCGGTACTGACCCCGTGAACCTGACTGTCAAGAAGATTGCCCTTGAGACTTTCGCTGGTGTTGCTACCACTGGCGTTGAGTCTGGCTCTGCCACTGAGACTGAGTCTGCTACTGAGACCGAGACTGCTACTGAGTCTGCTACTGAGACCGAGACTGCTACTGAGTCTGCTACTGAGACCGAGACTGCTACTGAGTCTGCTACTGAGTCCGAGACTGCCACTGAGTCCGAGACTGAGTCTACCACTGAGAGTGGCTCTGCTACCGAGATTGAGACTGGCTCTGCTACTGAGACTCAGTCCGCCACTGAAACCGAGTCCGCCACTGAGACCGAGTCTGCCACTGCTAGTGCCACTGAGTCCGCTACTGAGACTGCTACCGAGACTGGCTCTGCTACCGAGACTGAGTCTGCCACTGAGACTCAGACCGGCTCTGCCACTCAGTCAGCCACTGAGTCTACTACTAAGTCTGCTTCTGAGTCTGGCTTTGAGTCTAAGACTGAGACTGCCACTAAGTCTGCTACTGAGATTGAGACTGGTTCTGCTACTGAGACTGGCTCTGTAACTGAGACTGAGTCTATCAAGACCGGTTCCACTGCTGAATCAAAGACTGGATCTGTCTCTGCGTCCGCTTCTGCCTCGGCCTCCGTTCCCATCAGCAGTACCCTTACCGGCTCTGCCACTTCCACGTCCACTCCTACCACTATTGCTGGTAACCCGACTGCCATTGGAGCGTTCACTCTTTTCGGCTGTGCTCGCTCTTCTGCTGGTTTCCCTACCTTCGAACCTGCTGAGTCTAGCGCCTCCATGACGCTCAACAAGTGCTCTGCTCTTTGTTCTTCCGATGCCTACTTCGGAGTCTACAACACGTAAGTCTACTTCATATTCTCTCAATAGACACTAAGGTATACTGACATATATAGTGACTGCTACTGTGGCTCTACTGTTGACTCCACCACTGTTTCCCGCGTTGCCATTAGCCTCTGCGACCAAGAATGCCCTGGTGACAAGGCCGAGTTCTGTGGTGGTAACACTGCTGCT
This sequence comes from Fusarium fracticaudum, assembly GCA_003353625.1. Classification (NCBI taxonomy): domain Eukaryota; kingdom Fungi; phylum Ascomycota; class Sordariomycetes; order Hypocreales; family Nectriaceae; genus Fusarium; species Fusarium fracticaudum. Next base: position 2,971,969 of record PDNT01000007.1, read on the forward strand.
CCCAGCCGTCTCTTCCGCCGTGCTGTCCCCGCCAACATCCTTCTCACTGTTTACGTCCGCGCCGCCTCTGGTGTCACTGTCACTGACCTGGCTACCATGACCGCCACTGTCACCGGTACCACCACCATCACCACTGCTGTCACCAAGACTGTTGCTGGACCCAACCCCACCACCGTTGTTGTCACTGAGATCATCGTCTGCGTCAACGGCAAGTGCAGTATCGTATCTGACTCTGGCTCTCGCGTCGTATACATTATGGTTGAGACCGACGGCAGTGACTGCGATAACGAGTGGGTCTACATCTCGTCGCCTTGCTCTTGTCAAGGAGGTCAGGAGTACACTGCTATTTACTGCTCTAATGGCAGCTGCAGTGGAAAGACGGTTTTCAAGCCTACTGAGTGTTCTGACTGGTACAACTACGAGACCTTCTTCATCCCTGCTGACTGCGGTTGCGGTAAGAAGGGCGAGGCTGCTATCAAGTTTACTCCTTGGGAGAACACCTGGGGTACCCCTGAGGAGTGTAACGAGAGCGAGGTTCCTGTTTGCACTGACTGTACCTATGCCACTCACTACGCCACTGGTTCCAGCGGTAGCTCCGGCTCCGGTTCTGGTTCCAATGGGAGCTCTGGATCCAGCTCTAGTGGTTCTCCTTCTGGCAGCTCCGGCGATGATAGCAAGGGAAGCTCTGGATCTGGCTCTAACGGTTCTTCTTCTGGCAGCTCTGGATCTAGCAGCAATGGTAGCTCGGGATCTAGCTCCGGTAACAACGGAAGCTCGGGATCTAGCCCTAACGGTTCTGCTCCTGGCAGCTCTGGTAACGGTAGCTCTGGATCTGGTAGCAAGGGAAGCTCTGGGTCCGGCTCTAACGGTTCTCCTTCTGGTAACTCCGGTAATGGTGGCTCTGGATCTGGCTCTAACGGTTCTACTCCCAACAGCTCTGGATCTGACTCTGGTAGCAACGGAAGCTCTGGCTCCAGCGCAAACGCTTCTCCTCCTGGAAGCTCTGGATCCAGCAGCAATGGTAGCTCTGGATCTAACTCGGGCTCCTCTGGAAGTGGCAGCTCCGGCTCCGGCTCCGCTGCTGGCACCACTGGTACTACTGGGTCCAGCAACCCCACCACTGTCCCCGTTACCGGCTCTGCCGTCAAATAGACGGGAACTTCCATGGCGCTCGTTGCTGCTATTGTCGCTGCCGCTGCCCTGTTCTGATAGGTATCTATCACTGTCTTGTTAGATCACCTTCCGGCAGTCTAGCAGCATCATGGAGAGGATCACGTACCTCGCCCCGCGTGCTGTAACAATTTTACTTCTTTTTCCGTTTTCAGAGCTCCAGCTTCGTTCGCGGCACTTTCCTACCACCTATGTCGATCTCAGGATGTGGCTTCGGACTTTGTACTGATCTCTTGTCTTGTCTGAGGCTTTATGGCATTCCGCTTTTGCTGTAGATAACCCGAGTGCTAGGCTGACCTTGGGGAGGAAAGTTTTAGTGTATTTCATATTTTAATAGAACCAGTTCCTGTTTTTGCAACCCATGAATTACAATTTGCAATTGACACTGCGCTGTTTGACTGGTAATGGAGAACATCCACTCTACGCACTACGCACTGGTCCGAAGCGTTTCCCTGCTCAGCTTAGCTGCCTATGAAAGAGTTGGCTTTCTGAATCCCTCCCACTGTGAGTACACCAGCAAAGCTCCTTTACACTTATCTTCCGAGGAATAATTGTCTCTTGTCTGCTCACTTGTCCCTGCCGAAATCCTCTGTGGACATGCAAACGCTGGCGCTAGAATGGGATTGTCGCTTCGTAATTTTGATCCCTGACATGCCCTTCGCAAATAGTAGCACCTCGTATCCCATCTGTAGCTTTGGAGTCAATTATGTTATTGCGAGTCGCACGTCAATCACATTCCTTGCATTCACGCTAGCAATCGTATTCGAACTTAGTTGGTCTCAGAGGCTCGAACCCTGCTTCTGATGTTAGCTATCGCCGTTTACCCGATTATTTCCTCTCTCACCCTTAACATCGAGGATCGATGTTATGAGGCCTAATCCCCATTACATTGAGAGGGAATACGTTGTGGGCTAAAATTGTTATCCTGGGCAAGACAGCGAAAGGAGTCGTATAGGCAATTGATTTTCCGCGTCAGTTCCTATGAACAGACCCTACGGTATCATGATTCTGCTTAGCTTCTACCGGAAATAAAAGCTATAGATGCTGTAGCCCGTCTCGCAGAAAAGGTGGTTTACAGAAGGCCAGCAGACATTGTATAACACTTAAGTATGTCTAGTACTCTAATCTGTAATTGCATATGACGGAGGCATTAAGCCGAATACAAGGATCAAAGCATGAACTTATGGCATGGTAGTGAATGACCAACATATATAGTGGCTATCTTGGGAACACCTTCCGGCAAATTCTCCTCCTTCTAGAAAGTTCAGGCCTCTACTGGTAGGTCGTGGGATGCCATCATCAATTTCATCGGTTTTGGAGGCGTTCCCTGACCTTTCTCCAAGTCGAACTTGGACCTAGTTGCCCCGGCCATTGCAATGAGCATGGTACAATTGGGACAGGGAGCCATCAAATTTCTCCAAATGGCAGTATCGGGTGCTGCTTTATACTCGGCGTATTCTCCATCTCCTAAGAAGTTCTTTTGGAGAGCAAGACCTGACATGTACTTCAAGTTCTGTGTTGTATTACTATAACAGGCGTGGGATCGAATTAGCAATTGAAATGAATTCTCCCAGGAGTGCAATGGTTAACATACCTTGAGGATATCATTATAAATGGATAAGTCTCGGCGCAGTTTCCGTAAGCCACCATGCTGCCACCGGCGGTAGTCTGACTGGGGGCATTTTTCTCTCTGTAGTCGCTTTCGCGTACCTTGACTAATCTCTGACATCTGTACAGCATCTTAAAACGTTCCTCTCCCACACGGTCCCTCCAAGCTCCAGTGTATGTGGGAGATTTGGGATTCTTTGGAAGTAATTTGTCCTCCCATCTGTCGCCTGCAGTGGATGCTCCGAGAAAGTATTTACACAAATGCTGTTTGGTCTTGTCATCGACTTCAAGGCTCCATGTGCATTGGAAAACGTATGGCAAAGTGCCTTCGCCTTTGAAATCCGGCTTCCACTTCCAGCTCCTCTCTGGTTTGCCAGCGATACGTGCGCACCAGCGCCCGTAAACGCCTGTGAGAGGGAGGTAGAAGTTGTACTTGTCAGCAGCGGCTGGTGCTGGCCCCAGGAGACTGAGGAAGAGGCCAAGGAGATCATAGGGGCACCACCAGTCTGGTGCTGGGCCTTTGAAGGTCTTGGTAATTTCGCGGAAGAACATGGGACTGACATTGAACCTTGATTGTGTCGCGTCTTCCCTCTTCCAATCTAGGTTCATGTTTCGTGAAATATGTGAATCTGGTTTCCTTGTTTTGTCCATGTATAGGCTTCCTTGTGGGAGGCTATTGCTTGGTCAGTCGCTGAGAATTAGAGGATGGGCTTATTCTCATTTGAAACTCACGAAAGATCGACCAAACGATCGCGGATTGTTGTGAGGAGGAGAATGCGAGCTTCCTTGCCTTCTTCAGGCCCAACACCACCAGCAGCGGCGATCTTCCCCATCCACTCAAATATCTACTACTGCATCAGTTCCTAGTCGACACCAACGGCATGCAAAATGGATGAACTTGAGTTCGAATATCTCGCTAGCTCAAGGTACATACCTGGTCTCTTTTCCATATATACGCTGTACGGAACCACTTGTCCCCCGACTTTGCCCAAGAAGGCTCTAGAAGAACGGGTTCTGTGGTCGACATGGCAAATATGTCTGATCGTGCCTTGATCAGAGTAAGACGAAGATTGATAGTCAGGAAACAGACAGACGTTCACGGAGAGAACAGCTCACAGAAAACAGTTGCGCTTTTAAAAACTGCTGCGTCATACTCTGCCTCTCCTTCTTCGGTCGACGCACGTGACAAAGATTTGTACATAAATTCAGGCTACTAGTCCCCGCCACTGTCACCCAACTCTTCTTCTCCAAGTACCCTCACTCACATCACACCCCATACCGACCCGTAAGTAGAAAGAACAGCCGCTTGAATCATTTTCAGCTCCCAAAGACAACAAGACCATGGTATGTACCGGCCGATCGTCTGTCAGCATTCTTGGCCTTCTGCATCACCTTCCGTATAACCTGAACCGTCGCTGATGGATGCAACAGTCTATCCCCGCGTCCCAGGTCCCCGATGATTGGACGACTGACCCGGAAGAGATGAGGACAGACTTTTACTGGGGGACAGACGGCAGCGGTCGGTTGGCTGCAGAGTCTGTCGGTATCACCAACCCCGTAGCTCTCATGATTAAAGAGAGGAGTGCCGGGGGAGACGGCTACATGTTCCAAGATGCAAACGGGATCTATTTGTGGAGCATGCCAACGGATGAGGTATACAAGTACACTTCCCCCGCGAATCGGGATGCCATCCTTGCCGAGATGCGCAAGCCGACGGGTCGCGGAAAGGTGGAGATGACGTTGATGCCACCAACCTCATTCGATGATTAAGTAAGGTGCTGGCTGCATGGAGCTGGAAAGGGATACAGAGCAATAACAAGATACGCTGAATATTTTGAGTTCGTATTTTGTGATACATTCTTATGTTACAGTGACCAGCCTGGGAATACATATCACAAATGCATTGCCTGCATGGAAAAAGTTCCATACGTCGATCTTGGCATGCTGCTGGTCTAAGATGTCGTTAAACTGCAATCAGCCATTTGCGCGGGTGCAGTCGGCTCACAGAAATTAGGTAGCTATTGTGTAATACGAGGTCATAGCGTAGACCACCGATCAATGGTTGAGGCATTGAAGAAAAGCATTTGCCGTGCTGCACTCGAGTTACCACTGCAGCAGCCCCACATATGCATTGTCGACCATTGCTTACCTGGCATGCATTGGAACACATCATCGTTATGGCTGAGCTAGGACACATGCATTTATTCGGGCCGTGGGGGATCTGCAACTTGTAAGAACGTTATACGATGGGCACCTAAATGTGACCTGCAAATCTATGGCCATGATAGTGATATGCAGCAGATCGAGAATGGTAAACGCCGTCTGTAGAGGCGACACCCTTGGCGTACTTCACAAGTGCTCGTACCAGATATCATTATATGCAAATGGCGACTTATTTTCTAAACGGGGTCTACCAGGCTTTGACGTCGCTGATATGCATAGGACCTAAAACAGCACTGACACAGAGAAAAGAGAGAAGAGTCAATTTCCAACTTCGATGCAAGCAGTCTGCTTGGCTCAGCCGCTCATCGCTTGAAAGCCTCAAGAGAGAGAGGCAGCTGATGAATCTCAGAGAGTCAGTCCACGTCTCAAGACAATGCTTTTTAGGATTTACATTTTGTTATGTGAGATAGTACTAGAACTTCAGAAGAAACCCGTCTGTTGATAATCTCTTGGAAATATGGTGATAAAAGGATTCTACCCAGTGCAAACTATAGTTTCCTACCTAACTCATGACTACCTCTACAGATAGAGGAGGATTCTCCACTATCATCACGTTGGGCTCCACCAAAGGAAGAGCAGGGTTTCTGCAATATCTCGCCCGAGACCGAATAACCGCAGATTTAGTTCCAATCCCAGGAGAATTCATACTAGCCAAGCCAAGTAAGAAACTCAGCTCAGGCACAGCCGGCGCCATGACCCAGCCCTTCTCAGCCCTCGGAAGTAGACGAATGCGCAAGTAATACTGATTCTGGTTCTGATCATGAAATGTAGTCGGAATTACATTGAAGCGTAGGTTCGTCAACATATGTGCCCCAGGACCAGTGTAGTTCGACATCAAAGCGTATGTAGCATCATTGGGTGAGCCTAGCGCGATATCGATGGTGACTTCCATGAGGAGATACTGATTGATCTCGCTTTGCTTGAGGACGATGGAGAAAATGAGGTCCTGGGGAAGATTGAATCTGTCTAGGACGACTTGGCTGTGATTGCCGGCCAGGTTGCTACTGACTCGCATGAGAAACCTAGGTGCTGATGCTGGCTCAGAGCCAGGTGGCTGATCTTTCAAGGGACGGGGTTCAACCTCGCTTCTATACGCGTTGGTGGGGATGTTGTCTGGATCGCTGACACTTGGCCCTCGATGAAGTGGCATCGCCCGAACGTGAGGTGAGAGGTAGTTCGAGAGCACGCCCAGTGGAGAAACGTAGTCTTCAGCTCTCATGAAGCTATCTTCATGGTTTGGATCATTGTACTCATCCTCATCATGTGGTTCATCCTCCACTGGCGCAGTAGAGACTTCAGTTCCGAAAGCAGCGAGCTTCTTGACCCGGACGGCCTCCATCATGTTGATAGTTCTCAACTCCGGGCTTCCGTCTCCCATGTCGGGAGGAGCTAAGCTAGCTAAGGCTTGTGCAGACGAAGCACGCTCAGCCATATTGATGGTCAAGTTATAAATGGGATCATTGAGCTGCATAGCAAACAGGGCAGAAGTTGAAGTATCATCCGCAAAGTATGCTGTACCAGTTCCTTCTTTCTTCCCCATCATGTCTTGTAACACTTGGAGTTGTAAGTCCGCAAAGGCGGGAAGGCGTAATATACGCAAGTCACTGAGGTCTTGAGTGGGTGCAGAGTTCCATACAAACAGGTTCTTCTCAGTGGTTGGGGTGTATATCACTTCCTTGAGCGCCTTGTGTCTATGTTTGTCTGTCTCCCTGGTAGCTTGGTCAACAGTATACTGCCGTCTGATGTTGACCTTGATCTCATTAGTGTCTAGACCACGAGCAACAGCAAATCGCTGCTGGTGAGCTGGTTGTGTGAACACCAAAGACGAAAATTGCGCTGAGCCGGGAACGCGGTCCATGAATGCCATCATGACGCCATCTGCGACAATCTCATGCCGTAGGAGAGGTGCTCCCGTAGGAGCATCTTGACCAGCGGCTTTGAGGGCACTATCATTGGATAGGACCTCAACGCGCAGATCTGGGAACATGGTCACCAAGTCTGAGCGGAGATAGAAGCCGTAGGCGGGTATCTGGACGCGATGGTCCATTCCATCAGGCGTACGACCGATGTAGTCATTGAGTGCCTTCTTGATAGCGACTCGGTCCTCATCAGTACCGAAATGGTTACCGAGGGATAGAGCGCCATCAATAAGAGCGTCGACCCAATTCTTGTCAATGTGGAAGAAGCGCAGGTTCTCTGCCGGGAGGTAGCTTGGATCAGGTATGAGATAATGAGCTGGTACCCCCGCGAGAAACATACGGTCAACCAGCCACGAGAGCACAGTCATCCAATCTGACGACTGCGGATCATTGGTCTCGTCGTATGGGTCACCTGATCGACTTGCAGCCAGCTTGCGAACAGAGTCCAGCGCGGCAGCTGGGTACTTGTCCTCGAAGAGAGGCGAAGAGAACGATAGCGTCGGTCGATCACGACGTTGGAGCTTCTTATGATGCCATCGCTTCTTGGCCCCTCCATGCCTGAACAGAGGTCTACCAGGCTTTCTTGTATCAGGAGCGTCACCAGGCTCTTGAGGCTCCGAACCACGTTTTTGAAGATGGATGTCAGCAAGACCCTTGACCATGGACGCGAGATCTTTGAGGAGGTCATCGCGAGTGCGAAATGCTGTATCCTTGACTTCCTTGACTGCATTGATCTTGACTTGCTTCGCTGCGGCGGCGTGTACTGCAGTTCTGACACGTCCCAATGCAGCGACAAATGCTTGATCGCCGAGGGCCATTGTACGGCCAACTTGCCAGGCAACAGAGTAAGTCACATCCATGATGCCCAAATTCTTGTCAAGAATCTGCAAGTCCACGCCCGAAGTTGAGCACTTGGTTAGATGCTGTAAAGTAGGCACGTACGTGGGAGTGAATGGACCTCGATACAGCGCCACAGTTGCCTCGCCTGTCTGAACGCGGTATTTGACCAAGGTATACCCATCGCTCAAACGACGACCGACAAGTTGCTGGGCCTTGTCTTCAGATGCTTTTAGGGGCGCTATGATTTCATCTGGCGCTCGCAGCACGTTGAGGGTGCGACCGAGGTTCTCAAAAGCGTCTGGAACATTGAGGGTATTTGGTGGGAGAACTGTGTAGTTCCAGCTGTATAAAGAACAGAGAGCCACGTATCGGTGGTTCTGGCTCGGATAACTCATGGCTTCCACGCCTTCAATTGAGACTAGATGTGCGCACATGGTTGTTGGGATGACATTGTCAAGTGGCCCAGATCTGTTGCCGACGACGATGCTAAAGACGGCTGTGTCCTCAACACCAGCCAGAGCCATCCCAGAGCCGTTGATCTTTCGCACGTGGGAAAGATATTTGTACTGAGATGTATCTGGTCCACTGCCCTTGATGCGATTGCCTTTGTCGTCGAATGTCGAGAAGAGACTGGTGAATAGATCTGGGTTTACAAAGATGAAGTCTCCACGGCTATCTTTCATGGAAGCTGGTCCGAGTTGGCTCGTGACGGGCGTCGTAACGTCAGACTTCAACTTCCATAAGTCATCGATGCTCATGTTGACCGTCATTGTAGACGACTGCTTGACGGGCTTGAGAACTCCATCGCTGGTATTGCTGAACAGACTGCCTGGGCCATCGAGATCCTCTGGGGGCAATCGAAGCTCGTCTTGGGCGAATGCGAGAGCGACAAGCCACGGCACACGGTTACGCGGTATGCTGCTCGCCTTCTCCGCGCCTAAGGCGACTCTCTTCATCTGTGTCTTGAGCGCCTTGTTGCTCCCGCCCTTCGGACTCCCCAGTCTCTCCCACGGGAGATGCGGATCCGTCAAGACGACGTGCGGCAAGATTCTATGATCATCACTGTACCCCGCCGGAGGATACGTAGAGTGAATGCTTCCATCAGGCAGGGAGAATTGCGGTGCGTCAACGTAGAAAGGCTGCTCTGCCTCCAAATTGAGCTGATCACCGTTTGCTTGGATCGTTTGCTTTACTGAGATGATGTGCTTGGGGCCTGCTTCGATGCCTGGGGCCCAAAATGAGTTGAGCTTTTGCTCGCCTGGGGGCAACGGGTCAATCTCATCCTCGACGACTTTGCCATCGGCGAGGACGGTCACAGATTGAGTGGCGCTGAGACGGGCTTCAGGGCGATTGGCAGCGACGACACGACGAGAATGCCGTATTGTCAGATGCCGAGGAGAGTCTATACGTGTACTCTTGCCTCCAGGATAAATGCCCATGATGACTTATGGCTCAGTTGTGAGTGAACTTGTCTGTAGTGAACTTGTTCAGGAAGCCTCTTAGATGGGATTGAAGTAAGAGAATCAGAGGAACAGACACTATGATTACGATGAGAGTGGGCGATGGAATCAGCGAATATCGAGTGCCCGTTCCTGCTCAAGAAAGTGGTTTTTGCGCGATAGCTGCTTCACGCTTCAAGGCAACTGTGTGTACATCCAAGAATAACAATTGACCTGTTTCAAGCCTCACTCAATTCAATTAACGGGGCGTAGGTGCCGAAGAGCAGGTCAATGGCATCGCAGCCCGATCCATCCTTCATACAGCAAGTGGAAACTGATGCACGTTTTCACAGACTTTGACGTCATAACTTCTCATGCAAGAGGGGTGTCTCTGTAGGTCAAGTATGGGCGAGCAGCATAGACCTATCGGATGATAGCCGCAGAGACATGACTTGCATGACACCAACTATGTCCCGTCCCGACCAGCAGATGCGGCCCGAGCGGGGTAAAGTGACAACGAGATTGAGATATGTAGCCGATTCCCAATCGAGCAAGGTCCATCGGGAACATGATCTGATTTGATATGCAAGAGACATAAACGGGACTTTTTACGCGAAACCTGCGTCGCGGTTCATTCGGACCGACGCCGCCTCGCACCAGTACCAACGTCCTTGCTGCGGCACGTTTCACATGCCACAGTCACTTCACTAAAGCTACATGAGGTACCGGTGCCAAGAAGAGTAAAGGTGACACAGGAGCGGGGTGACCCCTTTTCAAGAGTCAAGGTTGCTCAGCTCATGCAGTCCAGGTGCTGTGCTTTGGAGGCAGATGACGAAGCATGCGTCCCGAGAGAAGAGCAAAGACAATGACGAAGAATGAATGGCGAAGAGGAAAGAGAGAAGAAGAAGGGGTTCACTGGACTGCCCACCTGGGTTTACAGAAGAGCTTGTTAGTTCTCTTCGGACTTGAAGCTTCTTAGCTAGACTCACGCAACCAAATAAATCATGGCTCCAATAACCGCTATCGTCGACAAAACCAGCGCCAATGATAGCGTCTTAAAGCTCTTCTACGCCACTAGGAAAGCCCAGCTTGGCCTTGCTCTCTGGTCAGGCACAAAGGATACAGACCCTACAGACCCCATTCAACCTCCCCAAGAAGTCGGGAATGGCCAATACATCCTGAACCCATCTCAGATGGCGAGCATCAACTCCCAAGGTGTGGAGAGAGTCTTTGCACTCACAACAGACGATCCATTCAAAGTCACCCCGAATGACTTTTATAATCTCTCAGAGATTTCCGAATCGAAGCAGAAGCAGCTGGCCGGCGTGGCAATTGGCAACACCACGCTCACTGCCTGTGGAAATGGAGACAATGCCTGGGTCTACTACAGCAGGTTAGTGATGCATCGATAGAGGGCATAGGCTGGTGAGAAGTCGAGAGAAAGGTAGCTGACAACCCTCAGAACCTATGGCAATGGCAGAATTCTTGTGGAATTGAACCTCCAGACTTCTCGGGGCACGGACCTCATAGGGACGTTTGGTCTCTGGATCAACTCCTTCGCCGCGGCCTGGTACGATCCAACGATTGATAGGCGATGCCTTATCTATGAGACAAGCTCACTTGTAGAGTTTGTTGTCGGCAGTGACTCACGTAGGTATTCCATCCCCAAGCTTCAATGAACTCTGCTGAATATTGTACAGCTGCCGCACCAATACAGCCAACAGGTGACATGCAGCGTAACACCCCAGTGGCCGTCGCGTTCGAGAATGGCAAGGTCTTTCTCTACTACTGCGGGACAGGTGCTGCTGGTGGCATCCGGCGCACTGTTAAAACGAACAATACATGGGGTATTTCTACGCTTATTGACAGTCGGACTATTTCTCAGGATAGCCAGCTCACGGTGGTGAGGGCCAATGGCATTAACCATTTATTCTTCGTGGCGAGAGACCAGAATGAGGAGGAGGATGATTACTTTGTGCACTATCCAGATGAGATTAGTTAGTCGAGGTAAATAGTGATGTGAATATGAGTTGGTTTCGGTTGAGGCTTGTCGTTAAGAGGTCATACAACTCGGCACAGTGAACTTGGTGAACTTTATGAGAAGAGGGTATCCTGACACTAGTAAATAACATCGCATATGAAACATGCTTATAGGCAAGATACAACGATTAAAACTTTCTTTCGGGAAACATTCACCCAAATTCTCATCTTTGATGTCGTTGTAAGAAAACTATTCCATCCTGATCGTAAGTTGCCTGACTAGAGTAAATACAAAAACAGTTCATGCATTCTGAGGATTGCTCGGAGCCACGATCGGATTTCTTAGCTGCAAGAACCCCTCGACAGCAGCGTACGGTCCATCCTGGAAGCCAGGCTTTATCAAATCGCCCTTCTTCTCAATACCAAACGCATTAAAAATAGCCCCAGGATCCTCATCTCCCGCCGTAGCCTGCCCCTCAGCATAAGGCTGAAACCAACTCCAATCCCCTCCACCTAGAGAAGGCAGCAGTAAATTGCGCTTTGGCATGTCCCGAGCGTTCTTGGTCGTCAACTTCTCTGCTTCAAGATACCCAGGGACGTCGTTGACGGGCATAGTCAAGGGCCCTGCGTGGAAAAAGGCTGTCATGGTGTCCATGGCCTTTTGCCACGTCCACGGTGGGAGGAGGAGCTCTGCTGCTGGAAGGAAGGAAGAGTAGGCATGGATGGGCGTGAAGGGATCTAAGATAGCGCCGAAGATTGACATCTGGGCGTTGCGTTGGTTCTCATAAGCCTGGGGCTCAATGGTGGGGGAGGAGGCAGAGAACGGGGGCTGCCAGAAGGGGCTGAAGATGGGATATTGCTCCGTATCAAGACGGATCAACGGTTCAGTGGAGTTGCCATCTGGAACGAAGAAGGTCTTGATTTTGTCGTAGTTCAACTCATCAGACCCAGGATCAGTGGTGTCAAAGTAACCGACAAGCCCATCGTAGCCTGCCTCTTCATTACCAAGACGTAACTGAAGCTCATAGTACGGAGTCTTGTCATCAGGATCCGATGACTTCAGCAATGTGCGCTCGGGATCAACCACCTTGACTTGGGTACTTTGGATATCAAGAGGTGGTCCGCTTAGCTCAACAGACCAGCCCGTATTGACGAGAGCAAGCGGTTTGCCTACGATGGAGTTGAGGAACTGTGCGTAGGAATCAGGAGCTGGAGGCAGTTTCTGCTGCGCCGTCGTGATCATACGCCAAAACCCAAGAAGGTATTTGGGGTCAGCCAGCTTGGAGATGAGAATATCAAGCTCGCGCGTATCAGGCGTGGGCTGTGCATCGGGTTCAGGGCTGAAGGGTAGCCACTTGGGTGACTGCAGAGTACCTAAAGGCCCACCGACACGAACCTCACGGTAGAACGTACCGTCAGGGAGGAATATCTGTATACCGTAGTCGGCATAGTTGGTAATGACCCATCCCCATATCGGCGTCTCCCATTCCGTGACAGGGCGCCACGCCGCAGGACCAGGAGTGCCAGTAGCGTCATCAGAAATGCGTCTGACAAACTTGGCATTGATACGCGCCGGCTGGTTCATCTGCGGGGGCAGCTGTAGAAACTCAGACTGCTCAGGATTATCCTTAATCACCGTATTGGCATACTTCTGCCCATCTAGTGTGACCTCCTGTGGAGCATAAAAGTTACTTATGCAGGGGTAGATAGGCGGGGGACCATCCCTCCGTGGCCGCTGATCAATGGCCATGAGGGACTGGCCGAACTTGTCGATGATGTTGAACTTGCGGAACCGGAACTGGCCGTGTGTAACGGGCTTGAAGGGGCAGTGCTCACTGTCGGTAAAGTTGACCAACGCGGCGTACGGGGTAAGGGCCGAGTTACCATCGATGAGTTGGAGCTTGTCCTGTGTTAGGCCAGCGGGGTCAAAGGTTGCGGCGGTGAGTACAGAGCTGGACTCTCCGTCTCGACCGACGACTTTGTTTTCCGGCTTGAGATGGCTGCCCTCTGCTTGGGTGACAAGACCGCTCGTGAAGCCGGAGAGTGGCGAGGAAAGATAAGAGAGATCACTGATGTTGTCAAGGAGATTCTTTCGATCTTCTTCGGGGAGATACTCGTCGAGGATGCTGGGCGGTGTGTTTTGGAAAAGCTGCTTGATCTTGGCACCCAAGGCAAAGCTGGGCTGAGGCAGAATGAGAACACGGCCGGACAAAACACGAATGTCCTGCTTCTGCTCACTGGAGAGAGCGTCCCACAGTGGCGGAGGCGTCTCGCTATCAGAGGGAACAGTAATGCCATATCTGACGAGCTTGTTCTCCGAGTGGCGGGCGGTGTGTTCATCCAAGCTCCAGAATTCAAATGGGATGTGGGTGTATTCCACCTCCCACTCTGCGTAGAGAGGAAACCATGGCTGTCTATCACCCCACTGATCACGCCAACGCTTGTCGGTAGTCAATTGGTCGTGGAATTGAGGGTAGAATTTGCCATCAGCTGGAGTACCGGAATCATTGCCGCCAGGTCGGAGGGCGTGGAACTCTGTGATGAGCGCTTTGGCAGCTGCTGTCAAAACGGTCGGCAATTTGCCCTCAACCAGATCTGCGATGGTACTGAGATTACTGGGAAGAGCTTGATCGCCTGTAATGATCTGGTAGGGCGCCCGAATAGACAGATTATCGAGATAGTCAAGGGCCCAGCCAGACGGTATACCACCAAGAAGCACGGTTGGATCATTTCCACCGTAGAAGACAGGCTCACTTGTCGACTCGACCGTGGCCAAGAGACTATTTCCCAGCAGAGTGATAATCTGCCCTTCAAGATTGGTGATACGCGTCTGGAGCCCATTGATACGGGTTGAAATACGCCCAGCTTCAGCCTTGAACGCTTCGTTATGATCATTGCCCTGATTATCGCTCTGGCCTAGATCGCTGGCATATTTCCACCAGAGTGAAAACATATCCCAGCGATACTGCAGTATAGCTCTGTTGCAAGAGTCCAGTAGTGTCTGGGTGAGGTTCAACTCATTGATCCTCTGGATGGCAGCTGGTTCAGGTTCTTTGGGCTGGTTTGTGCTCTTGTCATCGGCCTCGGCAAAGAAATATCGCGTGCCACCTGGTGAACGATCGTAAGACCAGTTGTAGACTGAATCTTTCGCTTCACGCTGGCCCTCGACGCCGTCGTCACGAGACTGTAAGAGAGATTCAAGAGCTAGAATATCTTCCTCTAGTTTAGCGACGTCCTCTGAATTGCCGCTAGCATCGCCTCGTGCGTGGCAATACGCTAGGAGTGCATCCATTGGAGTTGTTCCAACCGCGACAGCAGCTTGTTTCTGATCGCGCAGACGATCGTTGAAACCATCCGCTGGGACTGTCTTGGGCTTGTTCTCATGGTCCCAAGCTACTTCGTACATGCAGCCATGGCAGAGGATACGGATCTGACTCTTGAGATCCATCCATGGGTCAGGATTTGCTTGGTCTGTTCCTTGGAGGGTCATGAAAAGGGACTGCAGATTCTCTCCATGAGTGAACTCGGCCCCCGCTTTCCAGAGAGGATCAACGGTGTCCTTCCAGTGCCATCCGAGGACGTAGTAGCTTGCTTTGGCGTAATCAAGATATGATGGATCCTCTTTATCACCGTATTCGAAGTTGTCCAAGATGCTAAAGACGTTGGCATTGTGCATCTGGAAATCGGCAAAGAGCTGGTTTCCACTTCGAAGAAGACTGATATCTGGAGGCCCAACAGCTGGGTTTGGATTCTCAGTCCACTCGGAAAGCGGTGTCTTGCGCCCAATAAACACCTCAGCCTGTTCGTTGATGTTGACGTCAGTGCCAGCATGTCCAAGCACAAAGGGCGCTACATCGGTCTGTAGGTCAGCTTGGATGGGGATATCTTCCAAGGACCAGACGTAGTCGCTCTCAACGACCCAGGCTTCGTACTCGCGGTCCTTGAAAGCGTCTTTCGCGCTGGATGGCTGAATACTATCCAACTCAAGCTCTCTGATGACAATCCATCGTGTCGGCGGTTGCAGAAAGTCCGGAGTTTGATGAGGAGCGTCACTGGCTGTAGTGGATGCGGCATCAAGTCCCCGTCGCATTCTCTCTGCCCTCTTTCTAGACTCTGGTACAGAACCTGTCGAAGAGACCCCGGATCTGTAGAACCGAGGAAGTGTCCAGTGGACGTAGACGCCATGACGATGGCGGAGCGGCTTGGGCTCCGGGCGACCGCCGAGGTCGGTCAGGCGCGAATTGATAGATGCTGGGGCGGTATTGTGCAGAGCGACGTGATTCTGAACATCGCTTTGGAGCAGGAAGCTGTCCAGTCTCAAGAAGGTGTAGTTGGGTTGAGTTATGGGACAGATGCGAGCAGTGGTATCTTGATCACTGCCTGTACCGCATACAGCTGGATTGAGGACGAAGGCATCTAGTTGCATAGGCACTAGTGCGACTTCAAAGTCCTCTATTCCAGCTTCTTTACTCATGGCGTTAATTCGAGGAGGTTGTCTTTGAGAATAGCAAAGATGGAGTCTGAAGTTGGCGACAATGATGATACCAAGTCTTCAGTGAGGAGGCTTTGATGTTTCAACTTCGCGCCATGTGCTGAGACCCGGGATAGCTGGCGAACCAGATTGGGAGCCAATTTCGCAATTACTGGCGGTTTCACATGCCTACTCAGTGTACCTTGATTTCTCAATGTCTCTCTCTTTCCTCCCCCTCTTCTCTCTCTCCGGGCCAAGACAATACGGGCCGTCTCGCATGCACGACAGCGGATCTGGATCTGCCTGCATTATTGTGTCACAACCCGTCCCACAATCGAGATGTGGGGGTCTTTTGGCCAAACCTAAAATCGCAATGCAGGTTGCAGATGAAATGGTGGTACCGTGAGACATGGCGACAGCAGCTTGTACTTGTCTCACACCCCGCTCGAACTGAGCGCATATCAATTGATCAGCATGCACATAACCGAAAGTTCAGTTGGAGACACCAAGGTGCTGTCTTGCTTGAGAACGTATTCGGATACCTCTTTCTCAGGGTCTATCGTGGTCCCCAACACCGGGGAGCAAAATGAAATCCAATGTATTTGCTTTCTACTACGTATTTGACCATTCTCTACTTTTCCCCTCGATACATGCTTAGTTATCAGAATCAATCCCAGTTATTCCACTCCCCAGCTGGTTACCAGTACCATCCACTCACTCTCCTGGGGTAGGAGGAGCGAGAACTCAACTCTTAGTTCGCCCAGTCTCCAAGGCCTAGAAACACTTGTCTATACTATTCTTTCTCCTTGAACAAGCAAGATGACAGTGCTATCGGACCCTAACGATGGCGATACCTCGAGCAGAGCGTTGGAGGCATCCGACGCTGCAACTTACAGTATCTACGCCAGCTCAGCGGGCCAACGCCCTGGAGATAACATCCAAATCCTGGCACCTGGAAGTAATCTGGATAAGTTCGTGGCTGGCTTGAACTCCAGCAAAGCCATCATCTTATCCAGCAACCCAGACCCAGCTGCCAGTTTCCACGATTCTGACGAGACCATCAAATGGTTCCGGAGCATTGATCCGGGCGCCAGTGGCTCCGTCACCGTCGATGGCACAACAGCAAAGAACATCGAAAGTTTCCAATTCTCCCTGTCTCAGCCCTGGCCACTTGAATTCAGCTCCGCCAGCGATGTCCTGCTCTTCACATTTGGATCAACCGGCCTTCTTGGCAGTGATGAGACAGGATCCCGCATTGAAGCACCGGGTATTGACCCTACCGGCAACATGTTGATTTGCGGTCTTGACTTTGCCAACATGAAAGACATCACCGGCGTCACAGTAAAAGACGTCTTCAAGAATGCCAATCAAGAAGGCATGACAGACTTCATCCCTCTTGCGGTCCTCGCCCTCGAAGTATCGCTGAAACAGCCACCTGCTGATGCACCACCCATGAGGAATGCCTTGTGGTTCGTCCCATCGGCGAATAAACGACTTGAGACTCGCCTGCAGTTCCAGCTCTCAGACTTCAAGGCGCTGCAAGAACTATTCTCAACTGCCCTCGGCGGTCTCACCATTGAGAGCGCAGACGTCGTCTACAAAAGTAAAACGCAACTGGGCGTGACGGAAAATGGCGAAATGCCCATCTCTCATGGCCAAGTGGCCTTTAGCATCGGATGCTCTCTCAGAGATGCTAAGAGTCCTGTGTCGATGCTCGCTGGCGTAGAATTCACTACTACCACGATTGACTTCACCTTCATGTTCCTCTCCCCAGACCCTCTAGCGGGAATCTTACAATGGCTAGCTGGCCTCGCCGACGATGAAGAAGTTGAGACGGTCGTCAATGAGATTCTCGGTAAGGAAGAAGGTGGAGAAAAGGTTCTACCCGCTGCAACTTTACGAAGACTGCGCATTGGGCTTGACACAAGAAAGGATCCGCAGAATCCTAGACTCGGGTCTTTTTCTTTTGACAT
Source organism: Fusarium fracticaudum (assembly GCA_003353625.1). Classification (NCBI taxonomy): domain Eukaryota; kingdom Fungi; phylum Ascomycota; class Sordariomycetes; order Hypocreales; family Nectriaceae; genus Fusarium; species Fusarium fracticaudum. The sequence continues at coordinate 2,989,592 of PDNT01000007.1, forward strand.
CGAGGTCTCTGCGAACTTTGGTCGTGGAGACAGCAAGGATACTCCTGTTTTCTTGATCACGTATAATTGGAATCGGTCTATCGGTACTTATGGTACCCTGTCCGGACAGTTGTGGAATGGTGAGTGATTATCGCACTTTCTATGGTCTTTGCTGATTCAATCCATCTACAGACTTTGACACATCAGTTGACCTTGACCTGGAACCAGAGGGTGAGAAGTGGGCTATCTTGACGCCTGTGACAGCCTCACCTGCGTCATCCATCGACATCGCCACTCTGATCCCAGGCCAGACCGTGGTTGACATCCCAGACACTCTTCCTTCCCAGATAACCATTGCATCCATCGAGTTATCCCAAGAGTCTTTCTCCCTTCGCTGTCAAGCCACTGCAAATCCTCCAACCCCAGGCTCAGCCCCCCAACCCTACCTCGGCGAGGTTGTTCTCGCCACCTACTTCAACTGGGGCAGCAGTTCAGTCTTCACCTTTGACGTCGGGATATCGGTCCTGATTGACCCCCCAGAGGATTCTGAAGTCGATCTTCCTGCTACCTTTGTTGGGACTCTTGGCTACGACTCCTCTAAGAAGTCTTGGGAGCTCACGGCTGCTATCAACGGCTTGTACGCATCTGTTCTTGCTGAGTTCTTCCATGATAATGAGAAGGACCACGTTGGACCCCTTATCAATTCCATTGTCATCAACACTCTGTCTGTAAAATATACGTACGAGAAAAAGAGTGGCAATAATGCCCAATCAGCGGGAAGCACATTCGTTATCTCCGGTGACTTGGTCATCGCGGAGCTGAGATTAACCCTGGACTTCAAATACGCAGCTAGTGGCTTTGCCTTCTCGGCAGCACTCAACCCAACCGACAGGAATGCGACTATCGGAGATATCTTGACAGACCTTGTTGATTCTTCGTTTGACATACCAGACTTTGTCTACGACACTTTGATAGTCGGTGACAAGGAGGACGCGTTCCGCATTGATATCCAGAAGATGAAAGACGCCTCTGACATTGAGTCATTCCAATTTCTAGCCAGTCTCAAGATTGGTCTTCTCGAGTTCCTATTCTCCCAACTCCACAGCACCAAATGGGGTCCCAAGGATCCTTCAAAGAGGTTGTTCAAAGCAGCCATCAATGGCTTTGGCGACATGAAACTCGACATTCCTCTTGTAGGCACGTTATACCAGCCGCTCGATGAGCTGTACTTCCTCTTCGTCCAGGATCCCAAGCCGCCAAATAGACCTGGACAGCTCACAGGACTCACGCGGGAGGATATCGGTCTCCTCAACAGTGGCGTCATGCAAAAAGACCAGCTGCTTGTTGCTGACAAGATCAAGCCCGACAGTGCTCAGCCAACAGACCTTCTGGTCCCCGCTGGATGTCACTTCGCTGTCATCATACGCAACGTCGCCAAGGGTGAGCGCGCGTGTCTGCTGAGCTATAGCTTCATGAAGCCCCAGCCTTCGTCATCTCAAGCACTGGTCTCTGGTGCCGACGAAAATGACAGAAGACGCACCGAAGAGGAGATGGACGACGGAGGTCCTAGTGCCCAAGCGCCATTCAAAAAGGATACAGGACCTATAGCCATTAGCAACGTTGGTCTAAAGTACAAGGCCAAGACACTGTCCATCGTCTTTGACGCCACTTTCCAGCTCGGACCCATTGGCTTCTCTCTTCTCGGCTTCACCCTCAACACCCAATTTAAGAGCCTAGATGAGCTACCAACAATCAGTGTCAACATTGATGGACTAGCAGCATCCTTTGATAGACGTCCTTTGACAATCGCCGGCATCATCGTTCACGGCAATGACGGCGCCATGGACTACTATGCTGGTGGTCTTATCATCGGCTTCCGTCCCTATCAGTTCCAAGCAGCTGGCTTCTACGGAGTAATCACTCTCGCCAACAGCAGCAACAGCTTCCAGAGCGTGTTTGTATTTGCAAAGCTCAATGGTCCACTCATGACGCTTGCCTTTGCTGAGATTAGCGGCATCTGCGGTGGCTTTGGCTATAACAGCAGTGTTCGCTTGCCTTCTGTAGACCAAGTGTCGGATTTCCCCTTCATCAACAGCGGCCGTCTGAGCAACAACGAGAATGCACAGCAAGTACTCTTGGAGCTTGTTGACCCCTCTGCCGGTGGCTGGTTCCAGCCACTTGACAGCACATATTGGGGTGCCATTGGTATGAAGCTCTCTGCGTTCCGTATGCTGAGCGTCGATGCTGTTGTTGCAGTGCAGTTTGGGGACTCGGTGAAGCTGGGTATCTTTGCAGCGGCGGTCTGTGACATTCCGTCAACCAATTCACCACTTAAGCTGGCCCATGCTGAGTTGGGTATCGCGGCTGTCTTGGACTTCGACTACGGATTCCTCAAGATCGAAGCGCAGCTATCGCCGCGCTCTTATATCCTCAGTCCTAACTGCCATTTGACAGGCGGCTTCGCTCTCTGCTACTGGTTTGATGCGCCTCTGGCCGATAGGGCCAGGATCGGAGACTTTGTCTTCACCTTGGGTGGGTACCACCAAGCGTTCCGCGTTCCTGTTGGCTACCCTAACCCCCCTCGGTTGGGTATTAGCTGGGACTTGGGTGGTGGTTTGTCAATCTCTGGCGAGGCATATTTCGCCATCACTACCAAGGCCTGCATGGCTGGCGGACGTCTCCATGCTGCGTTCAAAGCAGGACCTCTTTCTGCCTGGTTTGACGCCTTTGCCAATTTCCTTATCAATTACCGCCCCTTCTACTTTGACATGTCAGCTGGTGTGTCTGTTGGAGTTGGATTCAGCATCGACTTCTGGTTCATCCACATTCGTATCTCAGTCCAGATTGGTGCTGAGCTGTACCTCTGGGGCCCTCCTGTTGCTGGACGCGTACACGTTGACTTCTGGATCGTCGCTTTCGATATCAACTTCGGCGATCACCACCCCAAGATTGACCCAGTCAAACTATCTGATTTCTACGAGCTTGTCCTTCAAGACTCGCCTGCATCTTCCTTTGCGTCTGCCACTTCCCTCATCACTGGCAAACAGCAACAGGAACCCATTGCAGCGTCTACATTTAGCAGACCCAAGAATGAAGCACACAACTTCCTTGCTGAGTCTGGACTTCTAAACCCAGATGACCAACCAGAGAGAGGACAGGAAGACCCTTGGACCGTCCGGGCTGGCACATTTGTGTTTGTTGCGGAGTGTAAGATGGCCATAAGCAGTGTTACAACTAGAGAAAACGGCGATGCAATCCTACGGGGTAATGACGTGTTCAGCAAGCCAATGGGGATGACAACGCCTATGACTTCGACTCTACAGATCCAGGTCATTCATGAGGATGGAAGCAACCCTGAAGAGGACTGGCAGTTTGAGAGATATACTCAGATGCTTCCGAGCGCTCTCTGGGCAAAATGTAAGTTCTGTGTACCCGCCTCAAGATGAGTAGCTAATCCATCCCAGATGACCGCGGAACTGATCCACGTCAGAGTGGGAACAACGTTGGTGACTTGCTCAACACCAACAACGGTAGCCCCTCTCTCATGACAGGCGTGAGAGTCACAGCACCCAAGCCAACCATGTCTCCAGACCCATTCCCAGCATACAAGGTTGCGGATGCAGACCTTCAGGAGCTGACTGCGGAACGGAACTTTCCTGGTATGGTTACGGCTGAAGATGCATGGGCGCCAGTCAAGCCGAACGATGATGTCAAGCAGAGATATGAAGTCATTCATGATGCTTGGGTAAATCCTGCGCTGGAAGAAAAGGGCCAACAAGACTTTGTGGGAGTCTTGGCCCAGAGCTTGGGATGGAATGATATGAGTGGATTGAAGAGCGTTGCAGGTATTCCAGAGAGACTGAAGAAGGGTTTCATGAATATGTATGTCGCGTCTCCGTTGATGACTGCCTGAGTTTATTTGTGGGAGATTGCACGCTGGACTCGAAATTGTCTATTGGTAGGAATAGGAATGAATGGAAGACCTTTCTATCTCTCAAAGTACCACTGCCGACCCATGATCACCGAATTGAAACCCTTATCTGAGTCCCGTCAGAGCCTTATATCCTTGAGGCCATTGAGAGTCTTAATCGCGGGACTACACGCCCCCATTAAGAAGGTAAATAATTTAGATATCATGTACCTGCTTCTGAATCAAATCAGCCAACCCAGTCTATACAGGACCGCTGAGAACTCGATAAGATGTCTCTACAGCTGGGGATAGTGCCTTGAGTGCCCTGCAGAGTTCCTCAGCAGCCGTAACAAGCTCTTCGTTTGACAATGGCTCCAGAGCATCTAAGATAAAGAGGACGCGAGTAGTCTCGTCCGTTAACGCAGTCCGCGGGCCTTGTCGCCAATTCCATCCACGACAAGTAATACCAGTATTGTCACACCAGATAGGTTCCCCAGGGGCTGCTAGCTCTATCGAGGGTTGTCCACTGGCCGTAGTGTGAAATTCTTCCTTGCCAGTGGCGCGAATCAAGAAGGGTGCTCCATTATACTTGTCCAGATCCTCGCCACCAAACGGGACCTGATGCTTGACAGAAATGGCGTTATAAATATCCGTCAATCGATTAACGCGCGGTAGACCGCCTTTAGTAACACGGAGTGTCAGAGCTTCCAGGCTATTGCGGGTGCGCTGGGGCTTGGCGCCAAAGGCCTTGTAAGCTTCTCGCCAAGCTGCGATATGGGGGAGCTCAGTGACGGATTTGGTCGATGTGAGGGCTTTGACGTGCTCCTCTGCTTCCCTCAACATGGCCTCACTGGCTGCGTCGCTGGGCCCTGGAGGAATGCCCTCGGCTTGTACTAGGAGGGCTCGATAATCCGGGCGCAGGTCAAATATTTCGGGCGATATATGTGCATTGTCTAGAATACTTTGTGTTTTGGTTGGTCCACTCATGGCTTGATAGACATGGAATGAACAGAAACGTTGCAGAGATACCGCAGAGAAAATGACCGGGCTGAGAATAGAATGGCTGATTTTTGTAGTGGATGATGATTTGTATAGGGAAAAGTTCATAGGTATGAAGCTGATGGACACAGAAACAAAGAAGAAGAGTTATATTTAGCTTGCTCAAGCTCCAATGGGTAAAGTATACGTAAAAATGACAGGTATAGTCTGCTCGATCACCTTATTACAGAGTTCTTATCTAAGTTAGGGGAATGCCGGAGAGAATCTCTGAGTAGCAACTGGAAGAATATCTAAGTGGCGGCGCCCTGTATTGCGATGTGGGGCGCAAACATCCTGAGGCAGGTCGATGCGCACTCCTAGTGCAGATCACAGCGAAAGAGGTTAGTCAAGAAGCGGAACCGATGCTAGCTCCAACCCAGGCCTAGACGGCAGGACAAGGTACCCACATGAGCGGGTTCGGGGGTACGTGACCCTGAAATCCTACCTATACTTGACCGGCCTGAAATTGCCCAAAAGAAAAGGCAGGTCGATGCGCACCTGTCTTTCCGATGAGCTAATATATGAAGATTCAATCTGTCGGTCCCGTTGTGCTCGGTGTAATCTTACCGGGGGTTAGAATTGTAAACGTAATGTGTAGGTAGTGGGGAAATGGTAGCTGCATTGATGCCGAGGATATAAGCGTCCATGAACCCAACCTAAGTGTGTGCATCGTATGAACACCTGAAGGTAATGATTATGGAAATTTTAAACTTGATAGAGACCGTACCAGTAGTTACTACAGAATAGGTAGTGTCTCTAAACGCTTCCACGTCTATGTTAGGGTACATACAAGGCTAATTAATAGAACTATAGACTTATAAAATACTTTGTCTTACGAAAAGGGCAGTACTAGCCAGATACATTTCCAAGTACACTGAAGGATAAAAAAGACTAGTAAAATTCTATATAAGAGCCTGATTATTAATGAGTGAACGTAAATAGAGTCTAAGTAGCTGCCTGTAGTAATCTAGGGTAATTGCCATTTAACCTCTTAAGCAGGGATATAAACTACACTTAGCGTAGAGGATTTCTTACTTTTTAGTGCTAGATAACAGGAGAATTATTTAGCTTAAATAGTAGTTTCTTAAGCTATTGGGTTATATCCTCTAACTACAGTAATCTTGAGTATACGTACAGTACCATTACAGAGTCTTGCCCACTCTGTGTATTAGCTTAGCATTTACTGCATCGGTTACTATAAGTTATCCTTAGCAATCGCCTATAACCTCTGTCTTCTTTTTATACTTCAGAGTAACTTTAGTATAGGCTACTTGGTCTTGTGATACCTATATTCTCAAAAGGTTAGAACAACGGAGCTCAGATAACGGCGAAACCAATTGCCTATGACAGTCTCCGCAAAGGGATTCAGAACGGCGAGTGAATGTCGATTTCATCATAGATGTTCATTTGTTGGGGGTAGCAGTGAAGGATAGGGCAAAGTATGCTTACCTTTATACATCTGTAAATGACTTGTACAGTGGTCGTAAGTGATCCCAGTCTACTGAGAAAGGCTGATGTGCAGAGGATGTTTTTATAAATATTGAGGGCGACCGAGCCTCCCTTTTTATACCTTTCTGTTCTGCTTGAAAAGTTGAATCTAAGGCTGGGCATGATGGGCAACCATGCCTGGCTGGTGGGCTGAATGTAATTATGGAGCAATTATGTCCCGTTAGGGGTACGCGGAATTCTCCGAAGCGTTCCATATGTCATTACGGGGCAATTATCCCCGGCTAGTGGGCCCATTTCACTGCGCAGTTGGCTTTAAGTATGTCCTTTCCCCCAGCCACATCCTCGGCCGGCCTGTAATATTCCTGTACTTTGCCTAACCAGATTTCACTCAAGTGAAGAGGCAGGTCGATGCGCACCTCCCCCATAAAAGCACGCCGGTAATGGACACGGTCTATGAATCCCGTTCCATTCGACGTAATCGTACTGGATGTTGGAATTGCAAAAGTGGTCTCGACTCCCGCAGGTATCAGGACGCTGGCTAACCTGAGACCGTAGGCCAAAAGAGAAGATGCTCCGGTAAGAAATTCGCGGATCGATCTGCCCCCCCAAAATTCAATTACCGATCTGAGACGGCTTGGTAGAAGAACGCCCCTCATGTCGCCGGTGTATCCGGCGAGGATTGTCCTGCAGTTATGGCCTTCGACTGCAATGGGAAGACGAGACGAGGAGTGCTGGGATTGCATTCGGGAGAGCGGCACCACATAATCGCACACCAGAGACAACGCATTACTTACTGCCGCTTCGACGAGGTAGGCTGCGGTGGTTCCACACCACCGCAGCTGAGGTGCGACGATTCCTCTGTGGGGTGGCAAGCGGGAGATTTGATGAAATGCCGATGCTTGAACTCTCACTACCGCCGTCGGTGAGTGTCCTGCCAAGTCTAAAACATGACGATGGCGCCTTATTACAATACTGTAAGCCTTGAAAACATCGATGCTGGTCCCGATTAATAAGAAAGTAGATATCCAAGAATGGTCTCCTCGTCGAGTCCTTTCAAAAAAACTGGAAAACCCGTTCCAAAAGTTGATATTACCTCGAACATTTCAGTTCAGCCCCCTCTTACACATGATCATGAGCCTAGCAGCTCACGATCTCTTTAACCGAACTGATCGGGACCAACAGCATCGACGTCAGCAGTTCTATTCGTCTATGCTTCAACACAAACTGCGGTCAATCCAGGATATGCGGCACCTTTTATCCACCAGCAGGGGCCTGGACGACACCCATGATCCCATAAGTCAATGTGAGAAGGACGGCTTTTTGATAACTGTTATGCTGCATAGTCTGATGGAAATCGCCACTAATAGTACCAGTGAATGGGCTGTTCATACACTCGGAGGACTGTCCATGGTAAAACGATATGGGCATGAACCGTTCAGTCCAGAAGTTTATCGTTTTGTTACCGATCACCTCTCGCTTTCCGAAGCTTTTCTTGCCACCACAGGGACTGAGCTTGAGATTGAAGATCTAAATGGCTGGCTGGTCCCTCAACGAAAGTCCATGTTCCCAATATTGAGATCAACGCATGGCCGCTCACGGATCAACCCTTACACAGGGCTATCATCAGAGCTTATCCAAAACATCACTTGGATAAGTTCAACTATCCAGCGCCATTCGGGAGCAGGTTTAGATAGGAAGAGTGCGGCCGTCATGCGTACGGAGTTGCAAGTCGTAGAGAACCGACTCAGTGAACTGGAGCAGTGGTCTGAAGACTCTGATTTGGAAAGTCTGATTTATATCAATGCGGCGGCATTCGAGGCGGCAGCATGGGTATATCTTCGTGTGGCCCAGTATGGATCTGATGTGGAAGAGATTCAAAACGAGCTAATGCCAAAGCTGTTTGAGGCGATACGCCGAGTTCACCAACGGCAGGATGCTCTTATCGGGTCAGTGCCCTACCCACTATGGGCTCTGTTCATTGCAGCTTGTCTTGCCCCAGAGCACGAAAGAATTCAGGTGTTGGACTGGTTCGAAGAGCTCAAGGGGTGTCGCTCACTCAGCAATGTGCCTAGTACGATGGAGGCGGCGATGATGGTTTGGAAACAACACGATTTGGAGTTATTGAATGGGCATCCAAAGGGGGGTAGGGTATCGGGAGCCCCTTGGCACCAAGCTATCCAATGCCTTGGTTGGAGGCTGTCGCTCATGTAAATTCCTGATCTCGCTAGGTCGATCGTAAAACGATATGCATAACTAGTTCCCTTTATTCTTCATGTGCATGCTTCGTTCGACTCCGGGGCGACGAAATATCTTCCTACCCCGCGCAGTGCAAGGTCCCTATAGAGTGGCGCACTCTGCCAGGTGAGACTAAGGACTCTGTTAAGAGTAAGATGCGTCAGTTGATAGCCAATGTTACAAAAGCCAAACCTCAGGATTGATCCTTTCGTTAAACTTGTTACGGATGTCGTTGCTGATGTCCTGGGATCGAAGGCTACTCTGGCTGCTGCGACTTATTGGACTGACTGCGCGCTGCTGGCTGAAGCTGGTGGTATTATCCCGCTGTGTCTCAAACGAGCGCAGGCTAGAGATCAATGCATTTACGTCAATGTCGCCTTCACGTTAAGACTTACTCAGCATTTGGTCATGGAGTTGAACACTGCATCTGCAGATTGAAGTGATAGCGTTGATCTGAACATGTTAAAAGCGGCATCTCTTTCGTTCTAGCACCGTTCAAGGGTTCGTTATTGAATTCAAGCGTGACATTCTCAACGAGGTACTATAGAAAAGGACACAACAAGAGACCGCTTCGCATCTTATACAGAGGAAACAGCCACTGAGTATGGCAATCGCGAACAGCGTCGACAGCCTTCCTTTCTTGAGTGCACGGGGTCTCAGAATGTTACAGGAATTCTCCTTGTATCGCATGGGGACGATGTATTAGATTGTCAGACTGATAAGTCCAATAATCTAGGTTATAAAGCTTCCCAGCGGTACCTCTCTTTGGCCAAACTTTGTGCTAAGCAATGACGAACCAATGTTCCAAAAAGCCTCTACCTTTAAGCTCTTGGATTTATGTCTAAGTTGAGCAGGGATTTTCAACTCACTGCACTTGAGTATCTATAATGTAATTGTTTCTCTACCAGAAGGGTTTATAGGTAGAAGACGTAAGTCCTTTCCTCCCCACTATGTTCGGCATCCTAAGTGCGTTTGTAGAAGTGCTCGTTTACCGTGCGATTGATTCAGGATGTAGCAGCCGAAACTCGCTACAAGCCTTACGGTGAGACCAACCGGCTGAGTTAGCACAGCTGTATTATGGATATTGGCATCACTCTGAGACGGAGAGGTTGGGGAGAAAGGGGGAGATTACTGGCGAGTCTATGCACGAATGTTTTCAGGGGAAACCTTGCTAACAATGATGAAAGTTTAAGCCTCTGTGCTTTGTAATCTGGATTGTAGCTGGACAAGTTACATGACGTGTCTGGCGTGTGTAAATTGACTCGTGTGAGTGGCCTTCTTCCTAAACTCAGATAACCAACTAATCGGAAACGGAGGAACACAAGGAATTATATATTGGTAATCAGTCCGTACCTCGGTTATTACAAATCGTAAGTACTGTCGGAAGAAAGATCATATCTTGTAGCATATCGGGCTATATAATCCGTGACATGTGCAAAGTATTAGGCACAGAACAACAGTACATCTCTTCTCAGTCTCTTTATTACCTAAAAATGACAGCCCCAGCTCCGGCCCCAGCCTCTAAACTCTTGGTCGTGATTGGTATCACGGGCAAGCAGGGATCTTCAGTCGCGAATGCCTTCGTCGAGCTTCCCGACTGGCGCATTCGTGGAGTCAGCCGAGACATATCTTCCCCGGCCGCCCAGGATTGGATTTCAAAAGGCGTCGAAATTGTCGAAGGGGACCTCAATGACGTGAAGTCGCTTGAGAATGCTTTCCGAGGTGCCACTGCGATTTTTGGAGTTACCGACTTTTATTCCCAAGCCGCTAACCCCACCAGCATCGCTGGGGCGCAGGAAGCTGGGATCACCATTAACGAATATGCTTGCAATTACGAGACCAACCTGGCCATGAATATTGCCATCGCTGCCAACTCTCCTGCTGTTTCCACCACACTCACACATTTCGTCTTCAGCAGCCTGAGTGATACCAAGCGATGGTCCCGCGGAAAATACACTTGGAACTTCCACTTCGATGGAAAGGCAGCGGCAGTAAATCGTATCAAAGCCGAGATGCCTGACCTGGCGGCCAAATTGAGCACCGTCCAGGTGGGAGCATACACAAGCAACTGGAAGTGGGGTCTAGGTAGGCCTCAGAAGCTGGCAGATGGATCATTCGCCGTGCAAATTCCGGGCGGTGACATCAAGCTACCTTCGATCTTCGTGGAACGCGATACCGGTGTTTATGTCAAGGCATTATTGGAGAATGGTCCGGGCAAGAACGTTCTTGCGTTTTCCGAAATGGCCACTCACCGTGAGTTTTGGACTCTTTGGGCAGATGCACAAAATGTCAAACTCGATATCCAAGAGTCCAGTGTAGAAGAAATCGTCAAACCCCTTCCGGACTTTCTGCGGAGACAGTTCCAAGAATCGATGATGTATGTTATGAAATTCGGCTACACTGGTGGGGACCCTGATGTGCGTCACACCTTACAGGATCTGTCACCCGGAGCCAAGGCGACTACTCTTAAGGAGTATATGGAAATTGAGGACTGGTCGAGTCTTGTATAGTTGGTCTAGTAGCTGGAGCTCTACAGGGGTGTTGTGACCCTGGTTATATAGGGTCAAAATTGAACTCATCAACCAGAAGCACCCCTTTCAATTGCAGATCTCATATATAAATATTACTCTATTATCCTGAAGCACTAAGCATATTGTTATAAACCAAGCGTGTGTATTAAAATTGAATAGCGTCAGAGTGTTTAATAATTAGTTTGGACTCTATATAACAGTATGATTGATAAGGATAGAATTGTAGTTATTAAGCAGCCGAAAACTATGCACAGGGAAATGAGGTAAAACAAAGAAGTAAACCTCGTATAGAAAACGAAGAACGAGGAATGGGGAAAAGGGGGAACGACATAAACGAGGACCGACGTAAACGAGGAACGAGGAAAACGAAGAACGAGGAAAACGAGGAATGGGAAGCTAAAATAAAGTAATAAACTTTAATAAGAGGGGAGAGTTACCGGACTGATTATTAATTCAGCCACTTTGACCCCTTTGGCTATTACAGTATCACCAACAATACCACAAAACAGGGTTAATTGACTACATATACCTATCCCAGTCACTGAGCAGTGGAGATGTGATCTACATAACTGGGTCCATTTACTAATCAAGGAACCAAACAAACAGCCATGCCCCTGAATTCCCTGTCACAAGGACACCTTCCGGTCACTCCGGGGACCAAACATTATTCCTTTAAAACTGTCACTAAGCCCACAACGGCTACTGCACTCTCGAGCTACAGACTAAAGACTGACCCCAGAGACTTAGACTTCCGGCCTTGTCTTGGATTACCTGTTTAGGACCTTCCCGTTTCAGTCAGCTCATTACCCCTATCTGCCTCTTCTCCGAAACTTTTGCCAGCATTATACGATGCCGTCCCGCACAAAACCAACATTCACAAGCGCCGAAGTGAAGTCGCATAATTCTGCGTCATCTTGTTACCTGACCATCGGTCCCAACGTGTACGACGTCACCGAATTCGTTCAAGACCACCCTGGTGGCAGCGACCTTGTCCTTGATTATGCAGGCAAGGACGTAAAAGAGATTCTACAAGACCACACGTCTCATCCTCATTCTGAAGCCGCATATGAGATACTCAGCGATTACCATGTGGGCTTTGTAGTGTCTCCAAAAGCTGCCGACCCCAACAACTCTATCCAGTCATCGCGTAATGCTGTCGACATTCAAGATGATGCCGTCGAAACGCGCCACCGGACTGGCGTATCCTGTGAAGAAGATCTTAGTAAGGTGACCGATATTGACAGCGATTATAAGAAACATCAGTTCCTTAACCTCAGCCGTCCTCTCTTTCCGCAGATCTGGTTCGGTAGGTTTAGCAAGGACTTCTATCTCGATCAGGTACACCGTCCACGCCACTACAAGGGGGGTAATTCTGCACCGCTTTTTGGAAACTTCCTCGAGCCTCTGTCCAAGACGCCGTGGTGGATGATCCCCATACTATGGCTCCCCTGCGTTGTGTATGGGACTTACTTAGCAAGTCAAAGCATTAACACTTCCTTTGCTCTCACTGCTTACTGGCTCTTTGGACTATGCATCTGGTCTTTGATCGAGTATAGCATGCATCGGTTCCTATTCCACATCGAGGAGTGAGTTACTTCCTGGATGGGGCCTAAATAACATATGTTTAACCTCTTTGCTAGATACCTGCCCGATAACAGGATTGCCATAACGCTACATTTCTTATTGCATGGCATACACCATTACCTACCGATGGATAAATACCGCCTTGTTATGCCGCCAGCTCTCTTCGTGGTTCTTGCTTTTCCCTTTTGGAAATTGGTACATGTCCTCTTCTTCGGCAGCTGGTATGTAGCTACCGCTGTATTTTGTGGCGGAGTGTTCGGCTATATCTGCTATGATATGACTCATTACCTAGTGCATCATCAGAATCTCCCTCTTTGGTGTAAACAACTTAAGAGACAGCACTTGGAGCATCATTTCCTTGACTATGAGAATGGCTTTGGGGTTACCTCCAGATTCTGGGATGATATCTTCGGTACAGTCTTGAGACAGCCACCAGTCTCAGTAACACAGTAGCATGACCGGACCACACGATGGCTCATATAAACGATCTAGAATGCTTCAAAGACTCAGGTAGGCGGCGCGGACGCTAAACGTCGTCGATTGACGATGCATTGATACATTGAGGATTTGTACAAAGGGAAACAAGAAGGGTTGAAGAAGACGAACATTAGCATATATTATACATAGCTCTTTTATTATCATGAGAACTAGTTATTGGGACTGTATTCTAATGGGATAATTATTTTCTCATTGTTACGTAGCTCAATTATATGATTCTGCAGCAGAATACATCGTTACCGAGGCCCCTTGAACCCTATTTATTTTCACGATAATGGCAGCAATATCCGAACCAGTAGCTGCGGACTAAGTCACTTGTTAAATTAAAAAGTAGAGTTGTAAAGTTTGATGTATTTTGCCCTTGTCCCACAACATTGCTGCCTAGTCTATGGGTGGGATCCCTTTTTAAGTCGAGTCCCTAAGGAGACATATAGAATGCTTTGTAATTGATGTATTATTAATACATTTAGAACTATCCATTGCCGACATATCCGAGGATAGACTAGTATTGTAGGTATAAAATATCTAAGAAGCGGCTCAGAAGCAGGGCTGCTGCCACTACTCAAGTTCAACGGGCTTTATAACACTATTCTCAACTTTTTGTCAATATGAAAGTCCTTGTAGTTGGGGGAAGCGGCATGATTGGTGGTCATGCTGCTCTGCACTTACAGTCCGAAGGCCATCAGGTCACCATCGGCAGCCGTCATCGCCCCGACTCCGTCCCAAAACTCGCATCGCTGCCTTTTCTCAAGGTCGACTACCTAAAGCAAGATCTTACTGAGAGAGACCTTTCGCCTTTCGATGCCATTGTCTTTGCTGCTGGTGCCGACCCCCGCCTTCTCCCCCGTGGAGAAGACCCAGACAAATATTATACCGAAGCCAACGAGATTGCCGTTCCACGCTTTGCGACACTCGCCCGTTCCGCCGGCGTCAAGTACTTCGTCAATATCGGCAGCGTATATCCTCATATCCTGCCACATCTCGTTTCTAGCGACCCCTACGCTCGCTCTCGAAAGATATCAGCTGAACGCATCGCTGGTCTTTCCACTGAGTCATTCAAAGCCACAAGCCTTGACCCGCCTTTTGTCGTTGGTGCTGTGCCTGGACTGATCGTGCCGATGTTCCAGGCCTATGTGCAATATGCAGAGGGCAAACTCCCCATTCCACCGTTTGCGCCACGGGTCGGAATAAGCTTCATATCGACTCGATCGCTTTCTCAAGCTATTTCGGGTGCATTGAACAATCCTGATAAAGTGGCTAAAAGAGTCATTCGTCTTGGGGATGAAAACCTTACCTATGCACAGTACTTTGATAGGTTTTTCCAGGCAGCCGGTCATAAGGAAGGGACAGTTCAAGCATCGGATGAGGAGCACCCCCTTCTCCCCTCTGCATTCTTATTTGCAGGAAGTGAGGTTATTCGATATGAGATGGACTCAAATGACAGGGAGATCCTGGGAAACTTTGAACGGAATGACATAACTAGAGCCATTAAAGAGATTGTAGCTCAATATAGCCCTACCAAGTAGATAGTCTCTAAGCGACTAATTAATTACTCCTTCTTATTCCATCTTCCCTTACTAGTAGTCCATATACTGCAGGGCCTTGACGTAGACAGAAATATGTTATTCTAGGCGCAATAAAGCATGCACACGCATAGCCCCAGGCTTCTTCCTCTTCCTAGGACTGGCTCCTTCGATCTTTATGGAGGGGTTTTTATGACTACCCTCCGCTGGTCACTTGAAGAATAGGGCAACCCAATACCTCGCCTACTGCACCGGAACTAAGAGGGTTAGAAGGTCAGAAGGCCGACCTGGTCTGCTAAACGGTGTAAAGCTGGGCTTCAATTTTGGGTGACAGTGTTGCCATTGCTGCTATGAAATGCCAGTAAATGGCTTTTGATGGTGCACACGAAAGACGAGGGTTTCTTCTTTCTCCGGACGTTGCGGCAACCAATTATTCGAGCCTGCCCTATCGTCGGTGTTTTGGCTACAAGCGGTGAGGAGCACTATCCTAGCAGATTACGCCTTAAGCCACCCCAATTGCTGTGACGCATCCTGCTACGTAAATTTTGGCGTTCCACAACTGAACTCTCAGGACATCGAGAACTAAATTGGAGTGAGATTAGCCTGAATGCCGACTTCACCTTGGAGAGTTGCCCAAATAACCGCTTGATGTCTGCTTTAGTATCAATACTGGACATATATGTCACTTTACCAGGATAACTGAGTGGCTGAAATGATGAAGACTTATATAATAATTATATTACTATATAAAACTAAATTTGTTAAAGGTTAGTAATTTACTTTAAGAAGCTTTATACTAAAGTTTATAATTAGATTTAGCTAAACTGCCTTAAAAACGGTTAGGGAGCAAATATAGAACGTTTATATCTTGGCTTGATCCGCAGACGGGTAGATGGCAAGATGATAATTGGTGCTATGATTCAGATCGCCAATCTCAGGAGAGGTTGGCCGATGCCCACTTCTTAGTGCATTTATTCCATTGGTCCCACCAAAACCTATTATAATTATCGATGTTTCAATTAATATAGTATTAGAGAGTAGCTGATAACAAAAAGACCCTGACTAGATTGAGTTGGGTAGCCTGCTTGGCCCTGCCTTTTCCTTCTCTGCTGATGTCGTACTTCCATGATGATCCCTAGCTCCAAGCTCAAGATCCTGACTGGAATATGTCGATGGTAAGACTAGGTCGGTGATGTTGAAGCGGTCAAACTTGTAGCCCTTCTTAATTCTGTGGCTGTTGTCGAGATCCGAGTTTATGTTTGAAGATGAGCCTCAGCAGGATTAATAAAGAAACAGATAAAAGCAAGCCGTCATCAATACAGTAATTAAGGTTTCACTAGAAACTCCATCGCTCATGCCACCAATCCCCATTCTTTCCGACCATGTGGAACCTCTCGCACTTCCCCGCAAACTCCACTAGGAGCTTCCTCGGAGGTTAGGTAAATACTGGTAAGGTCTAGACTCCTCTTTTGAAGCTACGGCAGCTAGCCATACTGTGCCAGAGCCAACTCCGCGTTTCTGTCGTGGGTCCCAAAGTCTACCCCAGGAATGATTGGTTATAGTCCCGAACCTAGTCCCAAATTCTAGAAGTTTGTTCCGAGGCTGGGAGGGCTGGAGAAGATGCATTTTTGCTCCGAGAGCCCGAAAGTAGTTAGTCTAGAGGTGAACTGAACCTCTCGCATGTCTTCTCATTGCTGTTAAGGGCATAGCTATCTTGAGGTCAACTGACATCGGCAACAAAACACGGCAACTAAGACACAACTTTGGATTATACCCACCGACCACTTAGATCATTTGACTTCTGTTCTATTTAAAGATGGCTGCTTGTGACTGTTGTGAAGAATATTTGACCCTCTCATCTAACCTGAGCATCCACGTATTTCACACTATCAAATTCGCCATGTCTACTACAACTGCTCTAGTTCTACGAGAGATCAACGGCCCATTCTCTCTTGAACAAATCTCTCTTGACGCCATCCGCGATAATGAAGCTCTAGTGGAGATTCATGCAACAGGAATATGTCATACTGATCTGTCATGTGCAAATGGTACATTACCTGCCTCTGCACCTGCGGTCTTGGGACACGAAGGTTAGCTTCCTATTTTGATGCTACTGGTAGACGATCTAACAATCTCGACAGGAGCTGGGGTCATTAAAGAAGTAGGGGCAGACATCACAGACTTGAAACCAGGGGATAAAGTACTCCTCTCGTTTGCCCATTGCGGCACCTGCGAACAATGCACATCGGGGCATCCTGCCTACTGCTATTCCTTTGTTCCGTGGAACTTTGGTGGGAAACGGCCTGATGGTTCTACCGCATTGAACCTGGACGGCAGCCAAAACAAAAAGGCCCTATATGGCAGCTTCTTTGGGCAAAGCTCATTTGCACGTCTCGCAATAGTCCATCGATCAAGTCTGGTCAAAGTGGGAGACGACAACGATCTTGCTTTGTTTGCACCACTTGGGTGTGGTCTTCAGACCGGAGCAGGCGCCATTCTGAACACACTCGATGTGCAGCCTGGAAAAACAGTGGCTATCTTTGGAGTCGGCTCGGTAGGGATGAGCGCCGTCATGGCTGCCAAGCTTCGTGGTGCCAAGGAGATCATCGCTGTTGACCTCCAACAATCTCGGCTTGACTTGGCCAAGACTCTGGGGGCTACAGCTACTATACTGGGCAGCGACTCCGACATTATCTCCAAGATTCAACAGATCTCACCACCGAATGGGGTTAATTATGCTCTCGATTGCACAGGTGTGCCTGCTGTGATTGAGACGATGATTAAATGCCTCGGTACCAGAGGTAGAGCTGCTTCTGTAGGAGCTCCGTCTGTAAGTCAAGCTGAGATCATTGGTAAAGCTTTATAATTGGGAATTTATTGACATATTTGCCTTATAGCCTGGAAAGACTGTCGATGTTGATGTGTTTGCACAACTTATTCACGGACGGGAATATGTGGGTTGCTGCGAGGGAGATGCCGTCCCTAGCAAGGTAACGCATTCTAACGTTCTAGCCAATGATGCGCTAACATCTAGTAGTTGATTCCCTTCCTAATTGAGCAGCATGCACAAGGCAAATATCCGATAGAGGAGTTGATTACGTACTATGATGTGAAGGATTTTGAACAAGCTATCAGCGATACAAAGAGTGGCAAAGCTCTCAAGGCAGTGCTTAAATGGAACTCTTAGCACAAAGGCAAATAAGGACATGAGAGGATACTTTATAACTACCTTATCGATCGTTGAAAGCCATTCGCACAAAGTGAAACTGTTTCTTAGTCTCGGAGAAACAGTTACAACTACTACGACGGACGACCATGGCCAACACGTATTATTCAGGTATGATTGCGGGCCATACGGAGATAATATATCAACCGTCGCAAAGAATTCCATAGGTCTATCCTACTTTATAGAGTTAGAGCTGTGACTTGCGTTTCAGCTAAGAGCTAGAGAAATATCTTCCAATGATTCATCCATAGTACCCGTTGTTTAGCTTACAAGCTTACCATTCGGATCAGAATACACGGTACGTGATCGAAATTGCCAATCTAACAGGCCTTCCATTGCCAATGTCACAGTGCTGAGACCGACGAGAGGGCCAAGGAGTAGCAGCTGGTGAATAGTGGGAGACATAGTGGGTGTTAAAAAGGTGCTTTGTAGATAAATAAGCTGTAATTGTCTTGTTATAGTTATGCTGTGAAGAAGAGAGCTTTGAAACTCTAACTGCGATGCCATAGGTAATCAATTAGAATTAATAGAGGCTTATATAGCTATCGCTTTGCTATGCGAATATATCCTCAGAATGGTAGGTGCCACTCAAATATGCCAAGTCCGTTGTGTCCGTCAGGCTTAGTAACTCGCTTAAGAGAATTTCTTACTTGAATTTGTAATCAGATTCAGCTAAACTGACTCGAGACCCGTCAATCAAGCCAAGGTATGGAGCAAATATAGAACGTTTTCGTCACGTCTCGATTCGCAATTAGGTGTATGCCATGAAGATGATTGAGGCGATTATCAAAATCGCCAGGCGTACAGGGTAGTAAGGACCACATTTAACGATCATCCATTATATTCCAGGTCTACCTCCACATATATTCATACTTCTAGCGACTCAGTTGAAGTTAGGGTCCCTACTAGGCCCCGCCTTTTCCTTTTCTGCTGATGTCGTACTTCCATGATGCTCGTTGGGTCCAAGCTCAAGGTCTTGACTGTGTAGGGACTCCCCTCTGCCTTGTATACTTCCAGATCCATGTGCATGGGCTTCGCACGGACCAAGAACATAAGCGTCTTCTCCATGGACTGCATCATCTCCCAATAGCAGTTGTTCCTCTGTCATTCTCAGTGGAATTCGCAGCACATGCTTGATAAAGAGCATGATGAGGCTGGTCCAGACAAGGTTCCAGCCGATGATAAAGCAAGCACCCGCCATTTGATATCCAAGCTGCATACCATTACCAGCGATGGCTCCTCCGGGATTGGTCAGACCAAAGGCTGCGCAGCCATCGACAGTAGCCCAAAGACCTGTACCAAAACCTCCAACAACACCAGCCACCATGTGAGTGTGCATAACACCGAGCGTGTCGTCAAAGTTACGCTCTAGAAAGGTCATCTTCTTGGCCAAGATATTCATGGTGAACCATGGGACGGAGCCTGAACCAACACCAAGAAGAATCGCGCCCCAGCCTGCCACAACACCAGCGGCTGGTGTGATTGCAACAAGCCCAGTGATCATTCCCTGCACGGCTCCGATGACGGAAGGCTTTTTAAAGTATGCAATGTCCAGGCCCGTCCAGACAAGTAGTGAGACAGCGGTACAAAGATTCGTGTTCAACACAGCGACTCCTGCGTCGGCAGAGGCTGCGTAAGGATCACCACCGTTGAAGCCGTTCCAGCCAACCCAGAGAATACCTGCTCCGATAAGAACTGCCAGAATATTGCTTGGTCTGGCATCTGCGCGGTCGCTGCTGAGTCGTGGTCCGATCCAGTAGCTACCGATAAATCCTGCTGTGCCCGACGAGAGATGGATGACGTATCCTCCAGAGTAGTCGATAACTCCGAGCTTGAAGAGGAAACCTCCTCCCCAGATCGAATAAGCGCCAACAGTATAGCAGAGGGTCAGCCATAGAGGAACGTATATCATCCAGGCGTAGAAGTTCATTCGACCGAGAAAAGCTCCAGCAGTGATGACCAAGGTGATGGCGGCAAAGACAAATTGGAAGTACACCATGGTGGCCATGGGGAATTGCTGACCGACGCCAATGGATGGAAGGTATGATTGCTTCAGCATCGTGTCAATGCCGAGGACATTTCCGGGTTTGGCGACGAATGGGAGCATATACTCTCCAAAGGAAGCCTTGTATCCCCAAAGAACCCAGCAGAGTAGCACCGAGGCAAATGCGTATAGGGCCATGAACGCGCTGTTGATGGCCCATTTTCGTTTCATGATTCCTGCATAGAGGACTAAGAGACCGGGGATCGATTGCAGCGCGACGAGAGAAGCGGCTGTGAGTTGCCACGCATTGTCACCTAGGGAAAAGTCAGCCATTGAATACTCAAACGAGAGACATTTGCCCTCTCGGATGATGATGTAGTGTCCAACTACTTACCACTTCCAACACCGGCTTTGGGATCTGGTGTCCACCAAACGACGGACGTCGCCGCGGCAGCTGCCGAGGCCGTGGTAGTTGCCATAGCTCACGGACTGATCTGGCAGATATAGGAATCAAGGTCTCAGCAACAGCGTCTGGAAGTTTGAAGAAGAGCTGTAAATAACAGTGTCCAGATGGATTATTTGTTTTAATTCTGTTTCAGGAATTTGAGCATGTTGATCAGGTCTATTATAATCAAAGCCAATGATATGTCAATTTCTTGAGAGTGTAAATTTACGTAAATCGTAAATCATCAAGATTGTCGATAAGAATTATCAGAAGGGTGCAACGTGGGTTTGTGCCGAGTTGCCGCAACTGTGTGGTATGTTGAGCTTCTAAACCTGAACAAGGTTATCGCAGCATTGTGGTTGGCGACTGTTTGCGGAACAGCTGCCAGGCTACCAAAGGCTAAGCAAGCGTGAAGAATACGTCAAGAAATAACCATAATTGTGGGTGCGACCATTCGAGGTTGGAATCCTTAGGACCGAATTCGAGGGTATCGCAGTCTCTTGACGCTGATACTGCGTCAAGTTGTTGAATCGCATGACTTCTGTAGGCCAGTCGGATGTATGATCAGATTGCCCATGGGGAAGCGCCTTGGCAAAAGCTTGTCTGACTCTAATAATAGATTCTGGCACGTACGTATGTACACCGTATGGTGTTCGTAAATTGCTCAAGACCTACCCTGTAAAGATATCTTATCAGTATCTCGGCTTAGACGGCAGCTGCATCGTGGCTACACGAGAAGCTAGTCTAGACATTGACAAAACTGACCCTGCTGTGGCTTGTAGAATGATAAGATACGTCAAATGAGAGGTTATCCAACTATCTGATAAGATAGAAAGTCTATCGGCGATGGATGGTATGCCGTCGAGGGGGATGCGATTGGGCCAGTGAATGGGGTTTGCCTTATCTGGCGCTAACACAAATTAGCTCCCCAAAGCCGATCTTGCCGAGTCAATACGAATGGATCCTACTAGTCCCATCATTGATGATCTAATTCAGCCAAGCTATAATATTCTCTTAGTTATTCTTATTTCCTCTTCTTTCAGTTAGATTTGGTTAGAGATTGGCAGTGAATGGTAATTTATTGTCTAAGTTGTTAACACCGGACTTCAATCCTCCACAGTATCAAATTGTAGAAAAACTAATTTAGCCATAACATAAAAGAGAGTTTAGCGACAGCACTACTACAGCTTACAGTCCGCAGTACATCAGCCTACTATAATAACGACTTGAGTGATAGGATAATTTCTCTTCTTACTTATCATTATTCACTTCCAGTTAAGTACAAAGTACGTTCCAATGCCTTTTGTAACTCATCTCTATGTCCATCCTTCCCCCATTCGCCTCGCCATGCAATAAATCCATCAGGCCGGACCAGGATAGCCTCGCCTTCAGAGAGCCTACAAATACGACGAAAAGTGCCTTCAGAATCCCTGACAGTACCAGTGTCCGTGTTGATACTGTAAAAGTCTATCTCAAGTGTCATACCTTTGGCAGCTTCGATCCATGGTGAGGAATGACCAGTGGTCAAAAGAACGAAATTCGTCTTAATCAAGTCCAAGGTAGAAATCTGGGAACCGTCTCGTGAGAGTAGCACATGTGGGAGTCGGCTTCCTGGCAATACAAGTGGTGCATGCGGGTCTTCGTACTGGTCGCGGTTGGGGTCTTCTATGTGCACAGCAGCAGCAGAAGGGTAACGATATCCTATCTCGCATATAATGTCGGGAAGTTCTGGCTCATCTGGGACTGCGCGAAACACTCGTTTCTGAAGCCTTGAATAGGCTTGGCGCATCAGAAGTCCAGCTACTGGCCGTCGCTCAGCATCATAGGTTCGGAGAAGCGGAGCGCTAGCCTTTTCTCTTAGAACATACGCAAGCTTCCATGCCAGGTTGTGGACATCCTAAGTAAGTCAGCATTATTGAATATTTTCTGATAAGCTGGAAATTAATTTACCTGTATACCGGTGTTACCACCCATTCCGCCAGTTGGGGGCATCACATGTGCTGCGTCTCCCGCAATAAAGACACGGCCATTTGCGCTCATGAACCGCTCGGCATTGAAGGCCGCTACCGACCAGTATGAGATAGAGTCGACCTTGATATCGATGTCGTCCTCAATGCCGCTTGCCTCCTTGAAATATCGCTTCGCGTCTCGTTCAGAGACTGAGTCTGGAGAAAAGGACTTTTTATCGCCTGCTCGTGTGACGATCATAAACCCAGCCTTGCCTCCGCTCTCCAGGCGAAAGCCAGCATCGATAGCAGGGTTAGAGATATAGGTAACGCCATGCTTAGCACGAGTTCCGAGGTATGGCGTTAGATCGGCTTTGAAGTTGATAGAAATACTCTCGCCGAGCACTCCCGGACCTTGCCATTCGATACCCTCTTTCCTCCTTGTTGCACTTCTGTTTCCATCGCAGGAAACTAAATACTTGGTCTTGAATTTCCTGTAACTCTTAGCCTGAACGTTTTGCACCACGACGAGTACACCGTCTGGCAGCTCCTCATAATGAACGACAGTCTCGCTAAACTCCTGAACGGCACCAAATTCCTTTGCCCTTTTGCGCAGAAGCGGCTCAAACATGTTTTGGGTAAGCCATAAGCGGCGACTAGGGCTAGCCTTGGCTACTTCTGCTGGATCACTTTCTTGCATGCTTGCCAAGACCTTGCCCCCAACTAGATTCTCAACAATGATCATTCCAGCGTCAAGATCAAAGTTTGAAGCGCTTTCTGAACGGAGTTCATCCTCCAAACCTAGCTGGCGGAATATCTCGACGGAGCGCAGGAGAAACAAGGCTGCGCGGGGGTGGATGGCAGTGGAAGGATGGCGGTCGAATGATACTGACTTAACACTAGAAAAGATCAGCAAGATTGGCATTGGAGTTGAGTGAAAGAGTCTTACCCATGATATCCTAGCAGCACGCCCAAAGTCATTCCTACCATACTTGACCCGATGATAATGACTGGCCATTCTTCTGGCTCTAGCGGAATCTCTGAATGATCAAAGGTCCCAAATTCGAACAAAGTCCTCTGACCCTGGGCGATTGGAATTGTATCATCAACTTGACTGGGTCCGTTAAGGCTGTGATGAACATTATCGGAGGGCATCTTGGGCTGATTCTTAAGGTTAGATGACACTAAAACTGAACTGCTACTTTGCGAGCCTGAAGAAATTAACACTAAGAAGGATTCTTTTATCCTCCCTCAATGCTTACCATATGTAGCGGCAATCGCAATAGGCCGTGCCGTGCCGTTGTCGGTAGTTACATTCTCCACTTTCACCGACTCCACATCCCGAATGCTCCTCCACTCCTCCACACTCTGTGTCAAAGTTGCTCCATATAGCCTAGAACCTTGATCCCTAAAATCTAATCCCAGGTATCATCTGAGGATCAAGACCATTCTTTTTGTTTCTTTTAAATCGAATCTTACTAGACACTCTTACAGCACCGATTCGTAGTACAGTGACCAACTACTACAACGATGATTCTCACTTTACATGGATCACGTCAATCAACATGCACTCAAAGGGTGCTGTTGGTTCTTTCGGAACTAAACATAACCGACTACCAACTGTCTGACATCGACATGCAGAAAGGGGAGCATCTTGTAGGAAGCCATAAATCCGTGATTGTGCCATTACTTATCCCCTTCAGGAACCCAATTATGTGCAAGAATTCCATCCATTCGGACAAATCCCAGTTCTTGACGATAACGGCACTCGATTATTCGAGTCTAGGGCGATTTGCGAGTACTTGGTTGCAAAGTACGGGCCATATAGCGCTTTAAATAGGCGAACGAACCAAAACATTGCGGACCTGGCAACTTACGAGCAAGCCGCTAGCGTTGAGTACTCTCACTTCGACCCGACAGTGAGAGCTTTGGCATACGAGAAAATCTTCAAAGGGTACTTAAATCCTTCAATATCTTTCATCTGACGCGTCGCACTCACACGGGCTAGGTTTATGGGGCGAGGCGATCCTGACAGGGCCACAGTCGAGAGACTGGAAATCGAGTTGGTCAAGGTATTGGAACACTACGAGAAAGTGTTTTCTCATAGCGATTACCTTGCAGGAAATGTGAGTTATCTTTAACTTTCGAGCGAAATTCTAACTGAATGTTCTTAGCAATTTTCGTTAGTTGATATATATCATATCCCTTGGTTTCAGTTCCTGCCGCGTTTGGGGTTGCAAGATGAGATCACGAAAAGACCATCATTGAGCGTATGGTGGACGCGCGTTAGCGACAGACCAGCGTGCCAAGATTTGACAGCGTCTCATTAGAAAGGCAATCAGCTATATCGCGATAGGCTTTATCATCAAATGCTGGCTGGCTGTGTTACATCAAGGCCAGTTCTACCTTTGTGCACTCGGACGTGGCTATGGAGCCTGTTATCTGTTTTTACCGCCACATATTGGCTCAAACAGGTGATACAGGCCATATATCTACCCTGAAAATCTCAAGCAATCAGCGCCAAGCTACCGTTTTGTATTCTTTTGACGTGAATACGGTTTTTATCAGCTGCCTGCAGTAATCTAGGGTACACCACCCCGCACAATATTCGTGCTTCCTTCAGAAAAGAGCAGTAGAGGGAATCGCAAATAAAGAAGAACTTGCCAAGGGCTTTACGGTGACCTAAGACGGTTATAGAATCTAGTTTTCCCGTAAGGATGATACATCTTTAAACTAAACCGTCAATCGTAATAGTTACGAACCGGCCGATATCAATGTCCCTTTATTCTATGGAGCGTGTCAATAAACTTAACCGTCGAACGCTAGGTATGGTAGTATGCATATCTAACCTGCTGTCATTTTTGTCCTGGAAATCCTGAAAACTAGATAGCTGGCAAGATAGGCCGTGGTGCATGTACAGTAGGTGGTACAAAGTCATATAACGTTCCGGTATCCAGTCCGCCCGCACTGTGTGTAGCATGATTTGGGTGCTATTTCTATTGCTCGATGCGGAAAACAGTGGCCTTCTGTAAGTGGAGAACTATATGCGGGAAAGCTATCGGCAATGAGGAGGAGTGGAGAAGGACCTCTTCATCACCGCGTTCTCCGACCGGATTCTCCTCGAACTATATTTTCCATTGCTCCTCCACATTTTCGGCATCTCCTTCATCTCTCAAGAACAACTACTGACACTGGGAATACCCTTGTGTAGATATTAGCAAGTAGATCAATTCAACATTTGATAGAGTACTCACAATCGTTAATCTTGACACATTTGAATGAAGTTGCACACTGTTCCCATTAATAAAATCCCACGGGAGCCTTGATAAATTGACTACTTACTTGTTTGGGACCTGTCCAACCTATGCCACCACATTGACCCCACTGAGGAGAAACCTCCGAGCTACCAGTATCTGTCGGTGTTGTGGCGGTAGTAGTGGATGAAGGCTTTACTGGATCCTGGAACTTCGTTAGGTAATGCACAGTGAGGATGTTATTGACAGTGATGTGACTTACAGCGAAACCAAACCACTTCAAGTCTTCCTCTGGGAACACATCAATCGAATGATTAATACCCTGACCCAAGAACGTCTAAACGTGTTTTCAGTCATATTTCTTGAAACTGGGATGCTTGCTTATCTTACCTGCAGCTTATCGCCAAACGTGTATCTGGTATACGGGCTCCGTGGGAAGTTAGGCGTCGTGGATTGCGGGTCAGTCGAATAACCAAACACCCCAGTCCATTGTTTAATGGTTTCGTAGTAGTTCTGTACATTCAATACCTGATCTACCGACCCGTGATAGATCTGCATTTTGGGTCGTGATCCAGTATATCCAGGATACATATCCTTCACAACATTGGCCCACTGAGTCTGGGTGTAGATTGACTGGCCGGTGGCACATGTTGAGTTCCAGAAATCGGGAATATTATCTGCGCTCTTGAAGCAACCGGCTGGGACACCTGTGTACGCGTGTAAGACGGGTGATGTAAGCATTGGATGTCAGGCGTGTCAACTCACCTGCATATGCAATTCCTGCTGCAAAGATATCAGGGTAGGTGGCGGCCATAACATTCTGTTTCTATATTAGCTTGCTCCTGTCAAGAGACCTCTTTGGCACATACAGTCATCATAGCTCCCGAAGAGGTGCCAGTAACAAAGGTTTTACTCTTATCGGTATTGTATTCCTTGGTAATATACCTGACCATATTGGCTATCGAGGTGCTAGCACCGCCGCCGTCGTGAGTCAAGGTCATCTTTGATGCCACATCCCAGCAATTATCCTGGGTATATGGCGTCTGGGGGTAGATAACAATAAATCCATATGTCTCGGCGTAGCGTGCCCATTGAGTACCCTGGTAGTATGCTTGGGCGCTACCGGTACACCAATGGATACCGACTACTATACCAGGACTTGAAGCTAGCGTCTTTGGAACATATAGCCACATTCGAGTACCAGTAGGGTTATCGCCATAGTTAATCACTTCAGTAAAGGTAGACCTGGGGACAACCTCGGCAGCGAGAGCTGAGTGAAAAAGAGTTAGCAGCCAGAGGCTGATGTAGGCTGTTAACTTCATTGTAACAGGAGAGAGCGCTTGATTGGAATGGTTGTCAGATTGGGATTGTTGACGACGGCGGTGGCGTATTTAAAGAAAAATACACATCGTGTGGAATTGACATACCTTACCTGGTCGTTCGGATCATCAGCTTCCGTGTCTCTTTTCGCCAAGATGCCAGATGCGGAGTTTACTACGACTTTTGGCATAAAAGCTTAACCTTATAGGCGGAAGTCACTCCCATAAAACTGTACGATCATCAGCTTTATGGTACGAATTTGGTCTTGAGTGGTGCTGTGCAGGCATGTGAAATTGATATTCTCAACCCATACGTACACAGAGCTCTCTCTTTGGAGAATGAGTCCTAGACTTCGGTTTACATCATATGAGACTTAATACTGCAGTTGGGGTGCGGGGTCAGCCAGAATATGCATAAATCACGCCTCACCTTTCCATATTCAGACACGGAACCAGCAGAGGCTTTTCCGTCATTGGCGGATTTTGGAAAAGATCTGCTTCCGCTCAAAGCTCCAAGCGGCAACAAGAACAGTATACATTTCACTGGTCCTGAACCTCTGGACAATCAATACGCATGGACAGAGAGAGATAGTTGCGGAGATATCATGACTGAAAGGCCGACACATCCCCAGCACTGGAGTCACGCGTCACGATGTTTCAGACATAGGTAGCCTAGCTATTCTATCTACGACCTCCACCCAAGCTTCACCACTTCCTGCACTTCTTACCAGTCTCTTGATCAGATCACTTTGTTTCTCAGCGAAATCAGTAGGCACATTCTATGGCTTATAGGTAACCTGGATTTATCATTCTCATTTTTTCCCTCCCTCCATAGGTAATCGCGATAGCTCTTTGCCATAAGCCGAGGCTCTCACAGCCTTATTTGACCACTAAACATCGCCTGGAGGCGGAAGGAGGTTATCTAGCATGGATTGCAGATAGCCACGAAAATTATATCTTTCCTCCCGACGTTGCTCTCTAAACTTCCTTGTTCTAGCTGTGCTAACAGCCTTTGGAAGTTTTATGTTCTGTGACTGAAAGGCTGGGAGTTGTCTTCGAATATGGTTCATACGGACTTTCTCTATATGAGACGCCGCGAGGTTTCCCCTATCTTCGAGGAGCAAGAGACGATCCTTTGAGAACCTCGACGCCCAAATAACGCACTCGATACCACCGTTCTGCAACAGCTCTATTGCTTCATTGAGAATCTCCAGGCTGAATTCGGGACAAAATCTGACGAATAGTCTCAAGGCCAGCAGGTCAGTTGCGAAAACAAAGGCGTCGAGTATCAATGCATTACTGTGCCCGTCAAAGGTCAGCAGGGCCCGCATCGCCCTCTTCCTCAGCTCCAGGGCAAAGTCTTCCAAACGAGTGGGATTTGGTGAATATGGTAGCATCGCATAATATTGACTGAGGTTCCCTAGCTCGATGCTCTCTTTTGCTACCTGCATTTCCGTGAGATTGAGGAAGCCGAGTATCGACTGTTGTCCCGTTTCTATACCAGAGCAATCGACATGCGACTTGATGTGATTGAGCGCCCTACTTATTCCATCATCGTCCAAGAATACGTTTGGTCCCCAGGCTCTACTGTAGTTAGACCACATTCTCAGAACCATGGGATGGTCGCTTCCAGCGATGGCTTCGAATCCTCTGATTGTCATGAAATATCCACACTCCAATGCTAACTTAAACTTCTTCGGTGTGCGTTTAAAGATTGTGAGGAGTGCGGCCATGATTTCGCAGGCAGGACTCTTTTCACCAAATTTGGCAGTTAGGTGGACTTTCAGCTCTTGTATGAGTGCTGGGGTTAAGGGATTGATGGAAAGGATTGAATTGCTGCCAGGGACTTTTCGCTGAGGAAGAGGCAAGCGAGCTTTGAAGAGGTTCACATACACCCTCCACATGTAGAAAAGCGCAGGTATGAACGACTTGCGATTCTTCGAACCCTGAAGTCTTCCAAGGTTACGGAATAGCTCTTCAAGGGAGCCTCTAACTTCAGCATCAACGCCCATTCCTGTAAGAGCAACAATGGCTGCAGATTTCGAGACGAGACGCTGCCAATCTGGGAATTTATCCATGCCAATGGTTGGAGCAATGAACGAGACACGGTCTGCTTTCCATCTATCCTGCCCTGATGCAAATGAGCTGGTGATAATGGAGTCAATGGCATTCTTGATCCTCCAGAGCTCTCTTTCGATATCATCGTGCCAGTGAAATTCAGGAGATTGGTAACGACGATAGAATTTCGAGATAAAACTTCTTTGCATCACCCCCGATGGCAGCGCTTGTGCTGATCGCTTTCGATCATGGTGAGAAGTATTGGTGTTGCTCGAGCTTGTGGCTTGTTCAATGCCGTTCTTTTTGAATCCCCATTTCTTAAAATTACGTTCATACTCGTGATCTCTACTAGAGGTGAACTGGGAATCTCGGATCAAATGTGACTCGGGTAAGACGTACGATGCAATGAAACCATTAATGTCAGCCATTCCTTCCTTCAGGTATTTGCGGGATTGCTGCTGTCTCATATAGACTTCCTCAATTTTTGGTTTCTGCCTCTCCCATTCATCCTGTGATATCCTAGGCTTTCGTCCCATACTGTTGTACGTGTGGTAAGAGTCCTTCCAGGAAAATATTGGGTGTTGTTGTTGAATGATGTCTTGGATAAAATAATGGTGGCAATGGAAGCGGGGAAGAGAACAGAACTTCTCAAAGCGTCTGACTAATGATTGAGCAGGAGAAAGCCTCATAAATCGGAGCCAATAGCGACTGCAGCTGAGGATGATACGACTTCCTAGTAATGCAGGCCTCAGGCCTCCGATGATGATTGGATCGATGCTAAATGCTCTTTTTATTTCAGCGAATTACATTTCAAGATAAAACAGCATGATGGAGTCGAGTCATGTGAGCAACCTGGCAGGTATTGGAGTTATTTATTATATGAATATTAAATTCTTCTGACCTAAAGTGAACTTATAATATTCCCCTAAGTCTCATAGAGACTACAACTAAACGGGATTTGATAAGTTATATTCTTACAATTCTATTTTAACCATGTCAAATAGCCTTACGGTAAGTTCTTTATAGGCTTTCAGAGACCTATGTGCTAATTTACGAAAAAAAGTCAAAGATCCATACTGCCCTTGGGGCCATCATCTTTCTGGTCTCTATCATGGCTTTCTTACTAGTTGACATCTACCACCGATTTCGCCGCACTTCTAAATACGTCGGCTACCGCAGAAACCTTCAAAACTTTCTTTACTGTATCAGATCCGTGCGTCAGCCATACGATCACCTTTCCAACGGGGCCGAGAGTAACCACGGCTATTACTATCACTGGCGCGTTGGAACAATGCTGCGAATTCATTTGGAGGACGCACTTACGATTGGCATGTGTATCCTGTTTCTCATTATTCTATTTCTGTTATGTGGTGTCTGGACTATTCAGTACTTGATAGCACGATGGCTTTTTGGATAAGCTCTTAATGCTTCTGCTGTTAAGCTTTAAACCCGGCCTGTTTACTTAATGTCGTGTAGCTAGAGGAGGCAATGATTTCGATAAGTACAGAGTGTCCCTGGTAGTATTGAATAGCAAATCTTAAAGAGCAGAGTAGAAGTGAAAATAGAATTAAAACTATACATTGGCATACCAGGCTAAATGTGCTGTTTCCAGGTAAAACTAGCAGATACCAAGCGCTGTCATACGTGTGGGGAGATCCATTCGATTTCCGTTCCATTGAGGTTGATGCTAGACAAAGAAATGTCACAGTCAAATTTTTCAACGCCCTTCGGCGATTACGATACCCAAAAATCGAGCGATGCCTCTGGGTGGACGCGGTATACATTAATCAAGATAACGATGTCGAGAAGTCCCATCAAGTCAAGCTAATGAGCAAAATCTACACCCGCACGACGGAAGCAATACTCTGGTTAGGCGACTTCTCTGACGGGATTAATGCGACACCTAACGGTATCCCTCGTGAGACAGTCATAATGGCTTTCGATTTACCCAAATGTATGGCCAGAGAGTTTCATAGCTGTGCCAGGTCAGACAGTGACCCAAACACGGAATTAATCAGTGGTGGCTGTGAATTTTGTATCGTTTGGTCCAATTACCTTAGTGGCATTACGCCTGGACCGTGCAGGAAACAGTTTTTCCCGCAGATGCCACCGTGGTATACGTTACAGCACAATTACCATTTTCTTTGTTTGTAGCGGCGCATAGCAACTCCCTTGATCACTACTTCCTCTGTTGCTATAAACGGGTTGTTGTGCCCGGCTCATTCTGGAGCCAGCTGCAGAAACTCGTTCACGCTAATGAATGTCTCCGAAAAAAGGCACTATTTATGGGCCATGTTTTGAATGATTTCAGGAATCGAAAGGCATCTGACCCGAGGGATAAGATGTATGCCTATTTTAGTCTTAGAAGTAACATATCGGCAGATTATACCCTACCATATGAAGAGGCTTTCACCCTTAGGTTGGGATCCCTCATCGAGAAGTTCGGTACACTTGAGGTTATACTAAGAGCCCACGAGGTTAACCGTTCTCTTAGTCTACCGACTTAGGTTCCTGACTAGTCTGCCGATATTGACAGCCAAGGTCATAGCCTTGAACTAGCCTAGTATTATGTGTATAGGCTTTACGATGCCTGTGCAGATGAAAAAGTCCACACCAGGACATCGCATTCGCATACGGTCTTAGGCCTACGAGGCTTGATTTTGGAACCGATTATGGAATTGGGAGATGTTCTGGATAGTGTTGGCAACATGAAGAAAATGGTTGATAGATGGCAGGCCGGGTCAGGCGATGAGTACCCTCAAGGGAGTACATACCAGGAAGCGTCATGGCGTACATTAATGTGCGATACGAGCCATGGAAAGGGCTTTTACGAACGGCCTGGAAAAGGAGATAATGCGGAAGCAATAGTCCTCAACGAATTCGAGCAAACCCCCAGTGGCGTCAGCCTCTAAGTTCTGTCTGCTGATTTAAGCTCTCAGCCACAAGCCGCAACTATAAATAACACATCTAGCTAACAACTTAGACATTATACCATAATGACTAACCACTTGCTACAGCCTCAAAGCTTTCAACAAGAAGGGGTTTATCACAGACCCAGGTATGATTGGAATTAGCAATCTTGACATTAAAGTAGGGGACTTCATCTCTGTCTTGAATGGAGGCAAAATGCCTTTTATACTACGACAGATCCGGAGTGAAGAAGGTGGTGTTGCTTATCAGTATATTGGACAAGCCTATGTGCATGGGATTATGGATGGTGAGGTTATGGATAAAAACCCAGAGTCCGAGTGGATTAGCCTTATTTAAGACAGTATCTAGTATATAATGTCTCTTGAAGTATGATCCCCAAGTTCAAAAGCATGAGAAGTAACAAGTTATTAGCTAAATGTGTGATTTAAAGTTAAGACTTGTGGCTGAAAGCTTGAACCAACAGACAGAACTTTGTTAAGGAATTTACATTAAGAAATACTATTTAATTCAAGTTCCTCTCCTTTATAACCCTCCTATTCACATCCTTTAGAGGTGTCTCATTGATGTGCAGGGCTCAAAGCTTACCATGCGCAGCAAAGTCTAATCCATACTTCTCAATACTAAGGTGGACTAAAACTCTCTGTTGGTTCCACATCCAGTGAGTCGCTCAAAGTCGTCACACATCGCCGAGTGTGTGTCTTGGATAGTCCTAGAGATTATAAGTCAGACAAGAAACCAGTCAGAATCAGGTATACATACTTATGTCCTGCAGGACCTCGGGCCACGCTTGCATCAATGTAGTATTTTCCATCACTGCTCCAGAAGCATTGGACATTTGTGAGATAGAATGCATTATACCCTGCCTCACAGTATAGTTGGAGGTGTTTATCGTTGCGAGGGGCAGTAATAAGCCACATTCGATATCGGTCCAAACCGGACTCTACCCAGACTTTGGTATAATGGACTGTCAATGAACAGTCTTCCCGCTTGTCTATTTCAGAACCTGATATACAGTTAATACATAAATAGCTTCAAAGTTGGGCAGACACCTTGCCAGTGGATAGATCAGGAGTAGGGTTAGCCATAGCTCCGGTAATGGAGGAGATGGCTAGAGCAGCCTGGGCGAGGAGAGTAAATTTCATCTTGATTGAGAATGAATAAGATAAGGACGCTAGATGCTGGATGGATGGTAAGAGAGTAGCGATAGACGCAGCATACTAGGTGGAAGCCTCGACTTTATAGTCCGTTTACTACAATCAAGTTCTTGAAACTTGCCCCAACTCAGTTAGGACTCGTAATAGTACATCCGCGTTACTTGCGTTCTCAAGTCGTTAGTTACCTCATCTAGTAAACCGAGAATCAGTATTAAAGGGCCGAAGGCACTCGCGTGGCTATCTTCCTTCTACGGGCTGCAATACGGTGTATTTATTTCGATAGGCGATCGCAATACCATATAGGGGATGGACTGAGAGTCGGATTGGCCTCTTTTGATAGTGGATATTAATAGTCCTCTTTTGAAAGTGCATAGATAACAAAATATGTGGAATATTCGCAAAACCTAAGCTTAGTGCTGATTTATTGCCCAATGAATGTAACGTCAGAACCACAATTCATTGCGTTGTAGCTTGTCGAGCCGCTCAAGGTGGATAGTTTAATGGAGTAGCCTCGCCTTATGCTCCATATATCTTAACATAGGGCGGTCGGGTACCTGATCGAAAGGCCCGATAGTGACACCGCCGCACGAGATGCACTGTCAAGTTCACTGAGAATCCACATTTCTACCATGATCATGCGGACTGAGCGATGGAGATTGGATTTGAATCGGACCCAGGTGACTGGGAATAATTATAAATGAAAGGTATTCCGACTCTATACCCAACTAACAAGCATATTCAGCATTCATTCAACTCTCTTAACCAACTCCACCAAGATGAAATTCTCAATCTTTAGTCTCGCTGCCGCTGTTCCTGCTCTAGCTGCGGCTGTGCCTGCTTCTGTTGATACTGCAGAAGGTATGTTCTGTTACGTTATCTAAGAACAGGTCGTTCAGTACTAAATATCACCCCAGTCAAGCGTGCCAATTGCAAGTTGACCCTCCAATGGATTTCCAACTGGAGTGAAGCTGCCTTGAGAAGATATCGAGTCCAGCTTATCACAAGTCCCCGAAATGATGCCCATCTTGACAAGTATTGCGATCTTTTCAAGCAGGGTTCGTCTGGGTATCAGAATGTACAATGCTTCTGGACAAACGGAATGTATGTGATCGATGATAGTGAAGGCGAAGGCTCTCCTGGTCATGAGTAAGTAGTACATCTATCTTCGACCTGCTCTATATCATATCTAACTTGATAACTTGCAGTTTGTATCTGAAAGATTTCAACAGCGCAGCTCGTTATTTCGAACTCATCACTGGCTGCGATACTGTTCGAAACCTCTAGACTTGGTGACACATTGCATTTGGGCTGAAGGGAGAGCGTGCTGCATGCTTCAAGTAAGGACATCTACACGGACATTTAATTTAACGGAGAATATGTTGAATACTGTGCCATGAGGCGCGTGATGCGAGCATCAGCTGCCAGGCCTATTAACTCAAGATAGCAATCTTGAATGATTCCAACACCGGACCTGGTCTTTCATTGGATAGAAAAATTGACAGAAATAACATCAAAGAGTACAATATTTCTCCAAACCTGCGTCGTAGATAATTTCGTGACAGGATACTCCATTGGTCTTGACTGCAAGCTTAGACATGTAACCTCATTCCTAAGATTTGAAACTCTTAAACGGACAGGTAGTCAAATCCTGACTTTCCAAACCACTTATCGTTGCAGCCATAGAATCCATTCCCTTGCCCTCCTGTGGCTGCGGACCGATTTTCGTCAAGTCATATCCTTGAGGCTTAAATTTACCCGACACTGATTCTGGGAGCTTCCCTCCTAGCACCCGAATGATTTGTGCACTAGGGCCATGGGTAGTCCACCAGCTAGGTTTGGTATACCATGGCTCCGCGCTGAAATGCGTAAGGTTATAGAGCCCAGTATCTGGATTTGGTGACTCGGCAATCGCTTTGGAAGCGAGGAAGGCTGGTCTTGGTAGGCTGAAGTGACGCAGAGCTAAGCGCCTTAGCGTCTTGAAGCCCAACAGAACCAAAGAGAGGACAGGCCCGGTGGATTCAATCCTGATAATCAAATAAGTCAGTCAAGCTCGAAGACATTACATGTTTTAACTCACCCGAGACTCTCCCTCATGACATCGCCGAGCTCAAACCCGATAATCTTCCTCAGCAGTGTTGTCAATCTTGGAATGAGCCTCGGGAACAGTCCGTCAACATACACTCGCACATATCTGTCATTTGCCTCGGTTGGGAGTGCCACATTTTCTTCATAACGCAGTGTCCAATCGCGCAGCTCAGTGGCGAAGTGTATTCCATCCGTCCAACCCGTGGAGCTCGAGGGAAGAGATTTGAAAGGGATCTCCATATCGTGACCAAGAGCCATGTGGACTACCCCGACGGCACACTTCTCGACATTTGACAGAGGACGCCACTCCTCGCTTTCGAAAATGCGGAATATTTCGACGACACTCGAGCCTAGTGTGTGGAGTAGATCTTCATCCAGGATCTTACCAGCCTGGCGGTAACGGGAGTGTAGATAGTTCATGCGAGCGACAGCCGTTTGGTATCGGGATGATAATCGGCTGTTGTGCTGTACTTCTCGGATCAGGATCTCAGTGTCGACAACACGTTTCCCGCCGTTTCTTGCGTTATTTTGTCCCGTGACAGCAAAGAGCTTGGACATTGTGGGGATGCCGCCAGCCTACAAGATGCGATCAGCCCATGGTCAATCCTTGCATAGAGTTCAGTTATGCAGGCAGAACATTCAACATACTTTGAGGAGGGAGATAGTTCGAGCTTTCATAAAGGCGTAAGGAAATTCGAGCTCCTGCAGCTGCATCATAATACTGTGCGCCTCGGGAACGGTCATGGATGACAGCGGCCTGCCTTTTCCCAAAACAGTCAAGATGCGGTCTCTGCGGCGGAACCGTAGGTACTTGACTGCGACTAAATACATAAAGAAAAGGAGGATGTAAGTCCACATACTTAAAAAGTGTCTGCGATTTGGAACGGGGAATAGAGAGCGTCTCAATGCAGTTGTACTGATCAAGGAACGTAACAAATGTGTTCACAAAAGGGCATGCTCAAGAATACATGTCCAGTTCTTAAGGCATGTCCGCTTGATATAAATACTTTTATATTGTATGTAAAGTAGTAGTGAGATTGTAAGAAACGGGGTCTTAACGCGACCTCGCAAGCTAGACTGGAAATGTGTTTGCCTCCTTGAGAGTTGCAGAAATATAGCTCCAAGCTAATATAACTACATCTGACTCTTACACAGCATTCCCGTCTTGTTCACTCCCCAGCCTGGGTCCGGTATAAACACTCATAATATTTATTGGAGGGCATTGCTGTTTCTTGCAGCTTATGCTACAGAGCTGTAAAAAGCCAAAGACTGTTTGATCTTGGACTAGTAGAAATCTTGACGTAGATTTTAAACTGTGCTTATAATATTTTGTGCAGTGGACAAGCGAAGACCCCAGTTCTCAACATTGCCATATGACATTGCCAACCCAATGTATGTGGTCTGTTGAGTTGCTACCCTAGGTGCCCCACTTACTACCTCGGCTGACAAGGATTGGCTAGAAACCATCCTTAAATGTTATTTTGTGGGGTTAACCATATGGCCAGCAAATAACTACGTAAGTATTATATGGACTTCGGGCTTGGATTCCTCCGCAGTACAAGATATCCTCTCCCCGTCATATGCCGTGGTGACGTGGCCGTTGGGAAACAGTCTCAACTGCCGAACCCATAGACCCAAGATGGTCCTCGGTGTTATTTACAGTTGAGACTTGTGGCTGAGAGTTTAAATCATCACAGAGAACTTAGTTCCTCGGCTCCCCACAATATCCCCGCAACTACTGATACCCTGTGGCAGACAAAAGATTCCCAGGAAACGATAAATTTAAGGGCCTGTCCTTCCCTGAAGACATCAGAGCTTTGTACCGAGCACCCAATCTTACAACTATATCATGGAAAGCATGCCTGAGGCCCCCAATTCCGTTATCATCAACCGGGAGACCGGCGCCGCGAAACGGCTGGGCGAAAAGGTACCAGTCACTCGCCATTTGCAAAAGCTTATCGATGAAACTCTGTCGAATGGTTATGTTATTATCCCCAACGCCTTCACCAATGCCGAGATCGAAGAAGCGAACGCGGAGCTACGACGTCTTGCGTCTGGCCCGGAGGCCGGCCCGGCCGTCTCTGGAGGACGCAACAGATTTGAAGGGCTGAGAACGAATCGTATTTACGCTCTTCTTAACAAATCCAGAGTCTTTGACAAATTCGTACTCCACCCTGATATCCTCGGTCTTAATGAGTATTTTCTGGACCAGGGCTTTCTTCTGAATGCATTCCATAGCATCAATATCCAACCGGGAGAAGCTGCCCAAACAATCCATCATGATGATGGCTTTATCACGATATCACGTCCACATCGCCCCTTTGGGACCGTATGTACTTTGCTTCATTTGGTTTCATAATGGCTGACTCGAGTAGGCGATTATGGTTGCACTAGATTCTTACACAGAAACAAATGGCGCTACGGTCGTTGTTCCAAAGTCGCACACATGGGACTCGAGCCACGTCCCGACGCCCGAGGAAGCACAGCCTGTTATTATGGAAAAGGGAAGCGTGGTTTACTTTCTAGGTACCCTATGGCATGGAGGGGGCAAGAATGTATCCGACAAAGAGCGGAGAGCACTCACGGTTCAATATTGCCAGCCATGGATCCGTCCGCTGGAGAATCAGATCCTCGCGGTAGATTGGGAGAAGCTGAACGATATCCCGCCTCGGCTAGTCGACATGCTGGGATATCAGGTCGGGGCTCCTTTTGTAGGTTATGTAGATGGGATCAGCCCCAGAAGGGCCGTTGAACGGAAGATGAGGGAAAAGCACGCGGTCGACGGGTATAACACCAAGCTTTGAACTAGAAGCGGGGTTTCTCACTATTATTGGTTTGGAAGAGAGCTCTTATGGTATATGCTATGTTGCTCAAGATTGGAATATGCTAAGCATCTTAACTTAAATATACCGTCCAATCCTCCTCCTTGAAGGCATCCTAAGCTCTCTCGATGATGCGGCCTACTTCTTTTCAACAGATTTTCCGACCCCAGCCATAAAAGAGCCGCTTAGCACCGGATTCGCTTGGCGTGGTCAGGGTCAAGTCGGTACCGCTACCATGGAATTTCTGGATCGAATACCAGTCATCAGTTTGGCCTTTGGTGACCTTGCCACCAACAGCCGGCCAATAGGTCGAGCCAATCTTGAGTTCGCGCATGGAATCGGTCAAGGCGCGGATATATCGAACAAAGTTATTCGTGCTATTGGCGTCGCTATAATTGAGACCCGTGTCCATTGGCGCGCCAAACTCGGTTGTGACGGCGCGCGAAGCGCAATTGCCTAGGCCGTTTTTGTAGGCCGTAACCCAACCGTTGTAATCCTTAGCACCAGTGAAAAAGGTGTAGACATGATAGGACAGCAGGGTCCCGTCCAAACGACTGTCGTCGCAGACGGGCTGAAGGTTCTGGCAGTAACCCGTGCCGCCTATGAGGATTCGCCCCTTGGGCAGCGACGAGTGTCTGCTGACCCAGGTAGCAGCTACATCGGTCCACTGAGAGGCGGAATAGCCGTGCGGCTCGTTCATGGGTTCGAAGTAGATGGAGCTGTTGCCATTGTACTGGTTGACAACAGTGTCCCACATAGCGTTCCAGGCGTTGTAGTCGACGATCTTGCCTCCCGAAGCCGCGCCATCTTCCCAGTAACCCAAGATCACGTTGAGGTTGTGGTCGGTGGCGGAATCGATCACTCCAGTGTAGGCATCCCACCAGGTAGAGTTGACCGTTTTTGTATTGACTGGCAATCGGATGGCGGTAATGCCGAGGTTGTCCTTAAGACCGCTGTAGATAGCGTCGGCCTTGGCTCGGACGGTATCATAGTCGTCAGACACGGTCAGACCGCGGAGGACTAGTGGGCCATTGACGAAGTTGTCTCCGAGGACAGCCCAATTTACCCCTTGAAATTTGCTGGTGTCGGCACTGGCTAGTAGTCCGCCGGCCAACGCGGCTAGAATACCACTCTTCAGGATACTGAGCATGGTGTTGATTTTATCTCGGTTGTATATGAGTTTGCTGAAGTGGATTGATGTTTCGAGTTGCTTGTGGAGTGTTTTCTTCTGTCCAGTATATCAAGTTATTTTTATAAATTTAACATAACTTATATACAAGAATTGAAAGCTCAAAAGAGGAGCTTAGCATCGGGTGTCTGGACGTCAATACTCTAGCGCCGGACCGATGTTAAGAGAAATTCCGATAGATAGGCCGTTCGTCTGCAATAGCAATCTCCTGAATGACGGTAGTCTGGACTTGGCGCCTGCCTTGGGCACCCTATACCGTAGACTATACTGCTGAGTGGCACTGCTTGGGTTTGGTTCTGGTCGAGCCGAGAGTGGCGAGCTGTCTGCCAATCGGTTCCTCGCTTAGTGGACCGGGCACAGAAGGGCGCTATACCCCAGAATCTTCCAAAATGTAGTCACAAGGCCATTTCCCTTCGTTTATGCGGGGAAATGACGCGGGGAATCAGGGGAAGGATGCTCATGTTGCATCGGAGGGACTTGTACCGATGCCGGCTACGTGGATCGTCCGATTTCCCGGGCCTATCAGAATCAATCTTCCTTTTCGACAACAGCACTCATTAGTGCGGTACAGGCCTCAAGGGTCTGTTTTGTTAGCTTCCTGCTAACTGGGTACTAACTGTGCTATAGAAATAATATGTAAGAAGAAGTATCTTACCTTTAGTGTGGCATCCAGTATAACCTAGCTAGTTAAATTGGCTTTTACTATATTAGACTTCTGCGAATTGCATTACTGATGTAACTGGAATATCCATAATTTAACAAAACAGACCCTTGAGGCCTGTAGTGGTCTAACCAGTGCGGTGTTAGTCACACCAGCGCGTCGCCGTTGCCGGCCGCTCTATGACATGACGAGTCGCCGTATCGGGAAGCTTTCTGGCTGCCTACTCGTAGCATGAACGCTTTCCTCTCATACCTTACTCGAGGAGTCGGAGCAGGTGCCTGAATCGGAGACGACCGTCAGCAGATAGCTCCATATCTGGTCGTGGCTATCGCTGAGCGACGTGTCGCGCCGGCTCACCTTGAGCTTCGTCAGTACCGTCGGTGGCAACCGATATCGCACCTACTTGGTATTTGCCACGAGCTATGTTCTTATTGCCGCCCTCACAGGGTGGCAACGCCACTCACCGCAATTATATATGTTCCGTTCTTTCAATTCGTTATACTTTTACGTAGCAAGAGCAGTTAGTTTTAAGTTAAGGATGAGGTTAATAATACCAAGTTTAATTTTCATTACCTAAATTACGAACTTCGCTTAAAACGAACCATCCAAAGACTCGTCTGGTATGAGATTTGCAAATGGCATCCATAGAGCAGAAAACAATCCCACAGATGTAACATCATAGCCCATAGACGCAGATTCATCGAGCCATTCTGACGTCTCAACCCCTTGAGGTTCTCGCGGGCAGTCAGCTGCGGGTGCAGAACCTTGAGAGACTATTTCATCGTTTCGAAGTGACTTCTCCACCATGATTCTCGCACGGTCAAACAGCTTGTACGCTGCATCTGCCGACACGTAGTACTTTCGCATCTCATCCAGAGCTAACAAACATAGGGCCAAGTTGTGCTTCGCCAGTTTGCCAGACGACGACTTGGATGATGCCATTTCGAGTAGATGGACCTGAATTGGTGGGCTGATGGTGAGCACCCTGGGTAGTTAACAGTTCATTAGCGACGTTATCGTATTCCATAGCTCTGGGGACGTACGCTATCGTCTGGGCAAACTTGATCAGATCTTCTGCCATCATACAATTGATGGCATGGGTCGCATGTGCGGCTGCAGTCCGAAGCTTGCTCTTTGCAAGTGCTTTCCAAGAGTCTTGTTCATCGTCTGATAATGTGTCTGGTGTTTCGTGGAGAAATGGCCTGTAAAGAGCTATGATAGCTGCCCTGCGAAAACTGTTTAGCAAATGACTATCTCTGGCGCAAGGGTCCATACTGAATGTGAAGCTGGTATTGGTATACATGAGAAGCTAGCACTGGACTCTGCTCATGGTTCCCGTCATGGATCCAGCTGACTCGAATCTCATTGTCGTCATTTTCGATGGTGGCTCTGGAAGGCCTTGCTCCTTTGATCGTATAGTTAGTTGACAATATCCTCCCCATGACGCGTGTCACCCCTATCAACTTTAGCCACATTCCAAGGAGCGTATCGATCTGCTCTGGCATAAAGTGTTGGTACTCCGGCGAGCAGCTTGGGCTCGTATCATATAGTCCTGGCATCGGAGTTGAGCAATGATCCAAGGATATCCGCATTGGTCGACCTTGGCCCATTGACAGCCATACCTCACGGTAGTATATACACCACCAGATACGACGCCACAGAGGCCGAATACCGTTTCGCGAGGGAGATGTCAGCATGTGAAGGCCGATGGTGTGAGACAGGCTGATAGCGATGCCGTTCCAGTGCCAAGGACCCAGGCGATCTTCAGCATCTGCGTAGAAGTGTCCCATAAGAAAGATTGACTGGATCAACGTGACTTTGTTTTTTTCATAATCTGCATCGTAAAGTGTCTATACATGATGTCAGCTAACTTAAGCGTATTAGTAATGAGGAGAGCATTGAGCTTCAGTGTACCTTTGCTCGCTGGAAGGCATTTCGTTTGAACATAAGCGGAGATTGGAAGAGATTGACGAAAAACATGCTATCTTCAACAAACTAACAAGTCAGCGTGTATGTCTATCATGGAGCTTCAGAGAACTTACAGTTGCAGCGCACATAAAGACGGACCAGAGAAGTAGTAAACTGAGTTGACCTTTACTATAGGCACTGAAGAATTCTTGAGGATCAAGGACCGGTTCAAAGGAATGACAGTGATGAAAATAAACTTTGATGAGAGCATCTTGGAGTGGTTGAGGGGGCAAAGTAAAACAACCTCTCCATCGAAGAAACTCGATTTCTTCTGGTTGCAGGGACTCTAACGAAGGCATGGCAACAAAGGAATGGTTGCTGTCTGTTAATCTTTGGGGCTTGCAAATATCTATCACAAAGGCCGGCCCTCTTTTATCACCTAGGATTTGTCAGCATGAGAGGCTGTTATGTTTCATAGATAGGCCTTGCATGCGTACCCGGGTAGAAAGGCACTCGGTTGCCATCACTCTCATGCTCTTCAAGAGTCTCGGCCCATGCCGATGTGGCATTTGCAATCGGGGGGCTTTCAGCTTCACCGTGGCGCTCACTCTGTATTGTTTCATCAACTTCTGCGTCGAGTGCTACAGTTATTTCGCCCTCATCGATATTCTGGTCGACAACGATAGTGTCTCGGCGAGAACTAGCAGATGAAGCATTGTGGGCTTGTTGCCAGTGGTCTGGGGATAAATCACTGGGGCCATCAGTCATCGCGCCCCAATGAGGTGGGTTGCTCTCTCCCGTTGGGCGGGAAGTATCCCAGTGGGGGCTCTCGCTTTGCGAGTTGCTGAGTTGTGCTGCTGAAGGGGTTTGTCCTGAGGACATAGAAGTATCCTGCATGTCCGGATCAGACGTGACAGGCAGGATATCGATATTTCTGTATCAATCAGCTATACATACCGCCTGATCCGGAGATGATGTAAACTTGCCGTCGCCGCTTACGGCTCTTGATCTTGCAAGGAATGTTGTCCACCGCGCAGTTGGCACAAGGGGGACCGGACAATGTGATAGTGCACCTAACTTTACGACTATTGCAAGCTTTACAAGCTACATGTGCCCGCTTATGGGGTCTGCCACTATTCGACGGCATCGTACGTGTCACTTCTCGTTCAGACTCGCCAACGATTAATGACGGCGGAGACCCGAAGAGCGTTGAAAGATAGCCGAGGTAGTTAACCTTATAAGCGAAAGCTAGAGGTTAGCGAATATTTCTATAAACAGTATAGAGTCTTAACAGACTAAAGACCCGCCAATCAATGTACACATCACCAGAAGTAGAGAACGGCATTGCGAATGTTATATTTAGGATCCAAGTTATATGACAGGAGCTGGAAAAGCGCAAGTGTATTTTTGTAAATGGAGTTAGGGAACTACATTCTTACATTATTCGGGGCCTCAGGTTATTGACGTACTACCTTCACAAACTGTTAAATGTAAAAATAAGGGCAATAACCGAATCACTTAGATTCTGACAACTCCAATACGATTTAGCCCCTAGGGCGCAAACGTAAAGAACACTAACAAGCATACACGGGCCGACCGGTCGAGTCAAACATAGAATCTTTACCGAGGATATTTCAAGGTGTGCTTCGACATGTTTGCCGACCTCATTTCGGTAGATTTTGCTCCTCAACATTACTTCACAAGCAATAAACTT
Source organism: Fusarium fracticaudum (assembly GCA_003353625.1). NCBI lineage: Eukaryota > Fungi > Ascomycota > Sordariomycetes > Hypocreales > Nectriaceae > Fusarium > Fusarium fracticaudum. Next base: position 3,033,035 of record PDNT01000007.1, read on the forward strand.
TCAAGACTCGACATAAGACCGAGGTCTTCTATTAATTTGAAAGGTTGCCCGTGAAGATTGTGACATTTCAGCTGTAGGATTGTAATGTTAGAATCATGAAGTCGGTCTTTGTTGTACCAAGTGCAGAACTATCCTCGGCGCAGTGACTCTCGGCACAATGTGGGGCAGGGCTTCCATTCCTCGAGCATGTGTAAGCATACGGTGAGCTATGTGTAATGAATGCAGCAGAGACGAGACCCAACCGTGTAATAGTAGTGTATTTACAAATTGAAACTACTTGCTTATAAACACCGTTCAGGCAAACTCGTTTCAAGAGATTGACGCTTTTCAACATTGATTGATAGAGAAAGATTGCAACATTGATATATCAACCATTTTCACCATGTCAGCAACTATCGAAATCCCAGCGTCCTATTCATCACTGCCCTTCAGGGACATTATCGTCTCTCATGTGCCAGAAGACTCACCTACAGCTACCAAAGTTCTCATTTTGGCCTTCAACCGTCCTGATAAGCATAATGCTGTTACTGAGAATCTTCTCACCGAGCTTGAAACGGCCTACCAAATCATTGGTCAAGACGAGAGAGTTCGGGCTGTTGTTCTGACGGGTAGAGGAAAGGCCTTCTGTGCGGGAGCTGATCTCCAGATTGGCTTTTCCGGGTTGATGGCTCATAAAGCGAGTCAAGAGTCCATCGACAGATATAGAGACCAGTCTGTGACCCCTCGACAATTGAACCCTACGAACGCTGACACGATTACTTTAGGGGAGGGCGAGTTGCTCTGGCAATGGCCAACTGTACTAAACCTACTATTGTCGCCATCAACGGCCCTGCAGCAGGGTTCGGGTTCACCATAACCTTGCCTGCCACCATCCGCGTAGCCTGGTCCGGAGCAAAGGTCGCTCTACCTTTCGCACGTCTGGGTCTGAGCCTCGAGTCTTGTAGTGCCTATTTTCTTCCGCGCCTGCTCGGCCTTTCCAAGGCGATGCATATTGTCACCACTGGTGATACCTATGTTGCCTCAGACCCAATCGTTAGTCCTTTGTTCTCGAAGCTCCTCTCGACTCCACACGAAACTCTGGCTTATGCCGTGGAGCTTGCGTCCAGGATCGCAGAGAATTCCTCGCTTACCAGTACTAAGCTAATGAGGGATATGCTGCTGTATAACTGCGAGACTCCGGAAGAAATGCATAAGTTGGACTCAAAGGTTTTCATCTCACTTGTTGGGTCCAAGGATAATACGGCAGGTATTAAAAGTGTTATGAAGAAACGACATCCAGACTTCAGTGGGACATTCGATCGAAAAGCTGTACCTTTCTGGCCTTGGTGGGATGCCGACAAGAACGGGCTTTCAAGTTCAAAGCTTTAAGTTCATTCGTCAGATGGAATTATAGCTACTGTTCTGTTATATTCACGTACTCTGTAACATAAAAGAGTGATTGGTCAAATCGTTCGTCAAAATTAGTTCATTTCCCACGCACCAAAATAACAATGGACAGACAGATTATCCCCTCATTTATCGATAACACTATCCTAATGCCATATTCTAAGTACATGCCAGCGACAAGACCTCGGCATCATGTGGGGCCTTGGGCAAACTCCTGCTCTACGGCCCCGTCATATCAAACTCCGTCCGAAGAACCCTCAACAAAACACTCTCAACAAATATTGCAGACTTTTTCTTCTCCGTGAAGTTCCAAGTCAATTCATGCTTATTTAAGAGAGCCTGTATAGATAAAAATGTTGGAAGCAATGTGACATCGACGGTTTACTTGTATCTTGCATCTGCAACTGCATACTATCACTGTTTTTATCAACATGGCCGATACAGTGTCTAGTTCTCCAAGCTTCGCCTTTCCACCAATGGCGTCAATTTTCAGTTGGAGAACCCTGGCGGTGGTTTTCATGTTGACAAATCTCAAGTCCTTGCATTTTATGTGGTTTGTAAGATACCTTAACATCTACAACACCTACAAATCATTCAAAAGCTAACAGCTCCAATAGGCAAGGTTTCTTCGTGCTTTCGTTCGTCGACTTACCGACTCTGCACCCGAAAAACATCTTTCACCTCGATGCATCTTCCTTCCTGCAATCAGCGCCACGCGATCTCCGGCATTAGAATGCGATTACAATCTCCACAAGTCAAACTCGACATACTTCACAGACATGGACATGTCTCGTGGTAACTTTAGCCTCCTTCTCTTCGGTAGGGCATTCAATCCGTTGCCGGGGCCAAATCATTTCACTATGATTCTGGGCGGGACAACGTGTACGTGGCGCAAAGAGATTAAACCATATGCCCGGTACGAGCTATGGACTCGGGTTCTTTCATGGGATGAGAAATGGTTGTATGTGGTGACTCATTTCGTCAAACCTGGTGTTCTCCACCCAACTGAGTTTGTCCTACAACCTAACAAGAAGTGCAAGACAGCCAAGGGATATGAGAAAGAAGAATTTGATATGCTTAAAGCAGTTTATGCGTCGTCTGTGGCTCGGTACGTCTTTAAGAACAACAGACGCACCATACCGCCAGATGAGGCGCTCCAGAAATGCAACCTACTCCCTAACGATGAAGCTGGATTGGCGGATATAGAGAAGACAAGGGCGAGTAATCTTGCGATTGGAAGACTCGAGGCAGGCTGGGAAGCAGTTCATAATTGCCTACGGCCAACTGGCCTTGCTTTAGGGTGGTACTATAGTGTGTATTAAAGAATTAAGACATTATCTATACCATGCTGGTATTCTTGAGTAATTCTTACTATTGGCGGCTTATTAAATCTTGTGTCAGAACTGCTGCATTATACTAAATGTCGAATTTGAGGTTGTTTTCTATATTCCTGTACTTAATTAACATTATACTCACATATCCCAAGATGGAATTTCGGCCTACCCAACGGCGTACATTCTCAGGGAAAACAATCTAGTATACAGCAAGAAATAACGTTTGTAATAATACAGTTTCTATACTCCTAACTCTTACGCTGTAGCGATTTTGTAGCATACAGTCTTATTGGCTCAACTTCTTGCTTTACAGTTTACTTAATCTGTCATCCTTCAATCTCTATCGTCCATTTGTGTCAGCAAAGGTCCTCCATCTAATCCGAGCTAAGTGGCTACTTACTCTTGAGACTAGATCATCTTTACCCCTGTTGAACCCTTCTTTATCCATGGCTGCCAGTATTGCTTTCGGGTCTAAATATCCGACTTGCAACACCTCGTCGCCCGCTCCGTAGCGAAGAAAAGAATTATAGAATCTCGATGATTCTTCGTCGTTCGACCAGAAACTCGGGTCATCGATATCTTTCATAAAACCTCTCCCCTGATCCCAGTTGTTCGAGCCAAGGAATACAAATGTCTTTTCGTCGAACACTGCGTCAGGTGAGATATTCATTTTTAGGCGATGTAGCCTATCGATTTCTTTTGCAATGTGTAGATGCACCGTTGTTGGCAAATTGGTGCCATGCGTAGCCTCGTAGGATGGCGATGGGAAAACATTAGTGATATAGTTACCAAAGTGTACTAGGGAGCTGATGACTTCAGCTAGACTTGTGAACCATATACCCCCTGGGTAACTGCGCAGAACGCTCAATATGAGATTTGCAAAGAGCAGTTTCTTTACCGATGTCTTCCGATGACTTTCATGAATGACTGTGATACCAGTATGCAGGACAAAGTCGTGTTCTATGCCCTTCATCGGGATTAAAATAGCAGACACAAAGCCTACTAGGTTTTGCTTGCTATCTCGAATGACAACAACAATCTTGTCATCTAGTGATGTAGACAAATTGAAGATTTGGTAGTTGGGAAGTGGCTTGATGTAGAGAGCAGCAAGTGCCCGAAGCTCTTTGTGCAGCTCATCCTTAGCGCCGGGGTCCAAGGTGACGTCCAGGTAGTGGACTTGAATGTTGTAGTCCATTTGGTTTAGCTGTAGGAGTTATATCCTGAGGGTGAAATAGTAAGAGAAAGAAAAGATAGAAATATAAAAGAAATAAGTACTGTAAAGATACTAATTAAGAGAAGTAAAGACATATTTATATATTATTTATTGCTTTTTAATAGAAGCCCGGACGAGGAAACGGTGGCCTTAAACTTTTACAATTATTATAACTCCAGGTATAATCCCTGAATTCTTACATTATAGGCCTCTTTGTATCCATGAAACCTTAATCAAGGCAACATCCCACTTCAATGCTAAGTTGACTAAAGCGGTGAGATGTGCTAAATATATTACTATAGCTTAATTAGCTCAGGTAAGAGTATAACCTTAAATATGTATGGAGTACGGAATACAGCATCTCTTTAGACAAAGCTCTAAACTTAATCCTTAGTTGCTCCAACAACAAGATATATGCCGTCCCCCTAAAATGTAACTACCCAGTCCCTAGCAGAGAACCGTGCGCATTCATTCAAGACTCATGTTCGTAAATGCCTGCAAGCCAGAACCTTGAATTAGGATTAATAAAAGGGTAAATTAGTAACTCCGGAAAAAAACTTAAAAGACTATATACATAATTAGATTACCAACCCTTGTTGCATCCCAATTTACGGGCCATGAGATACTCAGCAATAAGATTTAAACGGTCTAAACAGTATCCCGGGTTTATGGCAATGCCGGGTCCACCGGATCTGCAGCCGGGCAGATTACTCACGGCTGTAAATACTTCTAAAACACAGTGTGCAGGTTTACATATTCTTTCTTGCTCGTGCAATGCTAAAGGCAAAGGTAGAACAAGAGATAAGGGCGGCCTCCCAACACAGGAGTCTTGTGGCGTATGGCGAAAGCAGGGTGCGAAACATGCTAGGCTCCGTAGCCAAGCATCCAGTGAATTCGAGAGATTGCTATTCTAGTCGTAATCCTTATAGAGCGGTGTAGAAACTTTCTATAGCTCTCATACTTATATAGCAAGTCTTAATATTTACAAAATTCCTCTCTATTGCTTTTGTCAGTTCATGGTAAATTAACCCTTCCTGTCTCAACTATTTTAGACTGACTTTCCTAGATTTTAACCCATAAAGGTTCACTATTGGTTGAATCTGTTCGGCTGTTATCATCCCTGCAACAAAACAACTTCCTACAAATTCATAATGCTTGTCCTTCTGCCGGATCACGGCAGTTTGGTCAAATCCACTCAGTAAACATATCAAGTCGCCTTCCTGTATCTTCGGAGGAAACCTCCCAACATAGCCTTTTTTGGTCTCAGCTATGGCATGGTTATAAGGCTTAGTCACAGCGCCAAGATTGGCACTGTAACTCGCTTCGTCTTCTGGCTCCGCGGGGTCCTAGGAAAGTAAGTTAAAAGAGAAAATAGGCAGACTGGATACTAACAGGGATTTGATCAAATAAATCCTTCCAGTACCACAATCGTGAAAGAACAACGTTAGATTTGCCATCAATAACCGGGCGGCCAACCCTGGCCAGGAATTTCGCAAAGTCCAGGCAATGTTAAGCGGCAAAACCATCTGAATTGCCGTAAGCCACGGTCGATGGCTCCAGCAAAGCACGGATTGCGGTTAGTGGGTGGCCTCCTGACACATAAGTCTTGTGTCGCATTGCGAAATCAACAGGCCAAGTTATTGGCAAACCTGTTCTATGATGGAGTTCGCGTCTACCATAGTCAGAGACTCTTGGCCCGATAAGCTCAATACGATCAACAATAAGTACCGAAACATCCATCCTGGACCCCGCGATCATTGCATCAGAGCTTGCTTCGAAAATGGAATCAAGCCCCCGATTGTCCAGTGCAATGATTGCGTCTGAGTCCCCTCTGGAAGATGACGTTGCTTGTGCCTGTCCTGGAAAGTTTGGTCCCCATGAAGGCATGTCAGGATCAGCATTCCAGCCATATCCAATACCAGCGAACATAAGAAGGCCTAGAGGTCCTCCTGGAGGACGATCAGGCTGCTTAACATTCGATTCGAGATATTTGCTCATGAAACTTTGGCAAACAAGTCCAACAGATGTATTTGAACTATAATCAGGAGCCAGATCGAGATTCGTGAGGCCGAGGAAGGCGTAATAGTAATCCTTCGGATTAGTCGCACGAGCCCCTGGCGAAGCCCACCAGATATTAAGTTTGGGGTCATCTGGGCGCAAAGAACGGATCGTGGGAAAACCTTTCGTCCGGCGACTCTCGAATATATGACGAAGTAGGTGCCAAATACGCCAATGTGCTCTTACCAACTTAGAGGCTTTCGCTTTCTTCAATAACTCAGATTTGGATGGGTCCACTATCCATTTTACCCAAGCTGCGAAGGACTCTATGGTCTCCAAAGAGAGTGAGCGAAATCCGCAAACAAACACCGGGTGATGAGCGAGTATGATTTCTTGACGTATCCAGATTCGATCCCAGTACGATACGTCAAAGAGCGGTTGAGCAGGGCCTGCAGAGGATTCCCCTATAACTTCTTCAACTTCAAGTAGCCATGGGTACTCTTCAAGCCACAATAAATTGGTGTATACTTCATCGCATACCATCTGATAGACGTATTCATAGCACATTTGACTAAACTTACGTACCCTGTAGGACAGCAAGGCCAGGAGAAAGCCAATGGGATGAGAATGTTCCCGAAGGACGGCGTCGAGTTTGCAGGCGCGCTTATGAAACTCATTGTGCCAACTTTTAACTTCATGAGAGGTCCTTGATACAGTCGATCGACAAATGTCGAGCTCCGCACCATGCTCTTTCTGCAGTCCGTCGAATATCATCTTAGTCGATTGTTGAAGAGCGTTTGCGACTGCATATATCTCAACATCCCCAATAATGCCTGATATCACAGACGGTTCTTCAACGAACTGGAGGAGTCTCCTGGTGTCTCTGACGAGAGGTCTTTCCAAGAGGTTCTGTAACTGTTCGAAACTTTCGAGAACTTCATGCCGATTTTCGCGATACACAACATCCGCGCCGCGGATTTGTCGCTCATGCGCCACAGTTTCAACCGCATCCATTGCGGCATGTATTTGATCAGTCGGGGATCCTAGCCAGCATAAAACAACACCACTTTGCGAGTAGATATCCTTCATCATGGAAACTTGGTGACCTTTCTCCTTGTCGTCCGCTTGGTTGATGCAGATAGCATCGACCCATAACCTCAGACTGGTTACCCTTTCTGATCTATTCAGATGATATGGGGCATATTTCAAAGCCGATATCAAGTTTGTAGTCACCTGGATGCTGTGACCGTTTACCAGGATGGCCTTAGTGTCATTGGGATCTCCCCAGACGTAGGATAGTGCGTTGAATGACAATTCGTCCCCAAAATCGGCGACCTCTAGCTGGCAAGAAATTTCTGGCGTGGTCGACAGGATCGTCAAAAGCCTGATCTGCCTGCCCGATATTCTCAGGTTCTCATAGAGGGTTAGCCCATTGGGCAATGGAGTATCGTTTTTCGGTCGATCCATAAGGGATGCGCATGCTGTTGTCAGACAAAGGGTCAGAAGGGCAATAAGGAACAGGGCTTTCAACTTACTATATGATTCTATCGCCGGTGTCCCAACTTTTCCTCTTAAGTACCACCACCTTTAAGCGCTCCAACTCGTCAAAAGCAAAGATAAAGTGGTAAATAACGTTATTTTTATTATCATTTTATGAAAATTTCAAACAATACGGAGGTCTATAGGTAAACCTAATTGTGTTTTTATGTCTGATATAGCAAGGCATACTGCTAGGCTGTGAGGCTGTTAGGCATATTTTCTAAATTGGATGAAAATAGTGGCTTGGAATATTTACTTTATCAATCTTCCAATCACGGCGCCTAAATATATGGGCACCTATGCATAGCTGCCTAAAGAAAACGGCTCAGTTTGAGGCAGGGTAGAAGGCTTTGTAATTCTGCAAGTTTCCTCTGTTTCTTCCCTCTTTACTATCCATACCCCTCCCCCACTCCTCCTCCTCCTCCTCCTCCTCCTCCTCCTCCTTAATAAGCAGCTCAGTCACGAGATTTCGCGTCATTTTCGCACTGACTTACTGCCCGATCGACTTCTTACGCGACTTAAGGCAGTAGCGTGAATTATAAAGGACCCTTACTCCTCTCATCCTGTCTCACCTTTTTCTTCTCCTTCACTCTATCACATCACCTTGCTTCCTTCTGCAATATACATAGACCAATACACATCATCTTGTTTATTCTGATATAAGTTTTCTGCTTTTACTCCCAAATTCACAGTACTTAGTTCTTTCAACACATTATGTCTGACCAGGTTTCCTCCCAATCTCACTTCGATCAATACATTACCAGCGAAAACGGAGAGCCGGCCTCTGAGGGAGACTGGTTTTCTGCACACCACCCACTAGACCCGCTATGGTTTCTTGAACCGGAGACGCACCACCATTCTCTTAACGGCAATGTGCAAAATAGGGCCTCAGAATCTGGCCAGAGCTTCCTCAATAACATGGTACCAACCTCGGACCACCTGTGAGTTGAATGTCCCCTCCTCCGAAATTCCAGAAAAGGTCTTGTAGACAGGCGGTGTTTTGAAGTAATACGAACTATTAAATATGCTACCTTCTATCAACAGAAATAATATCAACGGAGACGGCCAAGCATTCCTCCGCGTCATAAGACTTGAGCCAACTGCCCTGGACATCTTGAAGTCCACCATAAGAAGCACCGCGGATCGCGTCCAAGCCTAGTAGATTGTCACAAAGTCTACGAGGGAGCTAAGAAGGATAGCAGTTTGCAGCATGCAATTAGAGCAGAAAACATGGGGCAGTCAGGTAAGTCCGTGGTGGATTTACTTCATCAGAAGAAAGTCCTCACATAGCTCTCGCCCAACGAAGGCGATGGTCTCCTCCTTGCTCGGCGTTTTTCGCTCCAGGTCGACGCGATCTCTAGCCATGGCACATCGATGAAAGTTGACGATACCCTGGATCACTAACGGTACCTTGAAAAGGCTTGACACTAGCAGTCAAAATAATGCCAATCGATATCATTTAACCCAGGGTGCATACGCGGTCTCAATGAATGGTTATTCTCATTCAATTCCGAACTCTAACGAACACTCCGCCCAGTCTCTTGATACTGAACTCGTCTATCAACACGATGAAAACATGCGCATTGATTTGTTAGTCATTACGACCGACCGTGACCACAACTGACACGCTAACTTCGCGATAGCGATGCTGTGCTTGAGGATTTAAAGGATCCAGCGCGAGACGAATTTTGGTGTAAACGCACTTCAAATATGTTTCAGTGTACTATTTGTGGACAGAAATTTCATAGAAAGGATAATCTGAAAAGGCATGTTCGGGAAACGGCGGTCTGCAAGAACACATGGGATAAAAAGACTTCAACTGAACAATGGATGATCTTCGGAGGCATGGTCGTCAATAACTGATCGGGTCCTTGAGAGTACGGAGATTGCTAGGGAAATTGAAGCAGATGGTACTGTGGTTATGTATGGATAGAAACCGAGAAGATTCCAGGCGATTTCAACAGGTTTTTCAAGTGTCGGGAAGTGTTTTGCGGAGCAAAGCATTGGGTAGAGGGATAAAGAGAGATTGATGAACAACATGACTTGAATAGACTATTTGGACTATAATAAATGGAAACCTTGAACAATAAATCTTTATTTTTAAAAGTGCTAGTAACATTCTTTAATAGTTGAATTAGACTGGGGGACACCACACTATCGATCTATTTTGCCAATCCAACCGTCTCCTTCCTATTACTCAAGAATCTAGATATAGTTCCTAAGTAGCTAGTATCATTATTACCACTAATGTCCTGGAATGGACTTCGGTTACCATTTTCTTAAAAGAAAACGAAATCAGCATCAGTTTTCAAGGTTTATATTAACTATTACCCATGATTATAGATAACTAAGTACCCCGTAGCTACAGAGACAGACTCAATCCTAAGCCTGTCTATTTTTACCTACAATCTCCGCCCAAGACTCAAGACTTACCTCATCTATGACCCATCGCTCTATCGAATCAGGCTCTCTCTGCTGAATTAATAGGCATGATCGCTATCTGAAGCTACATCCTACCCTCCAGAGGTAACACGGATTTGTCATTTGGGCCTTCTTTCTCTTCCCTTGATCGCGATGCCAACGTGTCACGTGATATGGTTCAAGCGCTATTTCGTTCAGCCCAAGTTTCATCTTCTTTCTCCATAACTCTTACCTTCCTGAGAGGTGCAACAACATTCTAATGGAAACAGAAGACCCTGTACCCAGCAAAAATAGTCGCGTGTCCGTTGGATGGTAAGTTAGTTCTAAGGGACCCCTAATCTCGGCTGATCTGGATTAGTACTGCATGCAGAGGTAGGTACTCAATTACGACTATGTTGAGATGAATTGCTAAAGGGAGCAGTGCGCCATGTACGATGTGGGTACACATTCAAAGTTTCTGTGTTGGTCTAATTGAGTCAAGGCGATAAAGGAACCTCATCATGCTCGGCATGCGTCAAGGCTGGTATAGACTGCGAGCGCGCTCTGCACATCCGCTTCCGACCGGGCCTTGGTCTGTCAACTGAATATACCTTCTCTACTGATCAAACATGGGTGCGACCGAGAAAATCATGTAGGATGTGAGGGGCCTATGATGCAACAAAGCTGACGGTTTCAGTGGAATACGTTGACGAGACCGATCGAGTGTCACGGGATTATGATGACCAAGGGCAGGAAGAGTAAGCAAGACAGGTTTTTAAGTTGAAGCATGCTAAAAGAAGGTCCAGTATGTCTCTTACTGAAGACTTGACAGTCGCTCCTGATACCACAGAACTAGATCAACATGCGTCTGCACTTGTGCACATATCACCGGCCTCACATGTATCCCAGAGTATGGCATCGCTGCCGGGAAACTCCCCAGCGAGTACACAAATGACTAGGCACCTCCGATACAGTTCTGAACTCGTTCGTTCCCCAGACTCGCCGTATTCCCGCCCTCCGATGCAATTCACAACACGCGAGGCCGAGTTGGTCAAGAACTTCACTGAAAACATGGCGTTATGGGCTGACGCGACTGATGTGCACCGTCACTTTGAGTTGGAGGTTCCCCGCCGGTCGTTGTACTTCCCTGTGCTTCGATACGCAGTTTTCGCCTTCTCTTCGCGCCATATCAATCGGGATAAGGCAGACACTTCGACCGAGGCTCTGGAGTACTACAATTTCTGCCTGAGTGTCTTGATAGAAGCTGTTGATAAAGCGAGTGGACATATCGATGAGGAGACCCTTGCCGCCATTGCCATACTGCGGCAGTACGAAGAGATGGACGGTAGGTCGAAGGACTTTTTCATAATTTCAATTCGACACTGATGCTAACTCTCGTAGCGGAGGATATGGAAATGCACCTGACAGGAACATCCAGGATCGTCAACTCGATGTCAGAGTTTGACTTCAACGGCGGTCTTGGTGAGGCTGCAGCGTGGCTCTGTCTCCGACAAGACATTTATGTCTCACTGACAAGACTACGGCCTTTGAGATCAAACCTAGAAAATTACCTCCAGTCCGATATCTTTCGACGCACTGATGATGCAGCCTACGCAAACAAGATGGTCTTCCTTCTTGCTCGATCTCTGAGCTCCATCTACCCATCCGATTCATCCATCTCGAACGAAAGCCTGGAGAGCATTCGACTGCAAGTCGACGATTGGTTTGACTCCAAACCGGCTGCTTTCAATCCAATTCTAGAAAGCACCAGAAATAAGGATGAAGGGAAATTGCTACCTACTATTTGGGTTCTTTCGCCTTTCCATTGTAGGTCACATCAGAGACGATCTGGTTTATGCTAATCAGCGTTATTAGCGGTGGGTTTGCAATACTACCATATTGCCAAGATTGTGTTGGCCATGTCTCTACCAATTGCTACAGATTCAGTCTTTGAGCAGATCCGAGAGAGCAAGAAGGTTGAGGTCAGAATCCAATCAGCTTCAAATCCGTCGATGGGATTCAACTGACTCATGCAGCGAACGATTCGAAACCATTTACTTCAGATAATAGCATTAGCAAGCTCTCACGCAAAAGCCGAAAATGCGCTATTCACAGCTCGGCATTCATTATCAGTTTGTCGGTCGCACCCGTTGCCAAATGACAGTTCTCTCTTCTAACACTTTGCAGGGGGCAGCGTGTTCACCGAAAAGCTAGATCAGGATATGGTTCTCGACTTTTTACGACACATTCAGCAAAAGACTGGCTGGCAAACAGATTCACTAAGTTCATCATTGCAGCAACAATGGACGCAAGACTCAAATGAGGACTGATGGTTAACAATACCTAACACCTATCTATATATTTTCTCCCAACTTATAATGTATCACAGCTTGGGCTCCTCGATTCGGCGTCCAATCTCATCGAACCTAATTTGCTTTCCACTCACAAGAGCCTCTTGCAGGGCAGCACCAATCTCAACAGCTCTCACAGCATTTGTAAGTTTCAGAGGGAGAGGCTTGTTATCCAAGCAAGCCTCAGCAAACTCATTCGCCTCCTGCACAAAAGCCATCTCAAAACGCCCGTAATAGTGAGCGGGCACCTCGCGGGTGATACCGCCAGAGTGATAGTAGTTGACAAGGTTGGACTGGGGGTTACCGTTGACTGTCAGCTTTCCCTCGGTTCCAATAACCTCTGTGGTATCCTCCTGTCCGTGAGCCATCATTCGAGAGCAGTAGTAGTACGCGATCTTGCCACCCCAGAACTCAACGATTCCAACAGCGTTATCGTAGTCGTTGTACTTGCCCAAGTCGGGCTGCACGGCACGGACACCGTGGGCTGAAACGCTTTTAGGAATGACTTCATCGCCGAAGAACCAGAGAGTCAGGTCGATGTCGTGCACAGACATGTCGACGAAAACACCGCCGGACCAAGCAGCGTACTCGACGAAGAAGCCTGAGGGATCGTGTTTATCGCAAGTCTGACTGCGGATGATTGTAGGTCGGCCGATGGCACCCTGTTGGGTCTTGCTGAAGGCATCGCGATAGGAGTCGTCAAAACGGCGGGAAAAGCCGCACATGACCTTTAGGTGAGGTCGCTTCTTGGCTTCGGCAACAACTTGGCGACACTGGGATAATTAGACTGGGCGATATGAGTATCGGAAAAAATAGTACTAACCACTTCAATGCTCGTAGATAGAGGTTTCTCACAGAGAACGTGGAGGTCCTTCTGCATGGCTTGGATGGCTTCCTCAGCGTGAACAGAGGTCGCCGTACCAATTACAACAGCCTGGAGACCTTCCTGTTCAATCATCTTTTGATAGTCATCGTAGAGCGTGACTCCATGGGGCTCAAGGTTGACCTTGGCCCAGGCCATCTCGGTGGGATCGGGAGTGAAGGCAGCGACGAGCTCTGCGCGGGGTGTCCGGTTGAGAAAGTTGATGGCATGACGCTTGCCCATGCGGCCGAGGCCAGCAGCAGCAATCTTGAGCTTCTGAGGTGCCATTATGATGGGTAGAGTATAAGATTAAGAGAGATGGTGTTGGGTGATTGGCAAGAAATGAGGAGGCATTAGACTTGCATTTATATTGGTCTTGTACAACTGCTTGAAGCTGATCAGAGGTAGGTTCTCCGGATGACTTCCCATTGTCTGCATAGGCTCTCCACATCTGCATGTTCTTGGTGGATAACATTGTCTTGAACACGGCCACCTTTCCTGCGATTTGAAGCTGAATGTCTGTTGCAAATTTGGACTGGTTAGCTTGGTGCGGAAAAGAATGCCAAGATTCAACACTGACTTACCTTTCTGGGCATCATCCACTCCCTCGCCGAAAAGCGGGTCGGATGACACGGAGAAACTAGCCATTTGAACGGATAGACTTGCCAACTTCAGGATGATGGGTGGAGCAAGGATCACGAGTCATGGCTTCGTTACCCTACATGGTAATTACCTCGACGGATACACTTTCCCATCCTTTGGAGTATTTCGACCACGGACTGCCGGGCTCAAGTCCCATCACGCTAATTTGGCTCGTCTACCTCACCCCCATGGGGAGAGAGGGTGATGCGATGCTTCTCCGCTTCTACCCCAGAATCAAGGTTTGGCCACGCTCTGATCCGAGAACCATTTCCATGCACGCTCATTGGTTAGCGAGGCCATCAGCACTGGTCCAGACATACGGTGCTAGTCCTGGGATTCCCCCATAGATGAGGTCTATACCTCATCATAGGCGCTCTCAACTCTGATACATAAGTATAAAAAGCAGGAATCATCACTTTCATTCTCTCGTGTATTATCAGCTCCATCATATTCTTTATTTAATCTACTTCCTCTATACAAGATGGTAAAGAACGACGAAGTCCTGGAGTCGTCCCAGACGCAAGTCAGCCACGTCGAAAATGACACCAAAGGGGGGCAAGACTTCATCGAAGACTCTGCTCCTGGTCTCTTCCTCAACCTCTGCGTTGTTGCAACCGCCATTGGTGGTATGCTGTTTGGCTACGACACTGGAGTCATCTCTGGTGTTCTCGTTGTTCTTGGAGATGACCTTGATGGACGACTCTTAACTCCCAGCAATAAAGAGCTCATCACTGCTCTTTGCGCAGCTGGTGCGTTCATCGGAGCCATCATTGCAGGAATCACCGCCGACAAGTACGGCCGAAAGCCTGCTATCTGGTTTGCCTCGGTGCTCTTCACCATCGGCGCTGTTGTGCAGGCTGCTTCATACACGCTGGTTCAAATGTGTGTCGGTCGAGTCCTCGTTGGTCTTGGTGTCGGTTCAGCCTCGATGGTATGTTGCTTTGGTCCCTGGGACAGAAAAGTCTATTGTTACTAATACACAAGCCAGATTATCCCACTGTACATTGCGGAAATTGCACCAGCCAAGTACCGCGGCCGAATGATCTCGATCGACATGGTGTTCCTAGCGACCGGTTCCCTCCTCGCCTATGCTTTCGATGCAGCTTTCTACAAAGTCCCTCATGGCTGGCGATACATGGTGGGCTTGGGAGGACTCCCGTCTATCCTCCTTGGAGTTCTTCTGTTCTGGTGCCCCGAGTCACCTCGCCAACTGTGCTTCCATAATCGATCCGACGAATGTCTCCGAGTCTTGCAACGGATGTATCCGGCGGCCAACGAGACCCAAGTCGCTCAAATGATGACTGATATACAATACGGTGTGACACAAGCAAAGGCTATCAACGAAGAGATTTCAGTTCGCCAATCTCTCAAGAGTCTTGTGACTGTTCCAGCCAATCGCAGAGCCGCTATTGTCGCGTGTGGTCTCATGGCAACCCAGCAACTCTGTGGCTTTAACACCATGATGTATTACTCGAGTACCCTCTTTCAAATTGTTGGATTCGATAACCCCATTGCGGTTGGTACCATCGTGACCGCCACGAACTGGATCTTTACTTTTGCTTCCATCTTCCTTATTGACAGAGTTGGTCGTCGCAGACTCTTGCTCTGGACCATGTGGGGAATGCCCGTCTTTCTCCTACTGGCAGCCGGAGTGTTCACCAAGATCCCCATTGATCGGCAGACTCTTGAGCTCACAGATGATAAGGTCGGATGGCCTGCCATTGTTGTCCTTGTCTCCATGATTCTTTTCGTAGCCAGCTACGCCGCTGGTCTTGGCTGCGTGCCCTGGCAGGCCAATGAATTCCTCCCCATGGAAGTCCGTGCAATGGGTACCATGATGATCAACATGTGCAACTGGGGTCCTAATATCATTGTCTCATCAACCTTCTTGTCTATGATGCGTGGCATCTCCCCCTCGGGTACTTTTGGCTTTTACGCTGCATTGTCTTTCATTGGGTTTGTCTTTGTCTTCTTCTGCTATCCCGAGGCCGCAGGAATGACCTTGGAGGAGATCCGTGTCGTCTTTGAGCATGGTTTCGGAGTTCGGTACGCTGAGGAATGGCGTAAGCAGAGAAAGTTAGGTAACGTCACTCATGGGGCAAATGAAACCACTAAAGAGGTTGTTTAACCCTAGCGACCTCGAAATGTCGGGAGGTAGTGATAGCTATAGGGGTCTCAATACAGTACTTGTTTTCAGACCTGACATTACTTAAAGTACTTTTTCCATGAGTAACCTGTTGAGCAACCTTTTGTTTATGAAACCTCTAGATAAAATGGCGTGAGATCCAGTGTAAATGCAGGTATCGTAGGTATCGTAGGTCCAAGACCAGAGGTGGCAGATTACAGCACAAGGAATAGTGATGTCAGTGGGAATTCTGGCCTTGTATTGGATAACTTGCTTCCTGGTTAAACCACACTAACGTAGCTAGCATGAGGTAGCGCGAGTCGAGCCGAATTAGCTAGCCGCGGAAAGTTGTCCGAAATGTCTAACATTGGGGGTTGTCTGAGGCACTGATTGTCATGGGGGCTAATTAGTCATGTGGTCTATTAAATGCCGTTCAGTAGTTTCCTGGGAGCTACTGGGTCTCAAGTCTGGTGCTGTAGGCTTAATTCTCGAGAAATTGATCATATTAGTTATGAAGGGTTTTCATATCGCACTATTTAACTTTGAACCCCCCATTGTATCCCGCAATATCAATCCTGTTTCTAATCTCTTGTCTCAAAGATGGTGAGAATAATATACAGTTCCCTACACCCTCTACCAGTTGCACGCGGTCTCACCAGTAGGATGCAGGACAATCCGAGACTTAACAAAACCGCAATCTCCCAGGTACTCAACCTTCATATTGTAGCATGTCTTGACGTTCTTGTCCTTCCAGATTCTGTGGGCACGGGTCTTGCCGGGGTCAACGCAAATTGTCTGAGGGCGACCACACGAGGTGAAGTCCAAGCAACCGCCAGCAACAGTGCCACCGAGACTACTCACGACTTTGGTGCGCTGACAGTTGTTGCAGTCGTTGACTCGGATGTCAGAGTTGGAGGAGAAGATTGTCAGGGGAGGATCACCGGGAACAGGCACGGCGGTGAAGGTGTACACTAGGTCGAAGGCCGCAAAGTAGTCAGGGCAGGTACCCTGCTCACAAGGACCAGCCAAGATTGTCATGGAATCAGCAGGCTTTTTGGTAATACCGGCTGAGGCGGTGTTGTTCCAGTTGGCTGGGTCCTTGAAGGCTTTCTTGTCGATGCCAGCCCAATCGATCTTGTCCTCGATGTTGAGAGGTGACCATGAAGTAGACTCAGCTTTGGGGGCTGATGCGACTGGAGTGGCTGTGACAGCTGCGGCCATGGCCATGATGATGAATTTAGCTGCGACCATGATGACGAACTTGTGGGCAAGAAGTTTCCGAGAATTAATTGTTAGAAGGGTTTTGTAGTGTATGGAGGAAGGTTGTCTTGATGTTCTGAAGCTGTGCCTGAGCTATGGAAAGAGTGGTACGAAGTGAAGAATAGGCCACATACTTATACTTGGGGCATCATCATGTTATTCTGTATCTCGTGGGGACAAGAGACCTCACTCGTCGAAGATTGATAAACTGGAGGAAACATAGAATAACCCTCGGCTACGTAGCGATTGGCTATCTCGCCGATCGCTTACAGTCCGCCCTGGGCAAGGGTTAACTTACCGTATTCTTACCAATCACTTATTAGGAGTAATTGTCTCACTTATTCCTCACGGTGCAAAAACTTACTGACTCTCGGTCTCAAAGGTACCATTCAACAAGGTGGGGCCAACAAAAAGACCTCGCTAGCTAAGTCACTAGGAACATACAGCCAAAATTCCCTCCAATCATAAAGGCCAGTTCTTGGAACAGTTGTTGATTATAAGGGCAACATCCGTCTTACTGCATAAACAATATGTATCGTTCTTAAGGTCATTTAAGAGATCCCGTATTGGGTAGTGTGATCAAGTTAGAATCGTCTACTGACCAGGGGTATTGCATGGGCCGGCATTGGCCAGGTGGGAATTATTACTAACAAAGGATCGGGGTGTTACCTCGGAAATGGATCGAAATAATTATATGTGCTCTTATCTGCTGTTTGCTGATGACCACCTGCCTAAATGAATCTTAGCCTGGTTGTCTAATTGTTCCTTATGTTCATCCCACTGCCATTCTTGGCATGTCAGATTGAGAAGGATGCCTGTACGTCTTACCTCGCCAAACCCCATGTCATACCTGAAAATATAGACATTGCTAAAGGATTGTTCCGAAGGAACCACCCAAGCCGCGTCAACAGATGACCACAGTACGGGCCGTCGCTTGTAACATGGGGCGTGCTGTTTGTCACATTTTGGACAGGCTGCCTTCTAATGTTGTGACTGTTGGGACACGTTGTATCACTATAGAACATAACCTCAAGTTCTCAACTGTCAACTGTATGCTCTAGAGCCACGAATCTGTTAAACACAGAAACTAACTTGCATAGGAGGGTAGATCCGGAGCGACGGCAATGGTCAGATGGCAGGGATTGTACGTAACCAAGCGGCGCGGGCCGGGACGGTCGGACAAATTGGCTAGCCTTGAAATCGTTTGGTGGGCCTGAAAGAGGAGGAAACATCGGGTGGCTTTCCGGTTTGGCCGAGAGAAACAAGTACCGGAACATCTATAATCCGCTCTACCCCACGCCGCTTATCTTAGCGTACTTTTCTTTATCCCAAATTGACTTATGTACAATATTCAATTCAGCCATTTTTTTGCATCTGATTTATGTATTTCTGAATCACTAGAGCTCATTTCAATGCATTTAGCTACTCGTTTCCAGATACCATACATTACCGAGAAGATGACATGTAGACATGTTGCTTACGCCTTCTTATAATTTAATCAGGCAGTAGCCTTGACCTTGTTTGAGATGAGGAAACATAAGCTGTCGTCATGGTACCCTAGAGCCAATCACTGGTTCATTTTCAAGCCTAGTTTGGTTACACAAGGTGATGCACTATGCATTGCTGCCTAGCTACACCCTCCTGATGAACTATTTACTCATAGTTAAAACAACTGCGTCTTATGGCAAGGCGCCTTGAAAGTAAGATGAAAGCACACAATCTCATCACAAAGCTTCGAATTCTAAGCCTCTCACAACTCCTCCAAGTAATTTCCTTAGACTTTCTCGTAGGAGATAATTTACTAATCGTAATATCTCTTTATATCATTGCACAAGAACATGTCTAGCAAGCCCCTTGCCGATCCCAGCCTCTCTGATAGTAGTAGGGCGATGGACCAGTATGCTGCTTCGCTGCGCCAGGTTATTCGCAGCCGACCGGATGGGGATTCCGAGCGTTCTCGTCATCTATACGAGCTCAGCTGTCTGCTTCGGCAGCATTATCTCTCGAGAAATGGAGAGGGCGATCCTACAGAGGTTCTCTCGGTTGCTCGAGAAGCGGTGGAAGTTGTCCCCCCTAACAGCCCGATGGCTGCAAAATATTTTAATAGCCTAGGCCGCCTGTTGCGTCACAAGTTCCACTTCGAGGGAGACCCGAAAGACCTCGATGAGGCTATTCAAGTGTTTAGGCAGTCTGTTAATTTGTCCCAAAACAATGACCCGTCTTGGGTCCAATGGTTAACGGATCTTGGAAATAGCATCTATACTCGATATACACTCACAGGATCACTTTCAGATCTGGAAGAGACTATTGAGTTGGCTAGACGAGCACTTGATGACACATCGAAGGATGACCCGGATACTATAGACCTCGTGATTGATCTCATGGTCAGGCTCCGGACACAAAGCGAACGAACAGGATCAATCTCCGCTTCAGAAGAGGCTATTATCATGGCCCAAAAAACTCTAGAATCTTCCCCAGAGGATCACTCATCCCGAAGCACTTTACTGCATCTACTCGCAGGCAGTTTCTCTGACAGACATATCCTCACCGGTGCAATAGACGACCTCAATCAACACATCATGATTTCGAGACAGGCCATCGATGCAACATCGGTTGATGATCCCGAACGGGTGACGCGACTTGCTGGCTTAGCTGTCGGCCTCAGGGATAGACACATAAGAACCGGAGCGTTAGGAGATCTTTTAGAAGCTATCAGAATAGCAACAATGGCATTTGAAGAGACTCATGAGGGGTCTGATGATTGGGCGACGCATGCTTGCAATCTATCGGGATACCTTCGAACATTATACCTCCGAACTGATGAACAACTCGATCTAGACACAGCAATTGTATTGGCTAGAGGCTCAGTACACGCAACACCGGTAGACAGTGCCATGAGGCATATGCGTCTGGGAAATCTGACAGCCTGTCTGATAGCTCGTTTCGATAGCTCAGGCTCCTTGGAGGATCTAGATGAATGTGTCCAGATGGGAAACGAGGCCAAAGATGCTACCCCCAAAGAGCACACCGAGTGGCCAGCACGACTACACAATTTGGGAGCCATTATGCAGAGAAGATACCAGATGACGGAAGACCTAGAAGATCTCGACGAGGCTCTTGGTTTGACCCAGCAAGCACTGTTCGCTCTGGGGCCAAACCACCCACAGCAGGCCGATACCATGTCTCTGATCGCACTGTTCTTTGCAAAGCGATACGGGGAAACAGAGTCACCCGAAGATCTTGAGCGAACAGATTTCTTCTACAGAGCTGCTCTCTTTCAAACACAATCACCAATCGTATCACGTATTGAGGCCGGTGTGAAACTGATTTCGGTATGCATGGTCCAGAAAAACATGGAGCAGGCTTACGAGGACGCCAAGTATGTCGTAGACCTCATTCCGCAAATGGCTGTGCGGTCGCTCGAGAGTTCCGACAAGCAGGATCTTTTGCTGAAGATAGGCGGGGTTTCGTCCGAGGCGGCCGGTCTAGCACTCCATCTGGGTGAAGATCCATTGGTGGCGCTGAGCCTTCTAGAGAAGGGACGCGGCATCTTTGCTCTATCTCTGGATGAGATGCGTGCTGATATCAGATCCCTGGAAGAGCAGTGTCCTGATCTCGCCCGGAAGTTCATTACACTTCGTGAACAGCTCTCGGCCTCCTCATCCTCCGGAAGGACACTGGATACCGAGGATCCCCAATGGAATGTCGACGAGAGTCGGCGTCACGAGGCAGGCGACGAATTTGAAAGACTGATTGGAGAAATTAGGCAGGAAGCGGGCTTCGAGACCTTTCTACTACCTCCTTCAGAAGCCGGGATCAAGTCGGCGGCAGAACGCGGCCCTATTGTCATTATCAACACGAGTATGCTTCGCTGCGATGCGATTTTGGTCGAGAGTCATCAGATCACATCTGTGCCTTTAACCGGCTTCAACCGGCGCGAAATGATTGAGTATGTAAGAAACGGGACATTCAGAAGTGACGAAGCTCTTCAATGGCTATGGGACTGCGTCGCAAGCCCTGTATTGAACGCGCTGGGATTTGACAAACCTCCTTCTGAGGGAGACTGGCCTCATGTTTGGTGGATTATGACAGGACTTCTAAACAAGTTTCCTATTCACGCTGCTGGACACCACTTGAGAGGCTCTTCTGAAACGGTCATTGATAGAGTCATTTCGTCCTATCACGGTTCCATACAGTCAATTATCCGTGGTAGAAAGCGACCTTCTTCAGCTGCGACCCAGACAAACGCACTGCTCGTCGCGATGGAAGCCACTCCTGGGAGCTCAAAACTCCCTTTCGCAACCAGGGAAATAGCAGCCATCCGTGGCATATGCAAGTCAATGTTAATCGAGCCAGATGAGCCTGAACCAAAGAGGGACAAGATTCTGTCTAGCTTGCTTGAATGCGGGATATTTCACTTTGCAGGCCATGCCCGCACGGATCCTGAAGACCCAATCGGAAGCTATCTCTGTCTGGACGAAGAAAGAGAAAAGTGTCTGACTGTTTTGGACCTATTGGACATAAACCTGCAGAGTCGCACCCCGTTTCTTGCGTATCTGTCAGCCTGTGGCACTGGACGTATCGAGAATAATCACCTAGCGGATGAAGGAATCCACCTCATCAATGGGTTCCACACAGCTGGTTTTCGCCATGTCATCGGGATTTTATGGGAGGTCAAGGATGAGATCTGTGTAGATATGGCCAGGATTACTTACGAAGGAATGGTGCAGAATGGCATGAAGGATGAAGCAGTCTCTCGTGGGCTTCATGAAGCTTCTAGAGAGCTTCGAGACCACTGGTTGACATTGCCTGGGACTGATCACCGAACAATTGGGATTTCGCATGTCGGAACTAATGAAAGTGAGAGAGGCAATGTAGAGGAACTTGAAGGAACTGGACTGGACGGGTTCTCGAGGGATATTGTAACTTGTGATGAGGAGCCTATATATCCGCCATGGATTCCTTATATTCACTATGGTGTTTGATATAGGACCTATGGAATGATTCCAATGATTAAAACTTACATTGTGCTTTCCGAAAGCCAGACTATGAGATCATGATTGTCACTGCCGCGCATAAGCTGAGGTGAAACAACAATTGTTATCACTGGGTCGGATGATCGCAAACATCCATGTCTCGCGATGGACGAGAAACAACCTATTGTTGGGCGGTGTGCTAAACAATCTGTCAGCTGGTGACATGTATGACGGTGAGGCTTACTTGCGCTTCCGACTATTGAGTATTTAAGACATGCTGCGGATCGTACATCTTCCGGGCTGCAAAACTGGGATTATCACCTAGGACATGTCCGTGCGGTCGCCCATTGCGCGACGCCACTGATGTCCGTGGTGGACTCTCTTTCATATTGCTATATTTGCCCTCATTTCCCAGTTTTAATCTTCTCTTACTTTACGTCAAGTCTCTAGAAGATTGCTAATGAGAGCAGCTTAAACGGTATATATAAGCGACGGTGCCATCAGCCTGGCTTTAAAATGAATCCCTACTCATGATCGGCGTCTCGGGAAGCTTGGACCATACTTCAAGGCCGGGAGTTCGCAATGTCTCAGCAGGCCTAGCAAAGCCGTCGCCTAACTCAGGATCGACGGAGGGCTGTCCTTATCCCCGACAATCGAAAAACCAGCCATGATCGAGGTCGCTCAGCCGGTTCCCACTAGTACTGCAAACGCGGCATGTGTCTCACCTGGATCTTGTTATGTTTACTGCAATGTTGTCAAAGTCGTCGAAAGGAGGTTGCATTCGGCAGGGCCATCAGTCTTTTGCATCTTTCGTCTACAGACCATGTATTGGCTATAAATAATACAGTTACCCAAAGACTCTATCAAGTTTTAACATCAGTCTTTTACACGGTTCATACACGTAGCAAGTCCACAATGAAGCTATCGAGCATTATTCCCGTTATTGGTCTCCTAGTGTCCTTTTGCCAGGCTCAGGCTGACCCCAATACCCTGGCAAGGTACAATCCAGCGAACAGGACAATGTCAGCCAATACCAGTACGTGTGAAGCAAGCCATTTTAATAATTTTCCAGTCCATTGACAATGGGCCGAAGCATACTGCCTTGTCCCTATCAGCAAATCTCTCGTGAAGACCATAACTGGATATGATCCTTTAAGCATCGACACTAGCATCTTGCCGTCTTTCCCAGCTGGAAAACACCCGCTCATTGTACAAGCTGGCTATGACAAGGATATTCGCATGACGGCACTGAACATTGTCCCTCTCCAGATAGACGCTCTCATGCAGGCTTCTCTTATAGTGCCCTTTGTTGATGTCACAAAGGACGGACAAACTCCCATCGGCGTCCCGGTCAACTACTACATAGGCGGGACTAACGGACAACCTCTTCAGGCAATCGTGCCGAGTGTCGCTTCAGGCGTTTCGCCCTTTGAAGGAACCACCATCTTCCCGGCGACATTTTCTCCTGATACATCAGCTGCGAGAGCTCTCCCCAATGGCTTCAATAGTATCCAGGTGAAACCCTTTCTTCTACCGAACACTATCTCTGGCCCTGGAATCTACGCTGAAGCATTCGACATTTCGTTCAAAACAACAGACAGCTCCCCTTATACAGCTCACACTTTCCACTCGCTCTTGAACAATCCCCAACTTCTCAATACCAACAAGTGCCAGCGCAATACTGTCTATTTCAACGAGTCATCTTCTGAGCCGCAGATGGCTATTGGGGAGGTGACACTCTACCATCAGATTCTAGCTACACCTCCGCAGGGATTAGAAGGAGTTTATCAGGATGTGTATTGCTATTCAGCTAATGGCCAAGTTGTCTCGAGCGTTGGCGAGCCTTGCAAAGCTGCGGCTGCCAACATGGACCCTGAAGCTAGGGTGTAGAGACCGCTAGAAAATACATGTCACCGCTAGTCATCTGGACTAAACTGTTGGGTTATTTGTTTAGTTCTGAAAGAGCTGACCTGGCATTTGGTTCATAGCCCGCTGGGCTCCGTCAATGGAAAAAGCTGGCTATCGGGTTCTATTCGCGCCGATGAACTCATGATCGCATTAGAGGGTGTCCCATTTATCAAGGTGTCTTATCACTAGTGCCTGAAACAAATACAATGAGAACTGTAGCATAACTTATACTCTATGTTAGTATGTTGCAATTGAGCCAAAATGTGTCCACTCACGTCGTACCAGCCACCACAAGTTCGGTGGTCTTTGCTCTCGTCAACCCGGAAAGAACTAAAAGGTATACGATAGTCGACATCATAACGATGAAAATCCTCACCGCGGCCGTCGACACGACGTTACAGACCACAATTGGTAGTAACAAGAGTAAAGTGACCAGGCATATTAGTAGTCCTTTGGCGACACGGCCCACAAAGGGACCATTGTATATATGGACGTTAGGGTCACACGAAACATATCGGTTTTTCTATCCAATTAGTATGGCCATCTTGTGCGAGGTGGACTTGGCATACTTCTCGAAACTTGGGTAGAAACTGTACCAGACGCTCTTCTATCCAACTCTCAAACCTCTTAACTGCGTTGTCAACTGTTGGCACTAGTGAGACAAGGTCGCGGTCATTCTCGAGGTAAGATGTCTCGTTCCCAGCCAGACAACCATTTCCTTCAACCCAGTTCCTGAGGCTTTGCACATCTCTTGATTCCGCATCGCTGAGAGTCAGTGCCAGATTAGTTTTGTCTATAAAACTATCTTTGATGTTGTCAGCAGGACAGATGCAGTCAGTCAAGAAGAACGCCGTACCATAATCAACCAGTGCAGACTCTATCCTCGATAAGACTGATAGTCTTTCAGCATTTCTATCGATGCGACTCTTGCCCAGAAAAATAGGTGCCTTCTCCTGTTGATCTATCTGATCGAGCTCGCTCTCTAGAATCGACAGCTGGTCTTGTTTTAACAGCAGCAGCCTTGCTCTGAGTCTGTTGAAGCGTCGAAAGATAAAAAAAGGGCTATGTGATGCGATAAGGGCTGTAAATCTCGGATAGCCTGGCCTGAAATCTTCAACTATCTGAGGGTTAGAACACCAAGTCTCTGTTGTTGAAGAGGCACCTCACTTTTCCCCGTTTGAGGTTTCGGTGATTGCGCCGGATTCGCCGAAAGAGGAAGAATGGGCTGACCCGTCATGGTGTCGTTAAGGTGTGATCGCTGGCACACAAACGGACTGACCTTATGCAGGTCTCTAGGACTTTACAAGCCACCTTCAGGGAGATCCCAGTTACTTTAATCTTTGAGCAGGCTCCTGAGGCATCCAATGAAGTGCCCCCACGTGCACATGCAAGTCGAGGCCCAGGTGGGCACTATACATAAGTCCAATACCCGCTATTGTTTCGTTGATTCATCTTCCCTTTTCTCGCAATTCCACTAGCGTCCGTCCAAAATGTCTGATGACCAGCAGTAAGTGGTTGAAACGATGAACTTGAAAGGAAGCTAATGCTCGTCACTCCCAGAAAGAATGCATCGCCTGAGTACACCCCAGGCGGTAAGCGACCATTCGTGTCTGTATATGATAATGTATGTAATTGCTGTCACTTGGCTAGCCCCAACTCTTGTACTGAATCAGGCTGTGCAGGCGCCGAGCCTCAAAGTAGGAGATAGCGTGTACTTGCTGAACACGGATGGATCCAGAGAGGGCCCGTATCTTGTTGCGACAGCCCCGGTTTCCGGACAATGCACGCTTTGTTATACAAATGGGAGCCCATTCAGAAACAATGCGGACATTGATGTGGATGAGCTCGAGGCCTGTTGAGCGACCGTGGCGGGGAAAACAATGATAAGCACGCATTGCATCACATCATTTTGGTGGCTTTTCAGGCAGAAGTGCATATGGGGCAGTGTAGCTAAGGCAGCCAGAAGGCAAAGCACATTGAAAAAACAATGCATATGCATAAGACCCCATGGAGTGAGTGAGACCAATCACGTACATATTCTTGCTACCCCTCACGATAAGACATACGATAAGTCAGGCCCTGTGAATAACGTCGCATACCAAGCTCAAGGCGATCTAAACGAAACAATGGCCGAAAATCTGTCTGCTTCTCCGAGATATCATGCTATCCTAATTGGCATCGACGCTTATCCTGCGAAATACAAGTCGTCGCTGAAGGGCTGTGTACGGGATACACAGCAAATCAGATCATTACTAGAACAGCAGCCTTTTCACATCAACATCCAAACCCTGACAGCTACGCAAAGTTCTGATAGCAGCATCACAAGACCAATTGAAGATTCTGAAACGCTACCAACTGATGAAAACGTGATCAGGGCTTTCAGAGACCTGACCGACGCTGCTCAACCTGGAGATTACATCTACATCCATTACTCTGGCCATGGCACCCGCATTGCTCCCACCACTAAAGCGTTCTCCAACCAGCATACTGGAGACTTGGCTCTAGCCCTTCTTGGTGGTGAAAATGGAGACGAAGTGAGGCCCCTTGGAGGGTACAGGCTAGCAGTTTCTCTAAACGCAATGGTGTTGAAGGGTCTGGTTGTCACTCTGGTGCTTGACTGCTGTTTCGCAGCAAGTATTTATCGTTTGGACCGTCCCGATATTCGATTCCTTCGAATTGATCCAGATCTCGCGTCTGCATACTTCGCCGACAAAAATTCGTCAGAGCAGGATGAGGAAACGCCTAACTCAGACTATCGTGATGTATCTATGCTGCCAAGCTGGTTGATAAACCCAAATGGCTATGCACTTCTTGCAGCTTGCGGTCCTCATGAAGAAGCGAGCGAGATCATCCACAAAGGAGAGTCGCATGGCGCCTTGTCCCATTTTCTAAACCTGAGTCTAAGAGACGGCGGGTTGAATCGCAAACACAAGAACATCTTTTACCGTCTCAGCTCCAAATTTCGTGGTCACTCCATTCAGCAAAATCCTGCCTTGTATGGGAACAAAGACCAGGGATTCTTTGGTGAGAACAACTTTACGAACTCACGATCGATGGTACTTGTTGTGAGAAATGGTCAGCATTTTGCGCTGCAGGCGGGCCAGGCTCATGGTGTATCCGATGGCGATGAGTTCATTCTGTACCCTTCCAGCATCCTTGAGAGCAACGAGGCTTTTCACACAAATCTGGTCAAAACAACGGTTGAAAGAGCTGGCCCTTTGACCAGCCTGCTACGCTTGGACGATTCTACCGCTGCGACATCTGAAATTGACTGGGTTGCTGAACCACAAACGAGACGAGCTCTTGGCCAGTTCTCAGTTTCGTTCAGCGAAAAGATATCTCTCCAAACTGCCTGGCTAGAAGCTTTGAAAAGATATGGGATGGCCCACGCAGGCAAGCAGGCATTGGCATCCTGGTTTCATGTCCAATCTATCAACAACGAATACAGGATTCTGACTCGAGATGGTAAAGAAGTGATGAACCTCCCTTCATTGCCGCAAAGCAAAACAACTGCAGATGATGTCGTTGCAGTTTTGGAGCATTTAGCTCGATACGAGCTTGTCAGAAGCCTCTCCAATCCATTTGTGGAAGAGGACTTCCGAACATCATTTGACATCAATATTGTACGAGCGGGGGATCGCTTTGGCCCAGACACTCTCGTCAACGTTGAACAAGATGGAGGCAAGACAGCCATGTTCGAGCTGAGGCTTCAGAACCACGGCACAAAAGTTCTGTATCTGTACATTCTTGACCTCGGTCCTCTTTGGCAAATTGAGGATATATATTGTGGCAGCTACGCAGTGGTTCCCCCATACAACCAGAATGAAAGATTCATGACAGGTAGCTTTACCAAAAAGTTTAGAACGATGGTACCCGATGAGCTGAGACAGAAAGGTATTGGAGAGTGCCATGATACTCTCAAGGTATTAGTCACGTCTCAGCCGACTTCCTTTGATCTGCTGGAGCTTCCCAAGATTGGTCATGCTCTCAAGAAGAGATCACCAACCGACAATGATAGATCTGGAGGCAGTTCTTCTGAGCAGTGGATTGCATTTAGCTTTCCACTAAAGACTTCTTTAGCAGCAGAGCTAAGAGCGAGCCGCGAAGACGGGTTGAGAGTCTAGTGAGATTGTAGTTCCTAAACCGTTATATAATGTTGAACTATTCGTGCTTCTTCTACCGAGTGTATCCATCACCCTAAGTGTCTATTTGCACTCCCAATTCTTGGTTCGATGCAACAGCCAACCACTTGTAATTAACAGTCTCGTCTTCCTCTGATACATGCCAGGTGCAAATCCAGACCCCATAATTAGCTTGTCATCCATACGGCACAAGTCATCGTAGTAGCTCCACTGCATACACTCGTCCCACGATTCACAAGCTGCTTCACAAGCATCCGCAGACTTCCAAGCGTTGGTCCATAGGCTGCGATCGTAGTTGGAATGCGGAGCCGGAGGCGAATTCCCGTTGGCAGAAGTGATATCGAAGAGGCTGGACAGGTTGTCCCACCATTCCCGTCTCTTGCCCAAGTCTGGAGCGATAGCTCTTTTGAAGAAATCGCGGAAGAGCATGGGCCTCTGCTTTGGTGTCAGCGCAACAAACTTCATTTACTTTCACATGGTAAGGATCCGACTTACCTTGAAGTCCCAATTCTTCTGCAGCTGGTAGTAGCTCGCTATATCCCTGCTGTGGGCCTTGTGCCATGACAAAAGAGGCGCACACCAATTCTCACTACTGAAACCGAACTTCCAGTGCACCACTGCGTTAAACCCCCAAGTAAACTTCTCATCACCGCCGTTTTCTCCGAACCGGATTCCATATTCGTTCAGTGCACGTCCTAGGATATGATCGCCACAGCCGTGCTGACGGGTGTATTGAGCAAAGTCCTCAACGAGTCGCGAGTTCTTCCCGAAAGACATCTCCCATGCGCCGCGTGAGAGAGCGAAAGCAGAGCCTCCATGTGCGAAAGTCACGTTGGCTATAAAGGCTGAGCTGCCAAGGTAGTGTGGTGCCTTCCAGTCAAAGGATGAGAGTTAGTCCAGTACATTAGGCAGGAAGATGTATGCATCGTCTTCCGTGAATATATACCAGCGTGCATGGGGCCAGTTCTTGCCAGCGTGGTCCATAATAGGCAGGAATTTATACTTATCAATAACCCAGCCGCCGACAGGGCCTTCATGATCGCCTTCAATATTAGCACTCTCGATGTAGACGTTATTCTCAACGTACTGCGGCAAGGCATGGTAGACGTCGAAATCAGGATGTGACTTGGTGGCCTCTGTCATGTTCTTGAGGACATCGATGGTTGTAAAGTTGCCTATCGCCTCTTCATAGTCCGAGTATATCACAACATTCTGGGGGTTTATTCGCTCCTGAGAAAGACTGGTGACTAAGTGAATAAGCAGGCGGTGGTACATCGACGTCCCACCAGTCTTGAGGATCAAAAGAACATCACTGCCCTCGAGTTTTCCATAGCCATCAGGCTGCGTTTGCAGACTTTGGTGCGTGGGCTTCGAGAGCAAGTTTGTTGCTAGCACAGATTGGGGGTTCACAGGAAGTCTCCTAGCGTCAAGTCTTTCCACAGAGGAATTGAGAAGGGAGTAGTACAGTGCCAGGCATATGGCGATGATAGAAAGTGGGAGAATCCGATTTTCCCTGTAAGTGGTGAACATCATCCCTGCCAGATGGACTGGTACAGACCACACACTAATAGCTGCTTCTTGAGCGGAAGGGTTTGATGAAATGCATGCAGTGCGAATCAGCGAACATGTGGATGTATTTAGGGCTTTTCGAGTGAGCCGAGGAGGCGGTGGCCTTATATAAGTAGGCAAGATGTAGAAACCTCGGGAATACAGAGTAGACGGCTATCAGAATCATGTTCTGTTTCATGTTTCGGGCAATTTAAACTTCACAAGGGCCCAGAGAAGCGGTGTAACCATCGGCTTCCACTTCACGGAGTGAAATATCAAGAGGACATCTGCTATTGTGGACACCCATTCCCTCCATTACCAATGATATTCAAGCGCATTTCCTTTTACGAGATGTAGAATTGCCTGCACAAACTCTAAATTTTGGGCAAGGCTACATTACAACAACCCTATAATATTAACAGTACTGTGGCCAACCAATCGCAGAAGGTTTTTGGCAAGCGAATGGTACGTGACAACAAAGCCTTTACTATTTCTACATTTGGGGAACAACGTTAACCTTGGCTAGATCGTTAATGAGGATCGTCATCTTACCACTAACCTTCTCGTTCACGGCTGGGGCGTTGTCTTTGCCTCTGACGTCCTTACTGCCACAGAGACGCCGACTACTGTGACGCGCTGGTTGCGGCAGCAAGTCCGCTGGGCCCGAGCCACGCACATCGAGTCTCTTCTCATCCCACGTGTCTATGCCATGTCCCATCCCATGGCATTCTTTGCCGCTGCTAGACGCGAGTTTGGACCTCTAGTTGCCGCGGTCGCTGTGCTCTCGTACTTCCTCACGTCGCATAAGCTGCTTTACTTCAGCTATCCAGATCTGTTTCTTCGAATCGGTATTACTACAGTCTACAACATCTTGCGCAATCCGGATAGATTGAGGGTGGGCTTATCATGGTATGTTGTGCCTGGAATGTTCTTCTATAATATCCCCCTGCCAGCCATTCACATCTGGAGTTTGGTGACAATGACGGCTGATACGTGGGGGACGGCAATGAGAGCGAGCACGGAAATATCTAAGAAGGATAGCGATCGGAAAAAGTGGTTTGAGACAGGGTTTTTTGTGGTTTGGATGGGAATTGTTGGAGGGACAGTGGCCAGATGGTTGGCAACCGAGTTTGACTTGTGTCAGGGCCACACACTTGTCTCTATGCTGTGCGGCATCTCGCTCGCATCCGTCGGCTCATGGAAAGCAACAATTGCGAGTCAGTAGTAAAAAGCACGGATGATCCGGCAACATGGGATAGATAAATGCACATCCTCCAGACTCGGGCTAGCTTGTACCGATCCTCTGGTGATGGATCGGCCAAGCATAAACCCCACTACCTCCACTCATCACGGTCATTGTAAGAGCCCTAGTGCATAAACACGATCCACGACTCATAATCTGTTTCGCACGCATTCACAGACTCATAGGCTTTGTCCCGCAGGCAGCCGCTGTCCTTGGACTGCGGGGCCGGAGTCGAATTATCGTTGGCAGAGATAATAGAGTTTAAATGCTGCTCAATAAAGTATCGTCTATAAAAACACTATAGAAACAGGCTTGTTAAACCTATAAAAAAGCACTGTTACGATGTGCGATGATGCTGATAACGTGGTCTTGCGTCACGATATTGCGGATGATGTCATGGCTAGCTGGATTTGCACATACTGCTACGAGGAATCGGGGATATGACATGCCCGTTAATAGTAAGCGCCAAGCCGCACAGCATCTTACTGTGGTCCGGTCGCCCGAGTGGTGGTTTGTACGTCATTTGGCATTACGACCATGTCGATAAGCGGCACAGAGCCTAACTCAGGGATACATAAAATGGTTCGGGCTTACCCCCGCATCATAAAGGTCCCCTCAACGTGATGTAGCATCCATTACTCGAAGTCAATGACAATTGCGAGGGACACCGAACAGTCAATATGGAAAAACTCGACCAAGACATTTTGGAAGCCACCAAAAACGTACAGACAAAGCCAGGGAAGGACGACATTGGAATCAAGTCTCGGGAAAAGCTAGCGAACCTACTAATCACCCGGTATCGGCAAACTGGAAACACAGATGACCTTCGGGAATCGTTACGCCATCAGATGCTGCTATGGCGCTCATTGGACATTCCCACTGAAGGCGAAGCGTCTCTCTGGTACATGGTCATTATAGGTGAAGCCCTAGGTTCTGGCGTCCTATGTCGGTACGAAGAAACGAACGACCTGGAAGACCTTAGAGCAGCCATTACTATCTGCTGGCAAGTCTTTTTTGAAGATCCCAGTAATGCCGAGCACGAAGCAATACGGATCAGGCTACCATTTGACTTGCGTACCGGAACGCTTTTTTTATATGAGAAGTCGGGAAACTTGGGCGACATAGAGCTGGCGGCTTCATATTCGAGGCAAGTTTTGTCTTTTGTTCCAGATGATGTCGGGGACCGAGCCAACCCTCTGGATGAGTTTGCTAGGACCCTGTTCAAGAAGTACCAGGTGCAACAGAATCCAGATATTCTCCCAGTCGGAATACCATTATCAAGGGACGCCATCTCCTGGACTCCCGAAAGTCATACCGAGAAACCCGCTAGAATAGCTAACCTCGGGGCCTGGCTTTTCCGACGCTATGAAAAAAACGGCGACACAAATGATCTTGTAGAAGCAATCGAAAAGACAGAACTCGCCATCAGTTTATTGGACAAAGACAATTTTAATCAACTGAGATTCCTGACCAACCTTGGGATCATGCTGTTTCGACAGTTGGAGCTCAAAGGGGATGGGAATGGCCCTGACGATGTTGCAATTATGGCGTCTCGAGCCGAAATTGGTAGAGGGTTGCAAGTAAACAGTATTGCACATCCATTGCTTGGAATCGAGGCAGCGAGAGATGCTATTCGTACCTTTAAGCTTCACGGAAAGCTAGAAGAAGCAAATTCCCTTGCGCAAAAGGGATTGCAGTTACTGCCCATGGCCTGTCATCCAACCATCACAGGCCAGGACCAGAAACACGCCATCCAACAGATGTCGAGGTTCGCTGCCGAAGCCTGTTCTCTATCATTTCTTGTTGGAAAACCGGAGGAAGCGCTTCTGAGTATTGAATTCAGTTGTGAAATCATCCTATACCATTTGATCAAGTATGGAAACAAACTGTCTCTTCTGGAACAACAAAGTAAGGATTCGGCAACCCGTTTTGACAAGTTGCGATCTACAGCCGCCCAGCCTGTTGATACGATAGACCAAGTCACTATACAAGATCGGATAGTGCCAGAAATGGACGACTTTGCCCACGACCATGAATTTGGCCTCGCGCTGATCCGGCACCTACCAAACTTTAGAAATTTTCTCTCTTTGCCAAACCTAGACGACTTGGTGAAGGGAGTTACTGATGGCTTAGTTGTAATAGTAAATATCACTCCCCTCAGCAGTGATGCCATCATTATCCTGCCGTCCGGAAAACGAATCAGGTCCCTCAACTTACCAAAAGCAACCCCCTATGGCAACTATTTTCTGGATAAGCATTCCAAAGCTTTCAATTGTATAAGAAAGTCCCAGGGTTTAGATATAGAGAGTGACATGGATCTATACGACAAGCAGTTTTTGAGTTGGCTTTGGACGGCGTGTGTCGACCCAATTCTCAAGGAGATCGTAGGGTCGCAGTCATCATCGTCAACCCCTCGAGTTTGGTGGATCGGGACGGGTATCGCCAGCGGATTTCCGTTTCACGCAGCAGGCAACTCCGATGGTAGTACTTTGGATAATGTAATATCGTCTTACATTCCATCTATCACGTCTCTGATCGAAGCAAGAGCCAACATGACATCCAGTGGCAACAATGACGAAGGGATCTCAGTCACGCTCGTCACGATGCCCAAAGATTCAGATGGTTATCAGCCCCCAGATCCTACAGAAGTGCTGCGGATGATGGAGGAGACTCCTGGAGAGACCTTCAAGGTAGAGACACTCTCAGAGCCGTCACTTGAAGAGGTATTGGAAAATCTGCGCGGGTCTCATATTATTCATTTTGCTTGCTGCGGGTACTCTGATCCTCTCAACCCGTCCCAAAGTTACGTTCAAATTCGTAGGCACCTATCACCAGGCGCAGACGAGGGAAAACTGACAGTGGAGTTGTTGTCTAATAACACAAGCTTTGACAAGGCAGAAATCGCTTTCCTCTCATTATACACCCCAGCAGAGGGCAAGGCCAAGCAATCGACTGATGGAGGGTTAGACATCATCAGTGCATTCCAATTGGCTGGATTTAGGCATGCCGTGGGATCTTTGTCAAACGCCGACGGCGCTTCTAATGCCCATGTTACTAAGAGCTTTTATCAGTCTCTGAAAGAGAACGTGTTGAGGGAAAACACGGATTTCCTGGTGGCGAAGGCACTACATGATACTCTAAGGAGCGCTAGAGACCATGATACAGATCCACATTGGTGGGCTCCATGCATTCACTGTGGTCCTTGAGCAGTAACAGATAGATTAAGCTCCAATTGCCACTCTGAGTTCAACTTTATATATACAAGGAGTACTATTGGAAGCATTGACTTCAGAACCTAAGTGCAAAATATAAGTATCTCTAGAAGATAATATCTATTAATACTAGGACAGCTTCTTAATCTTACTAGATATCTATTTACTATCCTAGTATACTACTTGGTTATAATATAAGTACTATACCTAATAATACTAGATATACTCTTCAGTATTATGATTACAAAATTATGGCCATAGGGCATCTCAACAAGTGCCTCAAATTTGTATAAAGGCTGTATACAGATAGACAGACTCATTGACACATTGATAGACTCCAGCCCACTATCTATTAATATAATTCTTTTTGTACTTGTATTTACATCAGCCCCGTCATAAACTCATTATTTCCCAACCATTCCTCTAACTCTGCGCTATTAGACGTCCACATCATCGGATTCATCGCTCGGAGATCGCCATTTAATGTATCTAGACCTGTTGTTCTACCGTTGTTTTCAACCTCCATATTACTGCTATCATGCTGAGCAAGAAGAAGATCCTGTCGACTAGAGATGCCGCCACTGGTAGAAGAGAATCCTAGCGCGTCTAGATAGCCATCTATTTTTGAGCTGTCTTGACAACCGTCCACTAGCGATGTCGAATGGCGGAACTTCAGATAACCCATAGCAATCTTGTAGAGAACCTGGAAAAGGCGTTGTATCTTAGCCGCGGGCTCAGAAATAGAGGAGGCAGACTCGATAGATGTAACAAAGTCTTGGAGGCGGTTTAGATCTGCCTCATCCTGGGTTTCGATAACATGACAGAATATGACGATAAATGGAATAAATGGAGAAAACAAAAGTGTCCTGCGTTTGTTAATGCTGGGTCAGACAGACAACTAAAATGACCAACAAGGATGACCGCAGATTCCGTTGCTTACCAATGTATATATGTCGCAAGGTAGGGCGTGGCGCTTCTATGTATGTGTGCTATGCATTCTTCATGTTTCTCCAAAGTGGCTCTTGCGGCGGCAACACAGTTGTAGTTGAAGGTCGTGTTAGAGCCTGTTATAGGTGGTGCGGCTCGATGAACAAGTGTGAGAAGGGATAGGCGGAGTACCTTATCTGAGATGTAGAAGAAGTTCATCAAATCCTCGCCAGACTCCTTCTTGGCCTCGTCAAACCATTTTGTCTTGGGCGTATGTTAGTAACTTGATCACTCATTTGCTTGTTGATGTTGACCTACATTGGCTTCCCAAATCTTCGCATCCAAATTCTGTAAGTCGGACACCAGGGCCTCGACCCGAGACTGCTTTACCTGGTCGGGCTGGGTCATGGAATTGGGGGCATATAGCATCTCGTAAATATTGCCCTGACATCGCGCCGTCTCGATAGATATAGCGAAGTAGGCTAATACCGCCTCGGAAACAGAATCATTGATCGGTGGCTGTGGTACTGTGATATCCCAGTCAGGAATGGTTGAGGGCCGTCCTAGACGCAGAGATAAACTCTTGTCAATGAAGTAGATGCTCCAAAACAGAAACTGTTTGTATTGGAAATCTTCCTGCTTATCGTTTGTCATCGATACAAGCCTGTGATAGCTCAGAGTCTGGCAAAGTTCTGACCCTTTGGCTGACAATGTCCACGAAAGAGAAGGTTTCGAGAGTTCAATAGCATAGGATGCCTGAAATTTAAAGCAGTCAGCACAGAAATGCATAATAAATGAAGAGGCCACTTACACCAAAAAGGAGAGCAAGAATGGTGTCAGGGGTTGCAGGTAAATGCAATGACAGGTTCGATAAAACAGTCTCAAGGTTGTCACGACACAAATGAGCATGGGCGACATATTCGTCTCTTTCCTCTCCGACGACGTGGAAACTATAGTCCCAGAATAGCGAATAAAGGCCAGCATTGACAGTGGTGAAGTTGGCTTCAAAGCGATTGTCATTGAAGTAGACGTCGAGGCACATGTCTGTGAATCGTTGAAACGGGAGGAACTGGTAGATCCAGCTGACCCCTGTGAGCTGTTTGGCTAATGCGTCAACCAGGGTGTCAGTTTGAGTAGTCATATGAATAAGAATTTGCGCGAGAACTGGTCAAGGCGTACCTTTCGCAAGACGAATTAAAGCAATCGCCTTCTTGAAGGGAGGCATCTCATACTCTGGGAGATTGGCTCCCTGTATGGGCCTAGCATGTGGGTATGCCAATTCATGACCTGCAACTGCTTCCTTGGTAAGTATGGAAGACAGTTCATCAAGAGTGTCGCATAATTCTGGACTGGAATCTTGTAGTGAATCGGTGGCGGCCACTTTCTGTAAGAACTCGTTGGCAAAGGCAGAATGAGCTGCCAAAGAAGAGTCTCCCTTGACAACCTGCCCATGGGCCCTTTTCGGTTGGGTCGAGTCGCTAGCAGGCGTCGAGACAGAGGAAGGTGCCTGGTCAGAGGCCCGTGGATTCCTGGGCGACCGAGAGCTGTCGTTGAATGGCTCGCTCGGTCGGAGCTTTTCCAAAAGCCCGATTGCCCTTTCAAGCCTGCTGTCGATGAGGTCTATCTTTCGTTCACTGGAGGCAGGGAGTTGATAGGTTAGATCAAATGCAAGTGCATAGATGGGATGTCATGAGAATGGATGTGGATGGATGTGGATGGATGTGGATGGAGTCAACGGTCAACATACTATTGGGGGGTGAGAAGAATGCGTGTGCGCTTCTTTGGAGCTGGGACAGGAGTGTAGACACAAACAATTTTCGCGTTGATGCAGTGGGCGCAAGGCGATTCTCTGTCGCAGCGAACCTAGACAGGGGTAAGTAAGCTTGAGGACTGAAACTCGGCTCGGTCATGCGAAGGGGAGTCAAAGGACTTCGGCTCTCCCGCATTCAGGTATAGATAGACGCATACCTTGCGCGTACGACAAGCATCGCACTATGATAGAGATCAGCGTCTGAGTCGAGAGGCTGAAAAGTGAGAGAAGGGAGTACTCACAGCCCGTCGATTTACATCAGGAAGTTCTGGCGGCCATTCAGGGCCATTGCCGAGTCCGCTGGCCTCGAGCTGACCGCCGTTATCCATGTTGTGGTGGCACTATGTAAGGACGAGGGCGTGTAGGGTCGGGAAGATTGAATTCGGCCTCCGAGGATGAAGGAAGATCGAAGTACAGTATAGGAACAGGGGGGCGGCACTTCACGTAGCGCAGTGGGGAGGGAGCGGATTTGTTCTTGGGCGTAAATAAATCGAAAGCAGAAAGGGATGTAGGTCTCGATGGCTCTGACGCAGACCACAGCCAGTGGTGGTTATAGCACTTAGCCAGATGGCCAATGAAGGTGCTTAAAGAAGTGGAGTAAGGCTCAAGTTCTGATTAGCCCAAGCTTAGCGTCATGACTCGCTCGCCGCCAGGAACCTGACTCAATGACTCATCCGGATCATCGCTCGGCCACTCGGCCACGGGCCCCGCGAGCTCCGGCCGCCGAGATCCAGAGTCGGCCACATCTAACGTGTACCTGGGGTACTGGCACCCCCGAACTGTGAACATCAGCCGGCCGGAGACTGGGGCTTGCGAGCCCCGGCTGCCGGGACTAGATGAGATGGATGGTATGCTTGAGCTCCGGCCCCGACGCTGCCACCAATTCCTACAGTGTTTTCTCAACATGGGAACATGGTGCTTCTCCTTAAAAATAAAAAGTTTCTCCGCCCTCTCTTACGATCTCAGGATTCTAACCAAAGTCGTTCCTTACCAGCAAACCCAAACTTCAATCCCTACGCCAGGCCGCATTATCGCCAACCGCTGACAGCATGGGTTCCAAAGAGGAGA
The DNA here is from genome assembly GCA_003353625.1 of Fusarium fracticaudum. Classification (NCBI taxonomy): domain Eukaryota; kingdom Fungi; phylum Ascomycota; class Sordariomycetes; order Hypocreales; family Nectriaceae; genus Fusarium; species Fusarium fracticaudum. Next base: position 3,070,979 of record PDNT01000007.1, read on the forward strand.
AAGACAAGACGAACCAGAACGATGGACCTCCCGCAACCACCTCGACAACCGAAAAGGTGCCTCAAACGTGGCCCTATGCCAGAATCTTCAAATTCGGCGGTGCATTCGAGTATTCAATGCAAGCCGTCGCCGTCTTTGCAGCCATTTGCTCCGGCGCAGGAATCGCCCTTCAGAATCTCATTTTCGGAAGGTTCATCACTGTCGTTATCGATTTCACATCCGCAAAGATATCACCTGTCCATCTCCGCGATGAAGCCGCAACACTTGCTCTTTATTTTGTTTACCTTGGCATCGGCCGGTTCTTTCTATCTTACACCTACAATACGCTTCTGACCTACACGGCTTACCGAATAACTCGAAATATTCGACACGCATACCTCAGAGCTGCCCTCAGCCAAGAGGTCGCATTCTTCGATCTCGGTACCAGCGGCTCCATCGCGGCCCAGGCTTCTTCCAACGGCCGCTTGATTCAAGGGGGAATAAGTGAAAAGTTGGGTCTCCTTTTCCAGGGCATATCTTCCTTTGTGACAGCATTTATCATTGCATTCATATTCCAATGGAAACTTGCACTCATTTGCCTCTGCATAGCACCAGCGACGCTCATCATCAACGGAGCTGCAGCTGGTATTATGGCAGGCCATGAAACCACCATCTTGGAGATTCATTCCCAAGCCAACTCATTCGCGGAGAACATTCTGTCAAACGCCCGTACGATCCATGCGTTTGAGATGCGTGGCAGGCTGGTCAGCAAATTCAACACGTACTTGACCGATGCCCACCACGTTGGCAACAAAATATCGCCTCTTTTTGGCACTTTACTTTCAGCCGAGTATTGCATCGTCTACCTGGGATATGGTCTTGCTTTCTGGCAGGGCATTCGAATGTTCTCTAGGGGTGAGATAGACCAGCCTGGGGACATCTTCACGTAAGTAGCTCTCGACTAGGTTGGCCAAGTTACCCGCTAACAATCAAGTGTCCTCCTCTCCGTTATCATCGCCGCCACCAGCCTCACAATGCTTGCGCCATATTCTGTCGACTTTACGCGGGCATCTGTTGCTGCGGCGAAACTCTTCGATCTGATCGATCGCAAGTCCGAGATTGATCCATTCGACTCTACCGGTATAATCCCTTCAGAGATGATAGGAGAAATCACGGTCGATAATGTTACTTTTGCCTATCCAACCCGGCCCGGTGTCAAGGTCCTTGACAATTACTCTGTCAAGTTTCCTGCTGGAAAAACTACTGCCCTAGTTGTAAGTGCAAAGCTTCATGGACATGTAGGCGTCTCTAACTGTGTTTTGTAGGGTCAATCTGGATCCGGAAAAAGCACTATCATCGGTCTTCTAGAACGCTGGTATAATCCCGAGTCCGGCACGATTACGTTAGATGGCTACCCAATCGATCAGCTGAATCTGAATTGGCTCCGAACCAATGTCCGTTTAGTGCAGCAAGAGCCCGTCCTATTTCAAGGAACCATCTTTGACAATATCCGATCTGGTCTGACTGGCACTGTATGGGAAGATACGCCAGTAGAAGAGCAGACACACCATGTCGAGGAAGCTGCTAAGCTGGCGTTTGCCCACGAGTTCATCTCTAAGCTCCCTGATGGTTATCAGACCCAGGTTGGTGAGCATGGAGGCCTGCTCTCTGGTGGCCAGAAGCAACGGATTGCTATTGCGCGCAGCATTATTTCTAAACCCAAGGTTCTTCTTCTAGACGAGGCTACGAGTGCACTTGATCCTGAAGCTGAAAGCATTGTTCAAAAGGCGCTGGATAGGGCCTCTGAGGGTCGCACAACAATCGTCATCGCTCACAAGCTTACTACTATCCAGAAGGCCGACAACATCATCGTCATGAAGGAAGGACGCATCATCGAACAAGGTAATCATCAATCTCTGATCATGTATGGCGGTACCTATGCTCGACTCATGCAGATTCAGAACCTTGCAGCAGAGAACAACGAGCCTGGGGAAGTGACGGACCAATCTGAATCCTTCGATCACGCCCCGACATCTATCGAACCGAACAGAACCTTGACTCGGCATGAAACCTCCCACCAGACTGAGGTCGATAGAAGCAAGGGCCTGGGTGGTTATGATCAGCATGAGCAGCGCGGTGTCATCTCTGTCATTATTCGTATTATTGGCCAGACTCCTGAGCTGAGGTTGGCATTTCTTGTCGTCCTGATGGCTTGTATCGTGGCAGGTGAGTGGTCATCTGGCTCCAGTTCTGCAGCCCCCCTTCAGTCACTAATATCTCGCAGGTGCGACGTTTCCCGGCCTGGCCATTCTGATTGCCAACATCGTGGAGGTCTTCTCTCTCACAGCGTATGAGATGGAGCGTCAAGGCAACTTCTATGCTAAAATGTTCATCGTCTTTGCATGCGGGTGTTTCGTTGCCTACTTCGCTTTAGGATACGCCACAAACGTTGTGGCTCATACTTTGAGTCATAAGTTCCGCAAAGCCATTCTTGAGAGCATCCTCCGACAGGATTTACAGTTCTTTGATCGAGAAGAGAACACCACCGGAGCGCTGATCAGTCAGATAGACTCAAACCCACAGGCTGTTCTTGAACTTATGGGCTATAACGTTGGCCTTATCCTTGTTGCCGTCTTCAACATCACTGCCTGTAGCGTCTTAGCTATCGTGTATAGCTGGAGACTTGGCTTGGTTGTTACCTGCAGTGGCCTTCCTCCTTTAGTTATTGCCGGTTATCTCAAAATCCGGTTCGATGCTAAGCTGGATCGCGAGACGTCAAGGCTCCTGTCACTCAGTGCTTCTATTGCTTCCGAAGCGATAAGTTCTATCCGTACTGTTTCGTCTCTCGCTATTGAGGATTCGGTGCTGTTTAGATACTCGCATGAGCTCGATCTTGCGTTAGCTGGCTCTAAACGACCTGTGTTCACCATGATGATATGTTTCGCCTTTACACAGTCCATCGAATACTGGTTTATGTCCCTTGGTTTTTGGTACGGTTGCTACCTTCTATCATTCAACCAGATTAGCATATATGCTTTTTTCGTCGCCTTTTTAGGCGTCTTCTTCTCTGGGCAGTCAGCTGCACAACTTTTTCAATATTCGACCAGCGTCACCAAAGGTATCAATGCAGCCAACTATATCTTTTGGCTTCAGGACCTTCAGCCATCAGTACGGGAAACGGACGAGAACCGTGGAAACGGTCCTAGATCCGGCGATACATTGAATGTTCGTGATGTGCACTTTTGTTACCCTCTTCGACCCGAGACACGCATCCTCAAAGGCATAAACGTCAATGTAAGTGGTGTGATTTACAAGTCTGTCTCCATGCCTAATCATTTCTGCGCAGATCAAGAAAGGTCAGTTCGTTGCTTTTGTCGGAGCGTCTGGTTGCGGCAAATCTACAATGATCGCTTTGCTTGAACGATTCTACGACCCCACAACAGGCTCAATCGACATTGACTCGTCCTCTTTGACTTCTCTCAACCCTCGGCTGTATCGTCGCATTGTGGGACTCGTCCAACAAGAACCTGCATTGCTTCAAGGCTCAATCCGCGAGAATATCGCGTTGGGTATCGACGAAGACTCTGACGATACCATCTCCTCGAGTGCCGGAGGAACGGTCAGCGACAAGGAGATCGAGTCAGCATTGCGAGCTGCCAATGGCTGGGACTTTGTGTCTTCTCTGCCTGAGGGTCTCTCTACCCCTACTGGTTCTAATGGCTCGCAACTGTCTGGTGGCCAGCGACAACGCATTGCTATTGCTCGTACACTTATTCGAAATCCGAAGGTGCTGCTTCTTGACGAGGCGACATCCGCGCTTGATACAGAAAGCGAGAAGATTATACAGGACGCGTTATCTAAGGCTGCTAAGGACAGTAAGAGAATCACAATTGCTGTTGCTCACCGGCTTAGTACAATCAAGGATGCAGATGTGATTTGCGTCTTCCATGCCGGGAAGATCAGCGAAGTCGGAACGCATCAAGAATTGATTGCACAAGGCGGCGTATATCGCAAGATGTGTGAGGCGCAGGCTTTGGATTAGTGGTTGTAGCTTTTTTCTTCTCCCTTCTTTGTTTTTTTTGTCTTTCGTTCTTAGGTAGATGTTTTATTGTCTGTTAGTTTTAGATTATCATTAAAATGTATGTGGCTATTAGCCTATTAGTAACCGCTATGTAATTACTTGCTTGAGGATTAAATCGCAATGTTTGAGTTATCTATTAAAACATTTACAGAGTACAGCTATTACACTTCTTTCTATAATTCTTTTTACTAGAAAATATATGATATAACTTATTGAATCCCTTCAGGTAATTAATCTAGATATTCAGTAGTTGGGAAGACAAAAAAGCACCCTGGAGAGTCAAAATGTTGTTCGGCATCTCGGTCGCACCTGTCGGCTCCTGGAAGGCAATACAGTAATTGCAGGTTGAGGACCACGGCCAATGGAATACGGCGACAGACGATAGATAAATGCACCCCCTCTAGACTCGGGCTAGCTTGTACCGATCCTCTCGTGATGGATCGGCCAAGTGAAGTGAAAATCGGAGAAACTGCCTGAACCCCACTACCTCCACTCATCACTCGGGGGTCTGGGGCCTCTGGCTTTAGTGCGTCCTGCGCTGTAGGTATAAAAAGTAGCAGTCAAGTGGCCTCCGCAGCTCAACACATTTGAAGGATTGCGTCTCTTTCTAGAACCCAAATATTTGTCATTATGTCTTTGCAAGTTGTTGATGTTCGTTTTGAGCATTATCGCAGCCCCAACACTTTGGGTATCCATGAGCACAAACCACGCATCTCCTGGCGTCTAAGCAACGCCCCTTCAGGCTTTGAGCAGCAAGCGTACGAACTGCGCCTGGAGAAGGTCATCAGCCAGAAAAGCCATGTTATCTGCACTTCTCAAGTGGAATCATCAGAGTCCCATTTAGTTCCCTGGCCAGCTGATGAGTCGCTCGCTTCGCGTCAGAAATACACTGTTTGCATCCGCGTCCGTGGCAAAGGAGAAACATCCTTTTCCGATTGGAGCGAGCGGGCTTGGCTGGAGACAGGCTTGCTCAACCGGAGTGACTGGAAAGGCAAATTCATTTCGGCTCCCTGGTCAGAGAAGGACAATGATAAGCCCAAGCCAGAGGATCTCTTTCGCAAAGCATTTACGCTGAATTCGGGCATCGCATCAGCTCGTCTCTACATAACCGCGCAGGGCATTTACGAGGCAGAGATCAATGGCCGTCGCGTCGGCGATTACTTCCTCGCCCCCGGTTGGAGCTGCTACGACAACGAGTTGACTTATCAGACCTACGATGTTACCGACTTTCTTGACAGCAGAGACAATTGTCTGGGTGTTCGTCTTGCTGAAGGCTGGTTCACTGGCAGGTTGAGTTTTGAAGGCGGTATACGCAACAGATATGGCACGCGCACAAGCCTCCTTGCACAGCTCGAATTGCAGTATTCCGACGGTTCTTCGCAGCTCGTTACAACTGACGATGACTGGATGGTAGCTCAAGGCCCCATTCGCCTGGCGGAGATTTACAATGGCGAAAAGTACGATGCTACTGTTGAGCTACCTGGCTGGTCTTCTCACGAGCACGTTCCTGGACATTGGGAGCGCGCCGATACGTTGCCATTTATATCTGAAAAGGTCAACTTGACAGCTGGTTACCGTGAGCCTGTCAGACGAATTGAGACACTGAAGCCTGTTTCCAAGATCATAACACCATCTGGTAAGACCATCCTCGATTTCGGTCAGAACCTGGTGGGCTATGTTCGAATCAAAGCTGTGCAAGGACAACGTGGCCACGAAGTCACGCTGAAGCATGCAGAGGTCCTCGAAAATGGAGAACTTGGTGTTAGACCTCTCCGCGTCTGTGACGCCACGGACGTTTACACACTGAGAGGAGATGCTGAACCCGAGGTATACGAGCCTCGGTTCACATATCATGGCTTCCGTTATGTTCAGATCGACAATTGGCCTTCTGAAGAGCAGGATATTGTCGCTTCTCTCGAGGCTATTGTCTGTCATACTGATATGGAAGAACAAGGAACTTTTACATGCTCCGATGATAAACTGAACCAATTATTCAGCAACGTCCGCTGGAGCATGCGAGACAACTTCCTCTCCATCCCAACAGACTGCCCACAGCGTGATGAGCGACTTGGCTGGACTGGTGATTTGGCCTTGTTTGCGCCAACAGCCACCTACATCTACGGCTGTTACCCGATTCTTCGAGACTGGCTCAAAGGTGTATGGTTTGACCAGCAGCGACAGGGAGGAGTCCCTCCAATGGTATCGCCAAACATTCTTGACAAATGCAGGATCTGGGGTCCTGTTTGGCCTTGCGCCATTTGGCATGATGTGGTCGTCTTGGCTCCTTGGGCGCTGTATGAAGAAACGGCTGATCCTGCCATCTTGGCTGATCAGTTTGAGTCCATGGAAACGTGGTTCAAAGTCATTCCCAAGAACAAGGATCGTTGCACCCATCTTTGGGACTTCAATGCTGATCAACTATCTGTAAGTCTCGTCGCGAATCCTTAAGGCAATTTTTGCTGACCTAGCTAGGACTGGCTTGACCCAAGTGCTCCGCCAGACGATGCTGCCAAAGCTACGACGGATCCTCCACTGGTAGCCAACGCCTTTTTGATCAACTCTCTTGACATCATGGCTCGCGTCTGTGATGTTCTTGGCAAAACCAAAGATCATTTATTCTACAAATCGTGGGCCGACAAAGCGCGAGCAGAGTTCACGGAAGAATACGTCTCCCCCAGCGGTCGTCTTATATCAGACACACAGACCGCCTACTCATTAGCGATTTGCTTCAAGCTTCTCAATGAGGACCAGCTATCACGAGCTGGCTCGCGACTTGCAGAAATTGTTCGACGAAATGCCTTCCGCATCGGTACTGGCTTTGCTGGTACACCTTTTGTCTGCGAAGCCCTCACCTTGACTGGTCACAGCAACGTCGCTTATTCCATGCTTCTCAACGAGAAATGCCCCTCGTGGCTATATGCTATCTCGATGGGTGCTACGACGACTTGGGAACGCTGGGACAGTATGCTACCAGACGGATCAATCAACCCTGGTGAGATGACCAGCTTCAATCATTACGCTTACGGAGCGATCGCTAAGTTTATGGTTGAACGACTTGCTGGGCTGCAGCGGCTTGAGGCAGGATGGAAGAGGTCAAGGGTCCAGCCTGTCGTCGGAGGCGATTTTACTTGGGCGTCTGCGTCGCATCTTACGCCTTACGGCAGCGTGTCGAGTTCGTGGAAGCTTGAGGGCGATGAGGCAGGAAATCAGGTCATCCACGTAGATGTCGAGGTTCCTCCCAGCACGACCATGGAAGTTGTGCTGCCTTGTAAGGATGGTACTCAGAAGACTGAAGTTGTTGGGTCAGGAAGGTGGTCTTTCACGGCAGATTATAAGAAGCAAGGAGAGTGGCCTGTGGAAGAGATCAAGTTTATCTTGGCCAAGATTGTCGAGGACTTTCAGAGAGAAGAAGAGCTCAAGGCACGGGCTCCGAATGGCATCGAGACTTAGCTAGGTCAATTTTAATACTACGTCGACTTGAACTTGAGCCTTCCTCTTGCCCCATCTAAAAATTCAAATCTAGAGAATCCTTTCACAGAAGCATGCCTGGTGTACGTCCTCATATCGGCAACGCCGTGTTCTTGGATGGTCCAATATGTGAATAGTGCCATGTTCGGTGTATTACCTCGCGAGAAACCCCTCGTATACCGAATTCGTTCAACGCCTCATTACTCTAATCGACCTTGCAAGCAGTCACATCCATGGGCAGTCATGTTCATCGCACGATCCGATGATCCTTCCCGATATTCATGCATTCAATTCGGCGGATCAGCAACCGAATAATGACCTGGATCACGAGTCAAATTCCTGCTTGGTCTACCGAACCATTTCCGATTCACCAATGAAAGTCACTCAAAGCCGGCGCTAGTGTGATTAGGCCGGCTTTGACGGCTCATCATTGGGTCATGATGGCTTCCCCCTTCTGGTCTAGACCCTTGTCTCAGTCTTTCTCCCCATCTGGGGCCCCGCACTTTGGTGTACCAGCAGATTGGAGAAGGTTTTCCATCCGGGGAACTATGAACCGCGATGCCAATGGTAACATTTTCTTTATTATATAAGATGCATCGTCCGCTGTCTCTGATGTTCACTCCTCATCACTCTCCACAAGATCGACTGTCTGTCTCTTGACTCCCATACTTTTTGCTATCTCTTACCAACATCCTGCCCCCCAATGGAGAAGCCTGAATCAACCGCTCACGTTGAGCGCTCAGACTCCAAGACCCTCCACGTCTCTCCAGATCACACACGCGGCCATGCCATTCAACACCAAGAGCACAGCCGAACCTACCTCCAGACCCTTCGACGCGATCCATGGCTTCTCCTATGGATCGGAGTCATGCTCTGGACTCTGATCGTCCGCGGTTTCGAGAACCAGTCTTCTGGTTCTGTAATCAGCATTCCCGTGTTCAAGGAGCGATTCGGAAAACAACTCGACGACGGTTCATACTTTATCGAGACGAGCTGGCAATCTGCGCTCAGCGGTGGCTCCAACGGTGCTGCCATCTTTGGAGCCTGGGCCTCTTCATACTTTGCTGATCTGATTGGCTTCAAACCTGTCATTCTGATTGCTGCTGCTATCAACATTGGATCAGTTGGCGTTGAGTTCGCGTCTACATCGATCGAAATGTTCTTTGCTGGCAAGATGGTCAACTTTGTCGCTATTGGCGCGTTCCAGAATCTATGCACAGCATACGTAGCTGATGTCTCGCCACTGGCCATTCGCTCTACCACAATTGGATTCTGCAACCTTGCTCAGTGCATTGGCCCTTTCATCTCTGCCATCCTCTCCAACTTCAGCTCCCAATGGGAGTCCAACTGGTCTTGGCAGTCACTCATCGTTGCTCAGTGGGGCTTTGCTGGCGTTGCTCTGATCGGCCAACTCCTCATGCCTGAGAGCCCCGTCTATCTAGTCCGCAAGGGGAAGATGGAGAAGGCCCGCATGGCTCTTGAGCGCATGTACTCAGATCCCGAAGACGCGTCTGGTCATCTCGAACGTATCAAGTTGACTCTCGAAGAAGCTGACTCAAAGAATCTGGGCTCTTATCTCGACTGCTTCAAGGGCACTAACCTTCGACGATCCCTTATCGCCATTATGGTGTTCCTCTCTGAGCCCATGTCAGGTCTTGGATTTGTCTCCAACTATGGCGCTCTCATGTACCAGTATCTTGGAATTAGCGACAAGAAGTCCTTTCAGATTCAGATTGGCGCTCAAATTCTCTCCATATCCGGTGCGACCATCGCTTTCCTGGTTGGCGACTTTTATGGACGTCGACCCATGTATCTGGCTGGATGCATCGGCCTCTCTCTGCTTCTCATCTGCATGGGAATCTCAGGTTCAATCGACACCACCGCGGCCGTCACGGCCTCTGTTGGCTTTTACACCATGTACAACTTCTTCTACAATATCGGCGTTGGATCAACAGTGTACACCCTTGCAGGAGAGGTCCCCACGTCTGTTCTCCGTACCAAGACCCTCGCCATCTCAATCTCCATCTCCTCAGCCGTCAATACCATGTGGTCTTTTGTCGCGCCCTACATGTTTAACCCTGGGTACGGTAACCTCAAGGCCAAGATCGGTTTCGTCTATGGTGCGTTCATGGTGATCTTTGCTGTTTTGGCATTCTTCTTCGTGCCCGAGACTCGCATGCGAAGTTATGAGGAGCTGGACGAGCTTTTCATGAACAAAGTGCCTACGCGACAATTCCGCACTTATGTAACTGTTGCTGAGCGTCGCGCTGAGGAGGCTTATGCCATTGAGAATGGCTTGAAAGATAGTGTTAAGGATGTTTGATTCAGATTGTTGTTGGTGGATCCTCAATTGATTGAAGCCTAGTTTCTTCAAGTTCACCTCTCTATAGTTAGTCACAATCAATTTCATGAGGATATATCAGAGCTTGCCTAAGTAATTATTTTACATGACTCTTTATTCTGTATGTGACTTTGCCCGAGACCTAAGAAAGCAGTCGCTCCGAAGAATAAAACCACTCCTACAGGGTAAACATGTCTCTGTTCCGCACATCGTAAGGCACTAAACACCAACACTCGCTCTACAGCCAATCACTCAGGCCTGCTTGAATTACGATATGAGCCTGTAACTAACCCCGATCTAGCTGTGGTGTCTCTCGTTGCTCCAATATGTCTGTAATAATTCTAGCTTGTTGACTCTATGTTTGCTGTCTCGGTTTGTGGAGTCGAAACGGGGTTGGCAAAACAAGGATCTTAAGTCAGAGATGAGGGGCATATTTAGCTCCGGCTTTGACACTTTTTGATTGGATACATTCCACGGGTTTGAATTGCTCTGATTGGCCTCCATCTTTTAGTCGACTTCGGTCGTGTACCCGGCATTTTCTTACTAGCTTGACACCCTGCAATGTTCACCCCAGTGACAACATCATCGCGTCGCGTCGCGTCGTGATAACAAAGAGCTACGCAATTCGCCTTTGACTTAGGTTTAACGGTTGGCATGATTACCACCTTAAAGTTTAAACTGCGCTTTGCAATCGTCTCTTCATGTCTTATTTATTTGTGTTATCTAAATAACTCCTCAGGTCTCGGTATCATAGTTCTGGATGTCCATAATCATGGCTTGAGTGATGCGACCTCGTTCTAGATGGGCATTTCCGTTTGTTGCGTCGACACTGGCAGCAGACCAGCTATCATCTGCCTTGTCTTCAAGAGCAAGTGCATGAGCAATGAGAAACTTGACCATCCATCTGTCGAACCGGTAAGACTCTGCGTTCATTGACTGAATGCAATTCTTCTGAAAGACAACCAATCGTTTGATCTGTGTACTGATGAGCAATCTTCGACGAGTAATAGGGTATGAACTTACCATCATCTCCACGCTGGGCCAATAGTTTCGCAGTTGTACCAGCGACTCGAGGTTCGAACTCAACCGGTCTCTTGACTCCTCAAGCTCATGAGACTCTCCAAATAAATATGTGTGCAATAGCACTGACGAGGACACGATTGTCACATGTCCCACGATGTTGTAGAGTGCTTCGGCCCCAGGGACCTCCCGTGAAGCCTTGAGAACGTCGCATACAATAGCAGCATGAGCTTTACAGGAGCTAGCATACTTGCGGCCGTTTCTTGTCGGTGGTCGACGATGGTCAAGGTATTGGTAGAATAAAAGCGTATAGTAGTGATGATAGCCCAGATGAAAGGCTATGAAGACGCGTCCTAAGCCACGGCTGACAAAAGAAGCCAGATTTTCCCTTGAGAACATCAATTCAGGGCCCAAACCCTCCTCGAAAGCCCCGAGCTCAGCTTCAAGTCGTTGTACAGACTCGTCTATGGAGGATTCGTTCCACTCAACTCCATTCGCGAGTTCTTGCTGAAGATTCTGTATTTCAGCATATAACCCAACCAATCTGACCATGTGAGCCCATAATCCCGGCTTCCAGTCCACATCTGCGACGTCTCCATCTCCCAATCTCATATTGTAGAACATGTATTCGTCGAGTGGCCCTCGAGGTTGTTTGGTCCGCCATCTGAACTGTGGTGATAGGTTAGAGCCTCCACTGGCCCAAGTATCGATAATGAAGCACGTCCAGAATATACGTCTCTTGACTTCTCGCATCACGCCGTCATCACTTTCGTCAATTTCACCCAGCTTCAGAATTTGAGTCATTCGACTGGCAAGTCCTGGTCGACAGTTAGATATGGTTCAAGAGAGATTCAGAGCCAAGGACTAACCAAAATACAAAGACTCAGCATCTGCGTCACCTTCGCCGAAGAAGTTATTTCCGACAAGAATGCAAGCTTGAATGTTTTCGATACAGATATGTTCCAGGTCTTCCTTCAGTGCTGCAGTAGCTTGAGCGCGATACATCGGCCCACGAGCAACAACATCAGGGTCCGTGGCGAACCTGGACTCTCATGAGAGCTATTGAGCGTATCGTCTCAAAAGGATCTGGGAATGATAACATACCTTGCAGATAAGCCCATCATAGCAAGAAGGACAGGCTGAGATACTGTCCCTTCCGCAACGCTAGCTTTAAATGTGGGCTCGTGGAAGAGGCTGTGAGGGGAATCATGGATGAAGCGAAAGTATAGATCTACCAAATACATCCTCCCATCTTGTGTATGAGTAGACTGGCCAAGGCGTAGGGGATCCTGAACCTCTGGTGATCTTGGGAGTTGGGGGCTGTTGATAGTAGTAGTTGTACACTGCAAGTTTCGCTGAGTACACTGGGAACATGCTGCCGAGCTGTCTACCCGATCGCACCTGCGCTTAGAACTTCTGCAGTTCAAGCACGCTGTTGAAGGTCGCATGGCCACAATATATTAGGTGAGAGATTGCATAGTGAGGCAGAATGGCACGGCATTCAAAACGTCATGATTGACTATGAGGTGATGATGGAGTTAGAATTAATGACCCTGCACTCCGTGGTTCACCGTGAAATTGCTCCACTAGACCTAACGTGGCAGGCTTCCCATACTTTAGCCGAGGCTAAGTTCAAGGTTCTGCTGTGAGAGTCCTTTATAACTTATATATTCTAATTTTTCCTACAGTCAGGAATGATGATAACTGTATTAATGCATAAACCTAGGCCCAAGAGTCCAAGTCAAACATGCCGGGGAAGGCGAATAACTCGTCTGGTCCAAGGGTCGAGGTATCTCCTACTTCTCCTTCGGCAGAAACGGACTGTGCACTAAACGGCAAATCGAACGATATTTGTATTGGCTGTGGATTCATCGTTATCGCTGCCGATCTCTCACGAATGGGTCCTGCTGGTGCTGGTGCTGGCGTTGGCCGCCGCGACGCAAGATGGTGAGGTGTCTGATCTCCACGTATTCGTGGAAAGTCGTTTGTCACCATTTCTTGAATCATCCTAATAATTGAGCGATTTACAATGAGCGCTCTTAACAAAGGAAGCTTTTCCTTGATGGCGGACGCTGAAGTATCTGATATCCGCACTGGTGGTCGATTTGGACGGTCAACTAGTGGAACTTCTCGGGCCAGAAGCTCAAATACGTCTCGAAGACACTCGGCCTTTGGCCAACGATCGGTCAGTAATGCTAGAATATTGGAACATGCCCTGAGAGCGTCGGAAACATCGGGTGAATAATAGCTCTCAGTTCGATATTCTGGAGGTGTCGCCCAGCAGCAATATAGGATTGTCACGCCGGACTGAAACTGGACGAGGAGCTACGCAAGAATAGATTAGCAAGCTGCAAGATAATTCCTGGCCACAGCTGTGACTTACACCGAGCCATGCTTGAGCAATTTGTCGATCCATCTGAGACTTTCGAAATATGAGGCAGGCTTGTGAGCCAGCTTGAATGGACCAATCTCCAGCTGGACCAAGAACATTATCCATTGTTGGGCGGTAAAGCGTTAGTAGCGTATAGTGATATATCATAGCAAGCCATCGCTGTGAAGTATGACCCTTGGCTTGAGGATCCGTAAAGTTCTGGACGCGTGCCTTGTAGCTTTCTAATTCATTGAGAACCTGCAGTCTCCAGTCCAGTGAGTTCTCGTATCTGGACTTGTAGTCCCAATGGAGGGTATATCCAAAGATCTCAGACTGTATACGGCGACACTGTAATATATGCAGGGAAGACGATACAGACGTGTATTTATTTGAGTCGGGTAGCTCTTGGTCAGCTGCTGTCTGGGTAGCAATCATGTCAATATCGTCATCATCGATATTTGCGTAAAGCTTTGCTGTTATCATGGTGTCTGATATCGAAGGTGGAAGTTCGAAGGAGGACATGACAACTCGGTCCATGATATAGGCGCACCAGAAACAGCGGCGGCGAAGCTGGTTCTCTAACCGGATAGTCATATCAACAGGGTCGGGCTCTACATCAGCGAGATGGAATTGGAATTGGATACAATATCGCATTGTGGTTGATGCCAGAGAAATAAGTCGCGGTGTAGAGCTCCGATGAAGGGCATGAATACTGAGTAAGAGATAGGCCTGTACATGGAGTATCGGATTAGGCTGTCTCAATACATATGGTAGTAAAGTCATGCCCTGCTTGTAAAGGATCTTGGCGTCAGATTGACCAACGCGTGGCAGGGACAGAAGCAGCAATGCAGTTGAGCAGACAAGGTTGACGAAAAAGCCCTGCCAGTATCGAGAGGGTAGTTCTGGAGAAGCACAAGCCTTCCAGTCGGAGAACCATTCCAGAAAGTGGTTCCAGTGGAATATGGGATACTGCGTTTGAGCACGATCCTTATAGGCGGTGAGCAAAACCTGTTGTAACTCTGCAGACATGGCAGTGATGAGAGTTTGAGGAAGGAAGTCGCTATTACTCGTTGCTGGAGCATTCACTGGGGTGACGACTAGGGCGGAATGACGCCCATCATCACAAGTGGAAGGAGACGCTATAAGACCGTAGATGAGTTGATCGAGGCCGGTGTCGGAGTCATCATCGATGGATATGGCTGCGGTTGCACTAGGCGAGGGATTTGAATAGCTTCTGCGGGGGATGGAGTGGGAGTGAGACTGATTTGCTGGAGACATGGAGATATCCTCGATGATTGTGCTAGGCCGTCGCTCGGTTCTGCCACTGCCACGGCTATTGCCATTTGCAGTTCGTGAGTTGCCATTGACACTGGTTGTTGCCATCCGAGCCTCATCCGGCAAGGCTTGTCCGTTGAGTGGAGCAGGATTAGAGGCAAGGTGATCAATATTATGTTCAGGGTTCTGTTTCTCAAGCTCGGCTACTCTTTCTTCGAGAGCGCGTACATAGTGGCTTTCGACTAGAGTGCGACATGCCGGTTCAGTTGGCATACATTGATCGCCGGACCTGAGACAATTTGTGCATGGCCTTTGATCTTGACATTTTTGCTTTCGACTTCTGCAACGCCTAAGAACAATAAGCAGTTGGCAAAGGAATCGTCGGGAGGACGCTATCTTACTTGCATGCAAGTACTCGCTGCCGCTTTTGGGGCGGTTCTTCATCAGGCGTCATTTCACGCGCATGATTCATTCTGAGCCGGTCCAGCTTAGTATCGGGCGTGTTGAGACCTGAGCGTGAGAGGAATGGTGGAATGGAGTACCATCGGAAATGAGCGGCCCTGGCAATTGAAATTTGCTGATTATCACAACGAACACCGAGAGTAATACAAATTGAACAGAGGAATGTGAATGGAAGTGGGAATGCATCTCTAATGTCATGGCTGTGCGGGCGGGGAGACGACCACTTAACCACGTAAGGTTAGCGTTATCTGCACTGTTTGGATGGCGGGGCGCATATCGTTGCGAGCAAGGCATCTCAATCTAACCTTGAGGAACTGAAGAGTGTCTTATTACTCTGCAATATTTCAGAAGTACTCTTGTAGCAACTCAGAGCTCTGCAAAGAAAAATGCCTGAGGTATATTTGAAGTATAATCATGTATTGTCTTGATATGCGCTACCTTCAATATCACTTGGTAATGGGTTGTCCAGCAACGGTCTCGAAGAAGGCATCTGCCAAGTAACCCCCGCACCATTCAAGCTTCTCGAATCCGTCTACCATAGGCTTCCTATATAAAGCAGGCGTTTGTATGTCCCGAATGTAACCTGCAATAGCCTCCTCCGCCCAGAGCTTACCGAACTTCTCCGCCTCCATATTCAGACCCTGCAGACTCCATATAGGCTGGACCTGCCAGCACACACCGAGTTTGGCCAAGTCTGTGTGAAAACTCTTGACCTGCTCGCCTGAGAATCCTCCTGCTTCGTAGTCAAACTGGCCTGTGTAGCCAAAAGCGAACATGCGGTCTGGAAATACCTTACGGACCTCAGTGTGGAACTCGACAATGTCGTCCCAGACCGGCGTGTCCATGCGCGACCAAGTCATATCGCCCAGAGGAGCTGCTTCGATGGCGCGCTCGACAATGGCCTTGACGCAAGATTGGAACATGTACTGGCCCATGGCCGAGCGAGGTAGTTCCCAGTCAAAAAAGACATCCTGTTTGACCGTATCGGCTGCGATCTGTCGTCGTCTAGATAGTGAACAGAACTTGGTCTTTCTGATAGAAGCCATGTAGGCTGAAAATTCACTTTCAGAAGCCGCCGCCTTTACTGCTCCATCATATGTCTTGAGACAGGCCTTGGACTTCCACTCCTCTCGTGCCGACATGAGATCTTTCCCTTGGGTCTGGGCTTCGTAAAGACAGTCCTTTAGGGGTTCTATGGCAACTGTCGCGCCAACGACATACTCATGATCTCGCTCATCAATGATGCTGGTGATGAATTCTGCGTGATCTGTATCACAGCGACACAAGAGTAACGTCTCGGCCCCCATGATATCAAACTGCATACGGACGGTTCGCAGTCGATCTATGTACTCACTAAATGGGACAATGGTACGCCCTTGACCGACTGTAAACTTTTTCATGCCGATAGCCAGGTCATCAATGTGTATCATTGCCACCCCTGCGTCGACAAACTCCTTGGCCATCTTCATCGTGCTAGTTAAGCTGCCAAAGCCCATGTCGCCATCTGCAACGATTGGAGCTAAGTAGTCCCAGTTCTCAAGCTCATTTCGAGTCTCTTTAGGGTGACGGAAGCGAAACTGACGCTGTCGTTGGTCGTGCCACAGTTGTGACTTAACAATCTTGCTGACAACCTTGGGGACGGTGTCCCAGGGATAGTCGGCATGGTCCATGCCGGGGATGGCTACCTCGGAGAACCCACAAAGGGCACCTGAGACATAGACTGTCTGCTGAGTCTTGGCCATCTGAGAGACCACGGTCGGGTCTGTGGTTCCAAATGTGAGTTCTGCTGTACCATTCTTTCTGTGCTCATGCAGTTGGTTCCAGAGCTTGACAGCCTGAATGGATGAGAAGGATGGTGTGGCATCGACAGTATTTCTCAGGGCAGCGATGTCACGAGCAGTGTAAGGTCTAGATTAATTAATTCCTGTCAGCATGAATCGGGTCTGAGCGTGTTTTCAACAAACATATAATTACCTTTTTAGAAGCGCTTGACGAGGGGAACTCCATTGCTTTTCGATCGCAGTGATATCAGCCTCGAATGCACGTTGTTCGTCGTCTAACGAGATGTTAAGTCGAGGCATCGTGTTTAGAAATGACAAACAGTTTGTTAGCTGGCAAGGAGAGGTTGAGTATGAATAGAGATTTTCTTGAATGCGGATGAGATATAAAGAGAAGATGGCTATTAATGAGATGGCATGAGGTGAGGCCTCTTAAAAAGGCATGGGAAGGATTTCGTTTTACGCGACACATATTCGGGGAAAATAGATTACCATTCGTCCATCACATTTACGGACATGCGCATTTGGATTTGTGATATTGCGTCTCAGCTTGCACATGCGCTTGGGAAGGGCTGTCAAGTCCGATGCATCGCACAATGAGTCCGATGCGAGGTCCCATGTCCGCAATTAACCATAGCCATTGCCGATAAGATTCCTGTAGTCATTTCTGCACTACTGGGTTTGAATGCAACCCTGTCTCATCATACGGAATGTCTTGTCTTGGACAAATGAAGACCATCGCGGCCAAAATTTCGACGAGCCGTTTCTGATCTTGCAATGAATCTACCACGGGACAATATGTCTACTTTCATCAACCTTCAGCTGGGCTGGCCCTCACCCTCGCTGTTCCCAGCACCGCAGCTTCTCCAAGGGGCCTCCGAAGTTTTACAGTCAGAGAACAAACTCGCCAACGCTCTGATCTATGGGCCAGATGCAGGCTACGAGCCACTTCGCAAAGCCGTAGCGACCTGGTTGAGTTCATGCTATTCTGTTTGCCCGCCCCTTTCATCAGAGCGTATATGTATTACAAGCGGAGCGTCAGCAAGCTTACACAATATCCTCTCCAAATTCACCGAACCCGGGTATACGCGCAGAATTTGGATGATTGAGCCCAGTTACTTTCTTGCCTGCCCCATTTTTACAGATAATGGCTTTGAAGGCAGACTTCGCGGTGTTCCAGAAGACGACCAGGGCCTTGATATTTGCTTCCTTCGAAAAGCACTCGAGCAAGTCGAACAGGATACGACGCACCCAACAGTTCCCCATATTAAAACTTCATCAACAAGATACAAGTTATACAAGCACATCATCTATGCGGTACCTACATTCTCCAACCCCAGCGGAAAGACCATGTCCCTTGGCCGCCGCCACCAACTCGTCCGTCTTGCCAGAGAATTCGATGCTCTAATCGTGACCGACGATGTATATGATGTTTTACGTTGGCCCGAGGTTCAGGGCGAAGCTCAGAGCAAGCTAGCCGCCATTCCTCCCCGGATTGTTGACATTGATCGGGTTCTTGACGGCGGTCCCAAGAGTGAATGGGGGAATTCTATCAGTAACGGCTCCTTCAGCAAGATTGTTGCCCCGGGTGTGAGGACTGGCTGGGTTGAGGGCACGTCCAAATTAGTCCTATGTCTTTCTGAATTGGGCGCCAATAAATCTGGGGGATGCCCGAGCCATCTCACTGCAACGTTTATTGAGGAAATGCTCTCCTCAGGGCAGCTGCAGGCGCATATCGACAACACGCTGATCCCGACGTACCGTTCAAGGTATTATGTTCTTCGAAATGCTATCCGCAGTCTTCTGGAACCTCTCGGCTTTGGTATATCAACAGGGACACCTTACAGCGGGAAGCTCGACCCCAGCATCCAGTCTGGCGGAGCGTCGGACGGTAGCGTGGTGGTGGCTGGAGGGTTCTTCATCTATTTGACTATCCCAGAAGACCTCCCTTTGTCATCAGCTGAGCTGGCTGCCTTGGCATTGAAGAAATTCAATCTCAAATTCGCATTTGGTGCTATGATGGCGGTTGAGGGGGACAAGAGCAGCGCAGAACGGGGAGATCAGGGTTACAGTAAAGGCGTTCGTCTATGTTGGGCTTGGCATTCTGAGAATGAGATCTCCGAAGGCATCCATAGATTGGCAACTCTCGTCAGAGAGTTCAAATCGGTTCAATAGTTGGGCTATCAGGTATTCGAGTTATAGAGTGGTTCCCTCAACGCCTAATCACCGCGGTTTAACTGGCACCAAATGCGTGAGCAATTGGTTTCGCCTGTATGTATCCCACTATATTTGGCAGTTACTCTAGTTACAAAAGCTCATTAAGAAAATGAAAATTGAATCATGTCTATAGAACATTACGGTCTCCGTTTTGAAAGATCAAGTATAGAGTTTTTGGATCATTATGATTGTCAGTTCTGTCGTTTTACCCTGGACATGGGATCGGCTGGAAATAGTTCGGGTTTAGATTTGCTGCTTGTTGGTCTGGGCGGAGATGGCCATCGGACTTTCGAGCCCGACACAAAACAATCGGGGAACGATACCGCGAATGATAGCAAGGTTTATTTTATGGCGTACCAGATGACTATGCCATAGTCAGTAAAGAATTCCAAGCTATTAAAGTCGCTGTGGGCATAAGCCAATCACCAATAGCCGTGCATACATCGCATAAGGAATCTCGGCTAGTTCGCATCTTGTCGGACTTTGGAGTGCGATGCTGCCCTATCTAAGATAACGTAGCGCTATTTCCCGCTGTAGTGTAACACTAACCCCGGATCCAAGCTTTGGCAGGTTATTCTGGCCAACGACACTATCTGTTGAGTAAATTACCGGTTCATTTGCCTCTGGCACTCTCCCAATCTCTGCTTGTATCATCTGATATCAAGATACATGCATCTCCCCGGTCGCTCATAGCAATCTTGTGTCTTGCGTGACCTATGTTCCAGCAAGCGAAGTAGGCTTAACTACGTCGCTGGTAGTGACCCCTCCTCCAGACAAGATACCATCCATCAGTGTCGCCTTTTGCTTTATAACAAGCGATGAAACGACCGCAATAAGTCTCTGATTCCAGCAAGGCTCACCAAGTCCACTCCACTTCTATCCTCATTTTTTCCAACTTCCTACTTCGTTGTTTTGGGCGATACAGCTTGGCCTCCATCATGCTCAAAGAAAAGAACAGCATCTCTCCCAACGAATTGGAAGAGACGAACTCCTCCATCACCCCCGGAGTTATGGAGCCCAAGATTGCTGGTGGCAAAGATGTCGATGTTGCCGCTCAGTATGCCGACCAATTTACCCATGGCGACTCTTACAGCCGTTCGGAATGGGTGAGGCTGCGCTGGAAGCTTGACCTTCGTCTTGTGCCCCTTCTGTGGTTCAACATCACGTTGGGCGCGATGGACAAAGTCACAACCGCAACTGCTGCGCTATACGGATTCCGTAAGGACAATGATCTCACTGGTAATCGATATAGCTGGGTTGGGAGTGCCTTTTACGTGAGTTGCATCGCCGTCTGCACGCGTAGGCGAAGAATCAATCCCATACTAATGTTGCATTTCTACCCCATAGTTTGGCTACCTTATCTGGTGTCTTCCGAGTGGCTCTCTCCTCCAGAGATTCCCCATCGCCAAGCTCATGTTTGTGGTTCAGATTGTTTGGGGCGGCATCCTCATCGCAACCGGTTTTGCCAACAACTTCCCGACACTGATTGCTCTGCGAGTCATTCTCGGCGCTCTCGAAGCCCCCATCGTCCCCGGAAACTTTCTCATCCTCGGCATGTGGTACACAAGGAGTGAACAGCCCATCAGAACTGGCCTGATGTATACCGGCCTGTCAGTGTGCTTCACTGGCCCTATTGGCTGGGGCATCGGCTTCTTGGCTGGTGAACATCAGTGGAGGGCTATGTTCTGGATATGTGGTGGTATCACTATTGTGTGGGCTTTTGTTCTCGGTCTGTTTCTACCTGACAGTCCTGTCAAGGCCAAATTCGTCACCGAGCGTGAGAAGGCTATCGTTATTGATCACCTGCGAGTGGACCAGACAGGTGTTGAAAACAAGACCTTCAAGAAGGAGCAAATGATCGAGGCCTTCTTGGACCCTAAGACGTGGCTCATGTTCATGTTCAACATTGTCATCTCCATTCCCAATGGAGGCCTGACCAACTTTGCACCTCTTGTCGTTCAAGGTCTCGGGTACACCCCCCAACGCTCTACGCTGCTCATGATGCCAACCGGTATCATTCAGACCATCTCCTCATATCTTTGTAACGGCGGCGTTTTCTTGTGCGCAAAGTATATGCCCAAGAAGCAGTGCCGCACAGCCTGGGTCTTGCTTGGCATCATAGTCGGCCTCATCGCCGCCGTCTTCCTGTACACCCTCCCGACCAAGGACTTCAACAATCGCCTAGCGGCCTTGTATATGTCCTACTTTTACTTCGGACCATATGTTGTGGCTCTTGGTATCAACTCAGCAAACACTGCAGGCCACACCAAGAAGGTAACTGTCAATGCTCTCATATTCATAGCATACTGTGTGTCCAATATTATCGGACCACAGTTCTTCAAGGCCGAGCAGGCGCCTCTTTATCCACTTGGCATGGGTGCCATTCTTTGCAGTTACGGCTTGGCCATGGTCATCATGATCTTGTACGGGCTGTACTGCTGGTGGGAGAATCGTCGAAGGGATGCCATTGATAACGAACCCGACACTGCAGTGCATATGGATACAGACTTTCGGGATCTCACAGACAAGCAGAACATCCACTTTCGATATGTTTGGTGATGCCGCTTGACGGTCAGCCTTGGGGATGTTTCCTGTTGAGGCTCATGATCATTTCCTTTACACAAAGAACTAGCCGCGTCAGAGAATTAAATCGTGTCAACGGTCATTGCCTTTACTACACGACAACGCAGTACACAAAGTCGTTAGTGAATATATCCATGATATCAATTTAAGCAAACTATTTTCGCTTTTTAGATGCCATTTACTGCTAGCATATTAAGTAGACAAAGAGTTTTCGTCTCATACAGCTAAAAGCCAATTTTATTAACCATAAATCCATGCACGGTATTCTCGTACACCCTTGATGAGCGATCGCTCAAAATGTATCACCGTGTCTATTGGAGGAATTTGCCAGTGTATTGAGCTAGGTCATCCCGTCTCTTTTAGCAACCTCTCTGTAATGACATTATGTGTTTATTTGTCATAAGACTTCGGCCTACTATCCTGCAATTAAGAGTTCTTGCCAGGAGTGCATACATTCTAAATGCATATTAAAAGATTATGAAACTAATACGGTACTTTTGCCTCAGAAATGCGATATTGCTCCAGGCCAATCCAGAGCGTTTGCTGTATTTAGCGAGCCTTCTGCATCTGTACCTCGTTGTTGCTCCTCCCCATGTCAACGCGAGTCAGCGTTAAGAGTCTTGTGACACATGCTATCATGCTTCGGACATGAACTCCGGTCAGACTCCATGATAGCCTCTGATTAGTATCATAATGCGGAATGTGGAGACAGTGTGCTCAGCCATCGGACTACTTTCGCCGCCCATACTCCGATAACACTCACTTATACGTATCTTGGCCCAGTCCGATTTACCCCGCACACCAAGATAGCAATTGCAAAATAGTGCCTGAGCGACTGCGGACATGGGCACCGAGTCAAAATGGCCTTGGCTAGTTCGAGGCATGAATCACAATTAGATCTGATTTCAGTTCTTGAGCCTGTTGTAAATAATGTGTCAAAGATCGACTCACTTATAAGACAATCTTTTCACAACATCTAGTTCCTTTGATTCTTCAGTTCCTCAACTTCACTCGCCCACAACATCATCTTGGTGACCAAGCTATATATTACATCATGCCTTTCATTGACGAGTCAACTTCACCCGCGTCCAAAATCCGTATTGCGATAGATCGCGGAGGAACTTTCACAGACTGTCTCGGCATCGTCCCAGGCAAACCGGATATCCTCGTCAAGCTTCTGAGCAATGACCCAACAAACTACGCCGACGCTCCTACAGAGGGCATCCGTCGTATTCTCGAAGCGGCCACGGGTCAGACTCTACCTCGTGGTGAGAAGATTGATACAAGCGACATCGAATCTATTAAAATGGGCACCACGGTAGCTACTAACGCGTTGCTGGAGCGCTCCTCGACCCCCTGTGCCCTGGTCGTAACAAGGGGCTTTAAAGATCTTTTGCGAATCGGTGATCAAACAAGACCAAAGTTGTTCGACCTCAATATTCGTCGGCCAGAGACACTGTTCAAAGAAGTGCTCGAGATTGACGAAAGGGTAACCTTATACGATTCTACCGAAGAACCAACGAGCTTGAGCAATACAGACAAAGAGCTCTTGGGGCTCAAAAGAGGTGTCGGTGGGGAGTACATCCAAGTTATCAAGCCCATAGGTAAGTTGTCTAGGTCAAATATTGAACAATGTGGACTGACATTCAAGGGAAGACATTGAGGGAGCCAAACAGGGCCTACGAGGTCTGTTTGACCAAGGCGTCCGCGCTCTAGCAATTACGCTTCTTCACTCTTATACCTTTCCTGACCATGAACTGGAGCTTGCTCGTCTGGCGGATGAGATAGGTTTCACCCAAGTTTCCCTTTCATCACAGATCTTTCCGATGATCAAAGCAATCTCACGAGGCTACTCCTCCACCGCCGACGCATACCTGACCCCCCTTACAAAAGCGTACATCAATGGCTTCCGAAGTGGTTTTATTGGTGGCCTTGAAGACTCCAACGGAGCGAGATGTGAGTTTATGCAGAGCGATGGCGGTCTTGTCAACTGGCAGAACTTCAGCGGCCTCAAAGCTATTCTCTCTGGACCCGCAGGCGGTGTAGTTGGTTTTAGTCGTACATGTTATGACCAGAAGCGACGAAAGCCTATCATTGGATTTGATATGGGCGGTACCAGTACGGATGTCTCGAGATATGCTGGTCATCTTGAACACACCTTTGAGTCCATTACGGCAGGTATCACGATCCAAAGCCCACAACTTGAGGTAGACACAGTTGCAGCAGGTAAGTTGGGGAATGAATGATTTGCGGTGTTTTCAAGTCCAGCGCTGACTATTTCATGCTAGGAGGGGGCAGTATCTTATCCTACAGTAATGGGCTGTTCCTCGCTGGACCAGAATCGGCCAGTGCTCACCCGGGACCTGTTGCATACCGCAAAGGAGGGCCACTAACTGTGACAGATGCCAATCTCGTTCTGGGTCGCCTACAGTCTCAGTATTTTCCGAAAATATTCGGTCCGAATGAGAATGAGCCTCTGGATTACCAAGGGAGCAGGGCTGCGTTTGAGGAGTTGTTAGCTACTGTCAATGCTGATATGACGGCCGCCGGTGCTCCGACAAAGACAGTTGAAGAGCTGGCCCTTGGCTTCTTGCATGTGGCAAATGAGACCATGTGCAGACCTATTCGATCCCTGACAGAAGCCAAGGGATATCGTACATCAGACCATGAGCTGGCTGTGTTTGGCGGAGCCGGAGGACAACATGCCTGCGTAAGTCAGCCACGCTACATGCTAAAAGAAGACATATTGAACGAGGATTTAGGCAATAGCAGCAAACCTTGGAATCGATCGAATCTTGATACACCGTTACTCGTCTATTCTATCCGCTTATGGTATGGCGTTGGCGGATCTTGTTCACGACATTCAGCTACCATGTTCTCTGCCCCTGGAAACGTCTCTGGCCGAGCTTGATACCCGCCTCAAGGATCTGGAGTCCAGGGCGACTGAGAAGCTCATTTCGGACGGCGTATCAATGCAGTCTATCACTTTCCAACATTTTCTCAACCTTCGATACGTGGGGTCAGACACAACGTTTATGATTCCACGTCCAGAACAAGGGACATGGTCTGAAGCCTTCACCGCCGAGCATAAGAGACAATTCTCCTTCATAATGTCTGGGCGCGATATTCTTGTCGAGAATGTGAGAGTGCGAGCCACCGCACAGAGCCCGTCGGTAGAGCCAGGCTTCAACTTGGAAAAGCAAATGGATGCATCCCCATTGGCAGCTGTTTCCAATGACAAGATTTCCAATAGCGTCAGGGTATATTTCCAAAACGGCTGGTCTGATGCTCCCCTGTACCTCCTCAACTCTCTGGACAAGGGCTGCGTTGTCCAAGGTCCTGCTATCATTCTTGATGACCTACAGACCATTATTGTTAGCCCTGAAGCTAAAGCGATTATTCTCGAGCGCCATGTTGTTCTGGAGCTGGAGAGCGAGCCAAAGGTGAAGCATAGTGGAGAGAAAATGACTGGTCCAAAAAGAGTTGATCCTGTTGAGCTCACGGTCTTATCTCACCGCTTCATGAGCATCGCGGAACAGATGGGCCATGCCCTCCAAAAGACGAGTGTCTCGGTTAATATCAAGGAGCGCCTGGACTTCAGTTGCGCCTTGTTCAGCCCTGATGGTCGTCTTGTTGCCAATGCTCCTCATGTGCCGGTTCATCTAGGATCGATGGAGCAGGCTGTGGTGTATCAGCACAACAAATACAGAGGACAGCTCTGCCCCGGAGATGTTCTTGTTGCAAACCACCCAATCTCAGGCGGAACACACCTACCGGATATTACTTGTGTCACGCCCGTTTTTGATAAAGAGGGCAAGGACATCATTTTCTACACTGCCTCGAGAGGACACCACCAAGAGATTGGAGGGATTCTGCCCGGCTCTATGCCTGCTGGTAGTGTCAGTCTATACGAAGAGGGAGCTATGATTGTGTCAGAGTTTCTAGTCAAAGATAGCAAATTTGACGAAGAGATGATTACGAGGATCATGCTAGAGGAGCCGTCAAGACTTCCTGGTTGCTCGGGCACAAGAAAGCTTGCAGATAACATCAATGACCTGAAGGCTCAGGTATCAGCCAATGCTAAAGGAGCATCCTTGGTCTCAGAACTGATATCCGAACATGGCCTTGAGAATGTGCATTTCAATATGCATGCCATCACCGACAATGCCGAGGCCTGCGTTCGAGATTTTCTTTTGCGCACGTACAAAGAAACTGGAGGGAAACCTTTATTTGCTCTCGACCACATGGATGATGGCACGCCTATTCAGCTCACTATCACTATTGATCCCGACACTGCGTCAGCACATCTCGACTGGACTGGTACTGGTGAGCAAGGGTATCATTCATTCAACGCCCCCCAAGCCATCACTCGGAGCGCCACTCTTTACGTCATGCGCTGCCTCATAAATCAGGATATTCCTCTGAATGAAGGTTGTCTCCGCCCTCTGACGTTCACAATTCCAGAGGGCAGCATTCTTAATCCATCACCTGAAGCTGCCGTTTGTGCCGGCAATCCTATTACATCACAGAGGGTGACTGATGTGCTTATCAAGGCATTTGCAGCATCTGCTGCCAGTCAGGGTGACTGCAACGTTGTTTCCTTTGGTATCGATGGCAACATCGATACTGAAACTGGTGACCTGATACCTGATACAGGCTTTGGCTTTTGTGAGACTATTTGCGGCGGGAGTGGTGCTGGTCCGGGCTGGCACGGCACAAGCGGCGTGCATGTCCACATGACCAACACTAAGATCTGCGATCCAGAGATTATAGAGAAGCGATATCCTATAGTCCTGCGTGAGTTCAGCATACGGGATGATTCTGGTGGCAAAGGCCAGTGGAACGGCGGCAACGGCATCCGTCGAGTGTATGAGTTTGGTCGAGATATGGGCTGTTCTGTGGTCAGTGAGAGGCGCGTGACCAGGCCGTATGGCATGAACGGTGGTGAAGATGGAAAATCGGGCGTGAACTATATTGTCAAGGGCGGCGAAAGCGGCCGATGGTGCCGAGTCGGCGGTCGCAAGGACTTCAAAGTTGAGAAGGGCGACTGGTTCGTTATTGATACACCTGGGGGCGGAGCTTGGGGGGACATCCAGCTGGCCAACGCTGTGCATCAAGAAAAGAGTGCTTCTGAGAGAAGATTTGTGACCCAGTTTCAGTTGGCCCAGGAGACGAGCAATTGAAGTTTGATATACAGTGTTTGGTCTTTCTAGTATAACTTTTTATTCTCGAGGTTATGATAAATGCTAAGTCTTTGCATATTATATACAAAGTCTCTTGCTGTCAGAAACTGTCACTTCTTAAAGCGACATAACATATTTCTCGCGACTAGTATGAATATAACAATTCCTGCTTTCCCCCAAACTTCCAAATATCATTCAATACACCAGCCTGTCGCTGCACAAACTCGCCATATTCCTTCTTACCTACTATCTCTCCGTTATCCCATACAACCATACCGCGCAAGATTGTATATCTTGGCCAGTTCTCCACTGTCTTGCCTTCATACGGTGTATAGTCATTTGCGTGGTGTAATGCTTCATTTCGAATGGTCACGTCAGGCAACTTGTCATTCGGATACCAAATCACGAGATCCGCATCTGACACGCCAGGCATCATTGCTCCCTTCTTCGGATATAGCCCATATAGCTTTGCCGCATTTGTTGAGGTCACCTCCACGAATTTCGTTAGGGGTAGCTTATTGGCAGAAAACACAAGAGGGAGTCTCGTTTCTACCCCAGGAATTCCGTTGGGAATGTGCCTGAACTTTCCGACAGGATGCTCATGCGTAATGCAAGCCTTCTTGCCCTTTTCTGTATCATCATAGGAGAACGGGCAATGATCGGAGCTCAGAACTGTGAATGTTCCATTCCGTAGGCCCTCCCAAATCACCTCCTGTGATGCTTCATCGCGTGGGGGTGGTGAGCACACGAACTTGGCACCCTCGAAGCCTGGCGCATCTAGATCGTTGCGCGTAAGAAAGAGATACTGCGGGCAAGTCTCAGCAAAGATAGGCTGGCCAGCTGTCTGGGCTTGCCGAATACGATATGTTGCATCTGGGTCGCTGATATGCACTAGCAAGATAGGTGTATTAGCAATGATAGAGGATAGTACGATGGCACGGTTGGTTGCTTCTGCTTCGAGCGCAGGCGGACGCGATGTTGCATGATATTTTGGCGCAAAGAGTTTGCTAGCTTCAAGTTGATTTGTCAACCAGTTCAGAATATCGCCATTCTCTGCATGGATCATAGTGAGAATATGGTTGTTGCGAGCATGGTGAAGGACTGATAGGATTTGATCATCGCGGAGCTGGAGCGCCTCATAGGTCATATAGATCTTGAGGGATGTGACGCCCTCGGCCTTGAGCATTCCAAGCTCCGAGAGAGCCGTCTCGGTGGGATTGGAGACAAGTAGATGGAACCCGTAGTCGCAGTAGGTGTTCCCTCGAGCCTTCTCGTGGGCGCCAGCCAAAGGCTTCAGAAGTGAGGGCTCGTGTCTCTGTTGGGGAGCGAAGCAAACAATGGTGGTACAGCCTCCAGCAATTGCCGATCGGGTTCCTTGGTTCGTGTCAAAATGCGGTTTCTTCATAAATAAGGTCCTCTAATGTGTTACATGGCTTACCTGTTTCAAATGTATCAGATGAGGAACCCTTCCCAAACATGGCAGGTTCTTGAAGATGAACATGGCAATCAACGCCACCAGGCTATATCCATTGTCGTGTGAGCGTTGGCTTTATCCAGCTGTAAAAATGAGACCTACTGTCACGTATGCGCCCTCGGCGTCAATTATCCGTAACGCATTTGTCCCAGCAAGTGATCCCGATGGAGCAAGCAAGGCGATTTTGCCCTCTTTAATGGCAACATCGTAAGCACCTATATCTGCAGCGGTAACACATACGCCATTGGTGATAACGAGATCAAATGCTTCCATGATGATTTTGGTATGAATTTGCAGTCGTAAGTGTTTTGTGCGGAGTAACAGTAATGATAAGGCGGTTATTTGGTTTGGGCTGGCAGTCTTGAGCACTGGGATAGTTACTGTAATAAATATTCATATTTTCTGTCTGTGTCAAACGACTTAACTGCCTCAACTTACTGTGACCCCGCATTGGCGGGGCAGTCAAGATAATGCGGATGGTTCCGACGGTTGAGTGCGAAAGATATATGAGGGGGAAATGGCTTATCGGAGGGTAGAAGTGATTGTAGATTGCTACCGTCTTGAGTCTAGTTTAGTTCTTATCGGCAGGGTTTGTCAACATACCATTTGGTTTAGCGGTGCACTTTTATTATTAAAAATTATCGGAAGCTTGGCTGAACAATCTGGCATTATAATAGGTGACAATAAAATCGACTTGTCCGTCTCTACAGAACGGCCCCAGTAAACCACTCCAGTCCCTCGCTCGAGAGAAGTTTCTCAATATCAGAGATTTCATGATCCAAGTCCAAGTCTATGCTTTGACGGAACTGAGAGACAGAATCTATAGTATCGGTAAACCGGTCCGCCTCGAGGAGTAAGTACGTTGGCTGCGTGAACTCCAATGAGGACTGCGCAGGTATTACATCAGAGGCGCGTCTCCGAGTCTCACAACGCTCTAAAGACTCTCTTCTAGCCCGGGACTCATTCCTCTCTACATAGTTTGATGTCATATAGACATCCCCGTCAAGTACATGTGGCATGCGCGATTGTCTTTGTCTCGGTCTGTTAATCGCTGTCGTGCCATGTGTCTCTCGGCTTGACAAGCCTCCATTACTGTGATTTCCAAGGTGCTGTCCTTTCACGGCGTCTAGCATTTTCTCCGAAATTGTCTCGAAAGCGTCACGGTACTTCTTTGCGCTTGGCCACTGTTCTGTGATGACATATAACACAGTGGAGCAGGCCCCGACATCGCCGATGCGCTCCACCGAATGTATAGAGGGACAAAGACGGATGCAGTAAATTAACGTAAAACCGGCAAGAAAAACGGCGTGTAGATCTCTTAGTGAGAATGGAATCGGCGAGAGACGATGGAGGCGCCTGTAAAGTCGGCATATTTGCCCAGATGACTCGGCGCATGCCGCGTAGTCTGCTGTCTCAAATGGGTAATTGTGACAATTTTCAGTCATTAACGGTTGAAGCAAGGACCTTCGGGCTTTGTGGTATTCTAGTAGTAGCTCGTTCTTTTCCATCTCGACAGGCCTTTTGAGAAGCACTTGGTGTTGGGAAGTTTCTGAAGACGATGACTCCTCGCTGTCACCATTATCCTGTTCTCGAAAGTAGTCTGTAAGCCTTGTCGAGTCATCAGACCCCTCGGAAGCGTCTTCACGGAACGTCGTTA
Organism: Fusarium fracticaudum; assembly: GCA_003353625.1. Taxonomy (NCBI): domain Eukaryota; kingdom Fungi; phylum Ascomycota; class Sordariomycetes; order Hypocreales; family Nectriaceae; genus Fusarium; species Fusarium fracticaudum. The sequence continues at coordinate 3,100,868 of PDNT01000007.1, forward strand.
GAACTTGCTTTTTCCACTGGTCCAGTTGTTGGAGCAATTTGGACGTTGTCATACGCAGTCCCTCCTTTGATGGGCTTTTTTTCATTCGTGACAAGGCCAGGCGAATCTCGCTGTGGATTTGGTAAAGTTGTATATGTTGCCGGTGAAAACTGAGGGCCGTTTTATACTGTGATCTATGTTCCAGGATGTGTTGCTGCATTTCATCTGGAGTGGTGGCATGATTACCATCGTCCATATCCGCCGGCAGAGAAAGATCAATTTCTTCGTCGGAGAGAGCAAATGGCCGGCCTAGAACTAGAGCTGTTTTCCTCTCGAAGATATAGGCACTCCAAAACAGTCTCTTGCGGTGGTGGTCTACTTCTATATTTTGACGATCTACGAGGCGTTGTTTATGGAGTCCAAGTTCGAGACATTGACAGATAGCCAGGCCGGCAAGATGCCATACACTGGTACCTTTGGTAGGCGTGACTTCGTCAGCGAGCGGACGCAGGAATAAATGGAACTTTCGTAAGGATTCGCTTACCGTAAGGAGAGCGCATTGAATGGATGGCCAGAAGTAATGTCACTTCGATAGACTTGGTGCTCGTAAACTTGAGGTCCTGACGAATATGCTCCATGGCTCGAAGAAAATGTCCCTCGGAAACTGTACTCGAAATGCTAGACTTTTGAAGTAGTTGAAGGCACCTGGACCCAATGGCGTATACCAAATGCATTATTGTCAAATCAATGTGTTCGGTACAAGCAGATTCTTGCCCACCTCGTCTTTTGGTGATAGAACGATGCAATTGCCATAGCCTTTCCACGTTCAAGAACGGATACAGGGGATGCACCAATGCCAGGTAAGCCCGTATATAGCTCGCTCCTGCATTATATTTGGGAGGTTCGGCCAGTGTGATGTTGTCTTTTGGCACTTGGTGAGAGAAGGGCCTGTCTGCGAGCTGAGGTAGAGACACGTCGACCGGGTTCTCCCCTGAATCGATCGCAACCTGGACGAAATGCGCAAGGCTTAGGCCAGCCGAGAAGCCAAAGTAATGAGGTTCAGCCCCTGCGCACGAGGATAGGACCCCCAAACCTAGCGCAAGTTGACCGGAGCGTTCTGTTCCCGAGGTCACCTCAGTTGTTTCTGGTGAACGGCTTGGCGCAGGGCTCTCTGACTGAGCGGTGGTTGGCAGATCTGCTGATGGCCTTGATCGTGGATTCCCAGTGCTGGGAACCTGGATTGGAGAAGTATCGTCCATCGCGAGATTTGCCTCGAGTTGGCGAACTCGGTCTTCCAGCCTCTTTACATAGGACGATGGGTAGGCTTGATTGCTGTATATGCACGATACCTTTGCCTTGTCACAATTTGAGCAGGCTGGGCTCGAGTTGTCGCACTGGTTTTGTCTCAGTTAGCATGGAGATAGATCGCGATGGTGAAGTTGATGTTTATCTTGCCTTTTGTCGTCGGCTCTTGCATCTCTGACATGCGACCAAGACCCGAGGCCGTTTTGCAGGACGTTCGTATTCGGTCATGCTTTCTTGTTCCATGATGCAATCGGGTCAGAGCGACAACTTTGGTAGGTTGTAGAGATACGGATGTGATCCGAATTATGGGATGTCTCGCTGTTATCGACATCGGAGTGGCCCGATGCTGAGGCTAGCCGAATGCGGGCTGGCAAGTCTTATCGGTGGCTTAGTGTTATCTGTTATCTCTAATAGCGGACCATTCCGAATCATGCCGTAATCACATTTCTTCTACTCCGAACTCCGTACAGGTTAATCATAGCACATTTACTTGCGTAAGTATAGTACAGTGCCGGTCCCATGATATGTTTCCATCGATGAAAGTACATCTCTGATAAAAACGCCATCAGTCGTATCAGCCTTACACCAAATCGTACAAGTCAGTTATGAACACTAACTCAACTCCAATTCCGCGCAAAGCTCGTTTGGGAATTATTGTACCCTCATCAAATACGACACTTGAACCATTGATGCAGCAAATGACTCTCAGTCTTTCACACAAGGGAATAGAAGCTAGCCTTCATTTTGCAAGATTTCGGGTTACCAAGATTGAACTCTGATGATTCAAACTCCCAATTTACCCTGGAGTCAATGCTCGAGGCAGCGGGGCTCTTGACTGATGCAAAAGTCGATATCATTGGCTGGAGCGGCACATCCGCAGCCTGGCTGGGATTTTCTTCAGATGAGACTTTATGTCGGATCATTGAGAATACTACGGGTATTCCAGCAACGTCATCGGTGTTGGCAATGAGGGATATTTTACTTCGCAGCGAGGCTCCAGAAATTGGTCTCGCGACACCATATATAATAGAGGTTAACGCTGCAATTCTCGAGAACTTTGCTACAGAAGGGCTCTTCATAGCAAAAACAAGATCTCAATGCTCCGGCTTGACGTCAAACTTTGATTTCGCCGCTGTTCAAGAGAGAGAGTTGGATGCAATGGTTGCACAGGTTGTCAAAAACGGGGCTCGGGTTATTCTCATTATGTGTACCAACCTAGCGGCTGCACAAAGAGCGATATTCTGGGAAAGGAAATATTCTGTCATGGTTTTAGACTCGGTTGCAACTGTACTGTTTGGCATGCTTCCACAACTCGGTATGGAAACATAAGGCCTTGCTTGTGAATGGGGTTCATTATTCAACATCGAAACGGAACCGGTCTACGACACATAGATGGTTTTAGTAGGGAGCAAAATAGCCTTAGAGCCTGGTGCTTATCAGCAGATGGTTGAGTCGGTGACAATGTAGTTTCCATTTTCTTTCTTGATAACGAGCCTATAAGTCTAAATCGTGCCCCCAACTCCATTGCCTGCCATACCGCTCATATAGAGGCACGCAACACATCCCATTCCTTGTCCATTCGGCGTTGGTAGGTTAGAGCGCATGTTTTCCGTTTCAAGAACTGACCATAACCCTTGGTGCCTATTACAATGCCATCCTGAAAGACTACCTTGCCCCGCACGAGAACAATTCGAGGCCAGTTCAAGAACTCAATGCCTTCATATGGCGAGTAGTCACAACCATCATGCAGGTGTAGATTGTGTTCCAACTTTCTAGGCGAGAACTTATCTTGTGCGTGCCATATGATGATATCGGCGTCTGATCCGATTTGTATTGCACCCTTGCGTGGATAGAGGCCATACAATTTCGCTGGGTTCTCAGACGTGAGTTCGACAAACCTCTTTACATCAATGCACCGACGCTTGAGGACACCTTCAGAGAAGAGCAAGGGTATCCGGGTCTCAACTCCAGGAAGACCGTTGGGTATTTTTGTAAAGCTGAATGATGGTCAGCCCTAACCAGGTACATATTGCTCACTCAGAACTTACACTCCTTGAACCTCGCCACTTTTGCTGTGTGAATGACCCAACTTCTTCCCCCTGTTGTCATTGAACCTTAGCTGATGTGAGTTAAATCTCTCTACAAGGCGCGATAGATAGCAGGTGCTTTCTTACCGATATGGGCAGTGGTCTGATGAGAATATGGTAAATGTACCGTTGATGATTCCTCTCCATATTTCCTCAATATCCTTTGGGTCGCTGCGCAACGGGGGCGAGCAGATGAACTTGGCACCACAGAAATCATCCCTGTCGAGATTCTCTTTACCTAATAATAGGTACTGAGGACATGTCTCGGCAAATACTGGCCTTAATAATGATTGGGCCTTGCGAATAACATCCATCGATTGTCGAACAGAGACATGTACGATGAGCATCGGTGTATCCATGACAGAGGAAAATGTAATAGCGCGATTGACGGCTTCGGCCTCAGCCTCTGGAGGATGTGCTATCGCCTTGAACCTCGGGTCCGTAAGTCCTTGGGCCTCTAAATGCTCAGTGAAGAAATCCACAAGATCCCCATTCTCTGCGTGCACTAGTGCCACCATTCCTAGCTCCCGTGCCTTCTGTAGTGCTGAGAGTACCTGACGATCCGAAATCCTCATGTGCTTGTATGTGAGGAATAGCTTCATGCTCATTATACCAGACTGCGCAAGCTCTGGAAGTTCTTGTTCTAGCACTTGTGCAGTGGGATCGGTGATGATGGCATGGAACCCGTAGTCGGCATATGAGCCTTGCTCGTTGACGAGTTGATGGTATTTGCCAACTTGCTCTTTCAAGGACTGGCCCCGAGATTGCTCTGCAAATAGGATGACTGTCGTCGTGCCTCCGGCAATTGCACTCCGAGTCCCAGTGTCGACTACATGTCGGAGTTAGTGGAAAGTACAACATACGAGGAGGAAGAGAGCATGTGTACCTGTATCGGCACTAGTATAGCCTGCTTCTTTAGCTCTGGGCGAACGATCCTGAGACAGGTGGACATGGCCATCAACCCCGCCTGGAGTCACAATGGCTCCATTGCAGTCAATTGTTTGCGTGTCTTCGGTTGCAACGAGGCCTACGCCCAGGGAGACAATAACCCCTCGTTTGATGCCTATATCGCAAATGAAGGCGCCATTGACGTGGGCATTGCGCAGGATGGTATCAAATTCTTGCATAATTTCTGTGCGCCTTTGGTGAAATAAACCCTAGATGTTTGCGAAAGGAGTATGGTGATAACTGATGATAGGAAGCTTGACATTCGCAAAGCGGAAAGGAGCTCAATTCGAGCTGAATGATCCGTATGCACAGATGAGAGTGGTCAAGAACTAACAAAATGTTTTATTTACCCTTGTTTTTATGACTGGCTGAAGATAAATGCTTCGGAATGGTCCGCATTCGAGCTACAGCATCCTTAGCGCCTCGGGTCAATCCGTCATATCGCTATCTTGAGAGATAATCTGTAACGCCACTCTAGGGCTGGTCTTTGCTGATAGCGATATGGCCGTTCCGACAGATAGCGAGTTGCACAAATCATCCAATCTACCGCAACACTGGTGATACTCAACTTAGTGTGGCCTTGCTGATATGTTGAATCACAAGCCACATACCCTTAGACTTGTATAAGTTGCAGCATGCACCTCACTCAGCTGAAAAGAATCTGACAAGCGGCAAGTGGCTACCGAATCAATCACCTCTCGTCTGATCCATTATGAAGATGCCAACAGTTCCCCGTTCGAAGGCTGAGTGGGAGGCAGTGCTGACTACAAACTCTGCGGATGGAACCAAGTCTTCGCCTTGGATTAACAAGGATCTCGCGCCTACTCCGCCGAATGCAAGGACATGGTCCTGGTACGTGTCATGTCGAAGACGAGAATTTGTACAATTCGCTAATATTTGAGCCAGGATCTCACTCAGCAGTTATTGGTGGGGTGTAAGCCAGCATCCATTCGTGCCGTATTGTTGATTCATATCGCTAATTTTCTGCGCGACCGTCTAGAACGCGTTCAACGCAAGTCAATGGTCAAACGGCGCGAGTTTGATCGCTGTCGGCCTTAACTGGCATCAAGCTCTGATTGCATGCATCATAGTAGGAGTGATAAGACCATGACCGAAGAGCAACAGCTAACCTCGAACCAGGCCAACTTGATTTCATCTTCTGTTGCTCTTGCTCTTGGTCGTCCAGGCGCAAGGTACCATGTTGGCTACCCCGTCCTAGCTCGAAGTGTCTTCGGAATGTTAGTCATCATATTCACTTCGAATTGAGACCTCACATGATAGGATTACTAACGAAAAGTGTAGGTATGGCCAGTTCTTTTTCGTTTGGATCCGAGCCGTGGTGGCTACTATTTGGTAAGATAGACCCTTAACAATTGAGCTAAGAGAAAGGATGCTTAATACTGACGACATTACAGGTTTGGAGTCCAGTCATACTTCGGGTCCCAGCTATTCAGCGTCCTCCTGAGATGCGTCTTTGGAGAATCCTGGTGGAACATGACAAACCACTTGCCTGCCAGCGCTGGCATCACGTCTAGGGATCTTCTGGCCTTCTTCTTGTTCTGGATCATTGAGATGCCCTTTTTGGCAGTCCACCCACGCAAGATCAAGTTTTTGTTCGCGGTTCGTACACTATGTTAGACCTTTACTCTCGTGTTCCGCCTAACAAATCCTAGGCCGAGTCCATAATCTGCCCTCTAGCCTGTATCGGTGTCTTCTCCTGGTCTGTTCATTATGGAGGAGGAATTCGTATGAATTCTCTTTCCTCAACCACGGAAGTAAAGGGAGGAGCCCTCGGATGGGCAATGCTTAACGGAATAAACAGCTGCTTGGGCGTTACGTCTGCGCTGCTAGTCAATGTGAGTTTGAAAGGATCCATTAACATCTTTGAGAGCTCTGGGGGTTAACTAAAAAACAATGCAGCAACCCGACCTTACTCGGTACACGCGCAGGCCCAAGGATGCTGGCTGGAGACAATCATCGTCCATCTTCCTCAGCAAGACGCTGATTTCTTTTTTGGTATTGGTGCTACAGCTGCAGTGCAAGGGAAGTTCGGTAACGCATACTGGAACCAGTGGGATCTTCTCAACGCAATCCTTGATCGATTTTGGAGTCCAGCAGCTCGAGCTGGATGCTTCTTTGCCTCGTTCGGCTTTGCGTTGTCGGTATTGGGCGTGAACATTGGCTGTAACGCTATTCCCTCTGGTGAGATTGGACTTCCCTAGGATGATACTTGAGAATTCTAACACATACTTCAGGAGCCGATGTCACGGGTCTGGTACCAAAAGTGTTTACAATTGTCCGGGGGCAGATTTGTTGCGGAATCTTATCCCTCGCCATTGTGCCGTGGAAGCTCCTGAGTAAGCCTCTAAATCCCTTGAATGCTCATATCAGACGCTGACAAATCCACCTTTTCTATAGCCTCTGGATCGGCCTTCTTAATATTTCTCGGCAGTTACAATTGTTTCATTTCCCCTATCTGTGCCGTAAGCTTTCTTCCGCCTCGACACCCCAGGGTCTCAAGAAACTAACATACTCAGATCATTATCGTCGACTACTTCTTCGTCAAACGTGGAAATATCCATACTCCGTCGCTATTTAACCCGTCCAACGGCTCACTGTACTTTTACACTGGTGGTTGGAATCTGAAGGCACTCGGATGTTGGGTTTGCTCAGCAGTATTCGGTATCCCAGGGCTTATTGGAGCTTATCATCCAACCTGGGTCTCTATGGCTGCGACTCACATATACCAGACAGGTTGGGTTATCTGCTTTTCTGCAGCCGCAGCATTCTACTATGCTGTGAACTTTGTCTTCCCAGCTGAAGTCCTTCCACACGGTCAGGCAACTTCCGGCCTTACCTTTGAGCATTTGGCAGATAGTGAGGGATATCTGGAAGGTGACAATGTTGTGGAATTACCACCTTTGGGTATACAGCCGGAGGACTCTGTATGTTCGGGCCACGAGAGCAGTACCGCAAAGGAAACTTCAGGTGTAGGTATTATGGGGGTGTAAGGGCTCCGACAATTTGTTACACAAGACTTGAGGCTCTTCGGGTTTAGTTTATCTTATCGCGCTAATGTTGAACCCTTTTATGAGATACGTACTTCTACTATAGTGATATTATGAAAAGCTTATGCTATGTTTGTAAAGACACAAGGCTGTGTACTAAATGAAATCACTACTCTCTTTAACTGTGCCTATGTAAAGATACTAAAACAGTTCTATATAGGTATTACGATGTAATCTCCTGAGGCAGCCGCGGAACCCGAGAGTTACGTGTCAGATCTTACTGAGCGGAATATTGCCAGCACGAGGATGCGTAGAACAGGAAACCGGCTTCTGTGCGCTCTGGTTAGTCGCGATCGCCTGGAACGTACTCTCATGGGGGTTCTGCGTGAGGAGGAGTTTTTGTCAGAACACGAAATTCGCTCCCTATCCGAACATCACCGGGGACCATCTGTACTGTGTGACATCCTATGGAAAGCAGTTCAAAGTCACCTACGAGCCAGGCGAGTCGGTAAAATCAAGTGGCGGGGCCCCATCTGGATGACGATCAAGGTTCCTGTAACACCAAGGACTTTCGATGTGATAAAACGAATATATTATGTCAGACAGTGGTCTTTTGACAAACCGACCAGCCTCGAACAAGTATTCAGGTCCACGTGCATCAAGGACTCAGATACCCATGAGCAATAGTAGCCATCCATCAATTTATTCACACAAAGTTCCTCCCCGGATGACATCAGGCACTCCAATGTTCATCTCCGGTAAGTAGTAGCACTAACCGTCTAGGGACCGCTAGGCTCACCGGCCGAGGTATCGAGCCACCTGTCGCCAATGGCGCGAACATACTGGCGTCCAAACACGCAGTAATAGTTTCCCCGCCTGTTCTGTGCATTGGGTGACCAGATAATGATGTGCCCGCCGACAGGCTGCCATGAATTGGTACACGAGTTGTAGATACCCTGTTGGACAGTATAGGCCGTCTGGGCCTGCTTCTTCCAAACGGCGAACCAATCTCGAGGGTTACCCCAACACTCGTAATTGTTACCAGTGTCGATAGTCTGGACAACACTGAAACCGGCACTGATCCATGAGACAGCGGCGTTGGCGCTCCAGCCAATCGAAAAGGACCGCGACTCGAATCTACCTGCAACGCATTGATTGTTTGCGGGGCACTCCATGGCTTCCTATATAATTTATCAGTATAGAATTTTGAAACAGAACGACAAGACACTGTTAGACCTACACTGAGCTGGATATGCAATGGATTCTGGTGGGGATTGCCGTTGCCGACCGGACGGGTTTGGGTAACCCAATTACCACAGCCCGCCTGGCGCTTAGAGAGGCCGGCCGCCTTGACAGCATCGTCAATCTCTTTCTGAGACAGCTCGGGGACTTGACTCAGTACGTCAGAAGGGATCTCCCCGTCGACCTTGGCCTCGAAGACGTCCATGGCTTTGGCGACTCCGAGAGACCCATCGGGGAAGCACTCTCGTAAGGATCGCTTGGCAAGAGGCTTGAGGTCCGCAACAAGTCCCTTGACAGGCACGACGCAGTTAACAACGAGCTCGTCCTCAGCAGAAATTCGACCGCAGGCAATGGATCCAGCGTCGCCGTCCCCGATGCGGTAAGTATTGTCACCGACTGTCACGTTGCCAGCGCCGTTCTCGCTCACAGAGAATGAGATGGCGTGCTTGACAAAAGCACCATCGGTGAGAGAGTTGGTGCACGACTTGCCTAGGACCTCGGTCTGCTCGTTGTTCCAGACGGTGATGGCCGACTTGGAGTTGACGAGGTCGCGCTCAAAGACCATGTGGAGGTTCTGCTCCGCAGCAGAAGCTGTGAGGACGAGTGGCGCGGTGACCAGGCTGAGCTTGGTGAACTTCATGTTGGACGATCGGAAAGCGAGGGGATGAAAGGCTGGGAGATAGGAGAGAGATGCCTTGGGATGATAAAAAAGTCTTTCCTGAGCGGGAAAACATCACTTCTTATAAATTTCGTTCAACCGTTCAGTCGTTCGTAGTCCTGTAGTCTCTCCCTTTTCTGTATAGGTATGACTTTGTCGCCGAATCACCGGTCGCCAAAAGGCGTATCCGTGGTCGGATGAGTTGTTTTCCACGATGACCTTCCGACTCTGACTATAGTATTCTGTAATGACGGTTCTTTGTAGTATTGGGGGCCAATTGAGTAGAACCTTGACTCGTATTTACGCAATGAGAAATCCACAAAGATCTAGACAACGTCACGAGGTGGTCCTGCTTGTGGATGCTATTGACTGACCGCTGGGTCTTGACACATAAGTACGACTGTGCGAGGCATTTGATATCCCAATAGAGCAGGTTCTTTAACAATGCTTAAAGATGTTACCCGAAACTATTCTACGGTCTTGGCGTCTGCGGTCATGAGACCAGATGGACAAGGTTCATTACTACCAAGGTCTTGGCAATCTAGATCTAGATTTGTCCAAGTCAGCGAGTAGATTAGATAAGGTCGCGTAGATTAAAACCCCGTTAGCGATAAGAAATAACTCAGTCTAATTGGACAACTCAAATTTAAGATTCTTCCAAGACGGGTAGTAAACCTAACCATGTCGACGTCGCCAGCCTGTTTAAACGGAGTGCGTCCGAGAGGTCCTAATGTAATGGTTTATGTAGCTCTAAAGTATACTTCTAGATCAGATTGATGCACTTATAAGCGAACTATCATTGTCTGCTTCTGCCACACGAGTATCCACGAACCCTTTTTTGTTATTATCCTCTTTATCTCCCGTTGAATTAGACACTACATTGCCCAATAAACAGGACAGTATTTGCCAACAGCTCCTTTATTTTCTACATTCGTTTTCGCATTACAGAGTAGAACTAAATGGTATTTCTCTTGTTTGTATAAAGATAACACTCTGGCTTATTGGCTTGGCTAACTTTAATAAAACATTGAGTATATAGAAATAAAGTCCATACCGTTGCAGTTTTGTTCCTGGCTAATGTGAGAGAGGATCCTGTTGTCTTATGTATATAAAGAGCAAAAAGGTGTCTGCATGAGTTTTCTTGTCTCTTGTCTATGCTTAAAATTAGTAAAAAGCTTATCTCGTTAAGTTTACAGAGCTGGGTTAATGCAAGGCAGGGAAAACATCCTTTATATTAATTAGTCTAGCTAAAAATAGTATATGTAAAAGAGAGAATTAAAATAAGTTAAGTATTTTTTTATTATAATTTAATATCTTTTTTAAGTACGTTTAAGGTACCCTAGAGAGTAGTCTATAGCGTTAACCCTTTATAGACTAGTTAAAATACTTTCTTACTGGCTATTACGTCAGCACAATTAGTCCTTCTATTTATAGGTAGCACCAGTTCAGCTTACATTTTCCAAAGGCAAAGATTAAACAGAGCAAAATGTCATCTCAAGGGGAACAAATTCCCAGTCAGCTTTCGCTGCAAGATCAACAAAGAATACGGCAGCAACAAATACATGCAATTGCGATGGCACAAAAGCAGGCAGAGATGCAGCAACAAACTGCACAGCAAATGGGGGCCGGGAGTCAGAAGGGATACCAGCAGATGGGAATGAGCCAACCTTACAACGACATTCCTGCAACTGATCCAAGCGACATACATATTCTCACTGGACGAGGAGTCAGTGTACCCGACTTTGTTGAATTTTTGTGTACCTGCCGAGAGGGTGATTTATCTACTCTCGAGTCAATTGTAGCCTCTCAGACCCGCTCGCCGCTCTTCCTTCACCATGGCTTGCTTGATGCCATAAAGAACGGCAAAGTCGAAATTGTACGCTATCTTCTCCAGTCTGGAACACCGATTTCGCGAAACACCCCAGAAACTATTCTCAGAGCCCCAGCAGATCAACAAATTGCGTTACTTCAGCTTCTTACTGAACACGGCTGGACAGTCAATTCACCAGAGCGCCTCCTCCCTAGGCTCATTCAGACAAACAACGAACCACTTCTTGATTGGTTTTTGGAGCATGGTGCAGATCCCAACATTGGCGGTCCTGAAGGAGATCCATACCAAGCTCTCAGGCTAGCAGCTTCACAGGGGACTGTTAGATTGGTACAGAAACTTCTTGAAGGCGGGGCCAAGATGACCAGCAATGGTTTGGGGCTATTCTATGCTGCGGGTGCTTGCCCTGCTGGCTCTATTCCCCATGCAGGACTCGTTCAACCCAGCGCTGAGTTTGACAAGTCCAGAATACCGGTTATGGCACTGTTGGTAGAGAATGGCGCTAGGGTAAATGACAAACTTGAGACACAACACATGACAGCGCAATACCCGATCGTAAATGCAGTCATGGCCGGTGCTATTGAGAGGGTCAAGTGGCTTTTGAGCCAGGGCGCAGATCCTGATCTGAAGGGGCAGTACGGGAGCGCCAGAGACTATGCCAAGTTTAGGTCGAGCGATGAAATGAAACAAGTGCTGGGAGTGAGCGATACATAGGACCCCATAAGGATCGGGATTTAAATTGCAAGGTGGATCTACTTTTATCGATTGTTTAAAAACCTGCTCATGCATGCATGAATGTGCTGACAGGATTGAGGATTTGCTGATTGCAATCTTGCGTTATTACGCAGCCCGAGAGTCAGCCTTGATCTGTTAAAAGTGGTAAGGGTAGTGCAAGGATGGGACGGGTAGCTTATGGGCCGCCCTAACCGGTAGGATTCACCAGCTGGTACTCCGTAATCTCTGGTCATTTTGGGCCCCAAAATTCGGGGGCTGTGGACCAGGCTTAGGTGAGACGGCAGTTGTTTAGCGGATTGAGACACGAGATGGGATTCTAATGCAAACATCTGTTTATCAGTCCTTGCGATAAAGACGAAATTTGCTTTTAAGAAACAAAATAAAAAAATAACTTCTACAAGATAGAGATGGGTAGGCCAACAAAATATCAGGTGATTATAATCACTTGTGTACGCGATAGAATAAGCTTTCTGTTCTCCATTTCCTTGTTTATCGTTTATCTCGAGGTTGAGGAACATTTTTCTGAAACACGGAAGGATCTGCTAAGCGCGGCAGGCTCCAGGGGTGTTGCGTACTATAACCAATCAACGCCACTAATTGTTCCGCACTGGTAGCTTGGGGGGAACGTTAATTATAGCAGGCGTCAGCACTAATGCAAATGGGATTAGGGCTGTACCTGTGTCGATGCAACCCCAATCACAACAACCCTGTGCAGCAATGAAAGGGCATATTCCGATCGGCCAAGTTTTGCCAACTGACAATTGATATATAGAATGCTTTCTGCGGGACACTTTCGTTCAGCTTTCATTTGCTATAGACTCGGAGTTTCTTTCATACTCTGGTTTGGTATAGTCGTTCTTTTTTTCCTGTGTCATTCATTTACGCCAAGATGCGTGCCACATTCTTTGCCCTGGCGGCACTGCCATTCTGCGCAATTGCTCAAGACCCGGTGCCTGAAGTTGCGCCTACTACTGCCACTACTATATCTGAAGCCTTCATTCCACCAGTGATTGACACGTCCACCGACATTCCCGTTGGCCTAAACCCTACCACTACCGATGCTATCGTTGTTCCTCAGTCGACGACGGAAGCCGTTCAGGAGAACCCTGAGCCAACTACTCAACCTGCTCCTGTTGTTCAGGATACAACGACTGCCCAGGCTGTCGTCCAAGACACTACTTCCCAGGCACCACCTCTTGTCCAAGATACAACAACAGGTCCTGTGCCTGTCATTGACACCACCCAGCCCATTGCTCAAGAAAGTACAACTGAGCCCATTGTTCAAGACCCAACTACTGAACTTCCAATTGTCGAGGACACAACCTCACAACAAGTACCTCCTGTCCAGGACACAACAACGGAGCTGCCGCCTCCGGTTGACCCTACCACCACATGGCTTCCCGTAGTGGATACCACCAACCAGCCCATCATCCAGACTCCTGGTTCCTCACAAGAACCAGTTGGTCAGGACACCACCACGGATGTGCAGGTGCCTGTTGTGCCTACAACAACATCAGACGCCGTTCCCGGCGTTACCACCGAGACCAACAACCCTCTTCCAGACACCACAACTCAACAACAGCCAGTCATTGACACTACCACCACTGGTGCTCCACCCGCTGAGACTACCAGTGCGCAGGTGCCTGTACAGGACACTACAACAACGGCTGCTGAGCAGCCTGCCCAGACCACCACTCAGCACCAAGACCCTGAGCCTACCACTGAAGAGTCCAAGCCCACCAGTAAGGATGACGGTGAGCCTGTCATCACCCAGCCCCCAGCCCAGACAACCGTCGCTCCTGAAGTGGCCACACCTAGCGTCTCCTCCGTCTCCTCTCAGGTCGCCGCTCTGATCCCCATCATCAACAAATGGACTGAAGACCCTGAGTCTCTCACAGATGAGACTAACAAGGAGGTCGAGGACACCCACGACGACATCATCGCTGTTATCGTGTCTCTGGGCGGCAAGCCCGATGTTGGCTGTAACAAGAAGCGAGGCCTGCTTGGACCTATTGGTGACATCATCAACAAGCTCGCTTGTATGGCTCAAGACCTTACCAACATCTCGGGCAGCATCATTGCTGGTAATGTGCCTGCTGTCACCAGTGTTGTTCCCCAAGTACAGAGCCAGAATGATGACCTGACTGAGGAGGATGAGGACAACCAGAGTAAGGAGGAGCAGAGCAAAGAAGAGTCTACCAAGCAAGAGGAGACGACCAAGAAGGAGTCTACTACAGAGGCTCCTACAACCACCGAAGCCCCCACTTCAACGGAGGAGTCTACGACCACTGAAGCTACCACAACGACTACTGGCATTCAACCACCTTGTGGTGCCGATACTTGTGGTGGTGGTAGCGGTGGCGGTTCTTGTCCTGTAGGATCTGGAGGGTCAAGAGGAGGGCAGATGGGCGGCGCGGCTGGCGAAGTCAACTGCAATGACCTCTCAACAACTACCATTGACGGGCCCCTCCCTACCGACCCCTCACAGTCCATTGACTTCGGTGACGATCCCTTTACGGCTCCTACTGCCCGTGCCGAGTCTGCATCCTCACCTTCCAAGCGTGATATGGAGCTAGGAGCTCGAGCATTCAACGATGACATGTCTCCTAATCCTTTCTATGTTGCCTCCCTCACGCCCATTTGGGTGGATCAGACTGGGGCCACAGCTGGACACTGGTTTGGTGCTCCCTCTTTTGCTGGTAAAGGCTCTGCAGGAGTCAACGGCATCTATGGCTGTACCTCCGTCATTGTCGTGTCTGACCTGGGTGTCTATGTGTCTCATATCTGGGAGAATCCTGTCTTTATTGATAACTTCGGAACTCCTACGCCCGACGACCAGTTCCAGACCAATACCTTCAATGCCCTTCGTGACGGAACTATCGATGCCAACGCTGAAAGTATTGCTGGTTATGTCGGTACAGACCAAGCCCCTGGTGTCCTGAATTCCATATTTCATCCCAGGGTTTTCGTCGTCACTCCCTTCACCACCGACTATGATCGTAGCATTGGTGTCACCACTAATTTGCGCTACGAGGCTCGTGCAAACTACTTAGCGACTGCAGTCTCTGGTATTGTCCCCGGATCTGACTCAACCGTTCTCGGTTACACACGAGTTGGTGAAGTAGAATCCAAGGAGCAGTACGGAACGTGGGGTCGCGCTATCGTTGAGTATGATATGCTTGAAGAGATCGTCTTTGGCAACGATGGCGCTATGACGGGTGATTTTATGGGCCGATGGAGGCTTTGGGTCGAGGACCAGCTGGTCACTTCGCACAAGTTTCTCGTCTTCCCTGATCCTATTGCCGCCCCTGAAACTACACCCGCTGCTACACCTGCTGCCGGTCTGCGAAAGCGTGCCGACGAGGAGGCTGCCAGCAAGTGCTTGATCCGTGGTGGCTCCACTGGTACGACCTCGGCTGGACCCTCCTCTACAGACAATGCTGCTACAACAGCTGATGCCACTTCCGCTGCCGAGACTTCAGCAGTCCCTACCACAGAGGTTAGGACTTCTGAGGGTGTTGAGACAACCACTGCTGAAGAGAACCTAACCATTACCGACGAGAAGACTACCGAGGCTGTAGGAACAACCACCAGCGAGGATAAGACTGTCGAGGCCACAACAACTCAACCTGACGCTGTCTTGACAACCTCTACTCCAAGCACCTTTATCACTACTACCAGACCCTCATCCGATGTCATCACATCTGCGGTTACATCTGGTGCAGCAACAACTAGTGAGGAAGTCCGCACCTATTATCCCTGCAACATCTTCGGCGGACCTCGCGTCGCCACGCCATACTGTCAATGCAGCACCACAGTCTCTGGCAAGCAATACGTCACTTCAGCCTCTCTGATAGATAACAGCTGCGTGGACTACACTTCATATCCTTCACCAGTTGTCCCCATCACTGAAGCCCCAGCTACCCAAGCCCCGGTACAAACTCCATTCACTGAGACCAACGACGGCACCGTCTTGGTATATACAGCTTACACTCTGGACTACTTCATGGCTTATACTGTCCACGTCACAGCGACACGCGGTTATGGTGTGCCATCAACTCTTTCCACGCCTGTACCTACTCAAACTGCTGTTGACAACGACGGCAGCGGTCAGTGTGGAACATCTGATAGCCTGTCGAAGAAGGGCTTGGGTGAGGCCTGTGATAGGGCTATCAATGAGTTCGACGCCGATACCGTGTACAAGGGTTATACGACGCGTTATAGTCGGTCTAACAAGGGTATCCTGATGGCTGCCTCGTTTGGTCAAGCTGCTTGCATTGCCAAGTTTCAGTGTGATGACTATGGTATTGGAATGAAGGGTAGTGATATCATTGCAGCTCGCGAGAACGCGAAGCAGAACGATGGTATTTGGATTTGTGGACATATACGCCTGTCCAACTCATGCAGTGTTGTTATGGACTACTGCACAAACTGTAACAACAGCGGTTAGGGTTTTACTTTCTTCTTGGTTATCAAATTTAGAACTTTCTCTTATAGATCAATTTACCATTCTGAACAATATTTAGCGTAACCCGCAGCATCACTGTATAGCTGCTATTGCCCTAGTCGCTGTGTCACCAATGACAGAATGGCCAATCTCGTTCACCGTTACCGTAGCCACTTTATCGGTAACCCTAGGGGTTATTGCCTCCCTAATAGTCTCTGGAATCGCAGTGACAATAGCGCCTCGGCCACCAACATCCTCTGACAAACCATACTTCCTGAGCTTGGCTGGTCGACCGGCAATCAAAGCCAGGATGAATTCGAATGGGAATCCCCGCAGAAGTGTATCATCAGCAGACTCCTGCTGTAGGTACTCAGCAGCCAGTTCGTTTAATTGATCGAAGAAGAGGACTCGCTCATAGGGTAATTCTAGGACATGGAACAAATGCTCCCCCTTCTCAGCAAGTCTGTCTACCTCCCAAGTCTCTTGAGCTTCTCTACTCGGGAGTTGAATCTTTCCAGACCAGTAAAGGGCGACCAAGAAGGCAGACTTCTCCCACGTGAGCCACGTCAAGGACGCGTTGACCACGCCGACAAAGGCGATGGTGTTGGGGTTGTGTATGTCGAAAATGTGCTGATACAGGCCAGGCACGCGATGGCCACCAGGACCTACGGGCGGGCGGACATTGGAGAGGAAGGGGTAGGTGTAGAAGTATCCCGTCGCAAAGACTACTACGTCGATGCCTCGTAAGACAGACCCGTCGTGTAGATGAATGGCGTCTTCGGTGAAATGGTCAATTGTAGTCACGAGCTTGACGCCAGCCCGATCGAACACGTTGGGATAACGTGGGTGAGGCGTTCTCTGGGACACATGAATATCGCCCTTGACATAAGACAAAGATTGAAGAACGATATCGATGGAGCTCTCGCTGGTACCGATCACAAGAATGCTCTTGTCTTCGAATTCCTTCCCCGATCGCCATGTGGACGCATGTTGCCGGCCTCCTTTCCAGACCTCGAGGCCGGGGATCTCGGGTACTCGGGGGACGTTGTTGTGGCCCGTGGCAACGACGAGATGATCAAAGTCCTCTTCATACCAAGTGTCTGTTCCTTCAGCATTCTCCTGACGTAAGAGCAGCCTCACGCCACCTTGAGGAATATGCTGGACATCTTCAACCGTTGTGCTGAATCGCGTAATGGAGCTGTACTTTTGAGTAGCCTTGGCGACAAATTCTGTGACTTCAGAGACGCTCAGGTAGTGGTCGTTATTGGCCGGGTGTGGAAGGTTGAAGTCTGTGGCGCCTCCCATCACCTTGTAAGGGATGTTGGCTTCAAGCGACTCATAAATGGGAGACGAGAGGAAGCGCTGACGGGTCGAGCGCGGCAGATCTAGTGGAAAGGGGCCCTTAGGGCGTGGTAGAGGTGGATTGATGTCTGAAGGATCTGCAGCTGGAAACTGGGGAACAGTTGTGGATGCAGTATCGTACACCCAGACGCCGCCAGGGACCTTCTTACGCTCGAATATCTGGAGTTCGAAGCCACCAAGCCGTTGAAAAGCAGCTGCCGTGACGCTACCACTAATCCCAGCACCGATAATAGCAACCCGCTTGGCAGATTTCTCCTTGCTGCTTATTGCCTGGCTGTTGTTGCCATCTATTCTGGCTGCTTGGGCTTCCTCTCTAGTAGGCTTACCACTGATGGGAGGCTGAGATGCATTTCTCTTGTTCGCTTCAAAGTTACTGTATGAGGTGTATCCTTCCGCGCCATGGGTATAGAAAGTGTCACGATCGTACGGACTGAGTGGTTGTCCTAGACGAAGACGTTGGACAAGGTCGGGGTTCGAAATGAAGCGCCGGCCGTATGAGATAGCGTCGGCCAGGTCGTCTTGCACTGTTAGAATGCCAGACGCAGCAGTGTAGCCTCCGTTGCCGATGAGTACAGTAGGTGTGTGATGTGGGTTCGAAGGAGCCGTGTCCCTCAGAAGACGACGGAACGGTCGAGGAGAGACATCCTCTGGGGCAATTCCTTTGGCCACGAGACGTGCGAGGTTCTCAGCAATGCCCAGGTTGCGCGATACACGGCCCTCGCCGACATGCAAGTATGCTACACCCCGCAAAGCGAGCTCCCGACCTAGATGGAGTATCTGCTCCAGGGGTTGTGAACCGTCCGTTTCATGGAAGCTGGTCGCCATAGATTAGCCGAGGAAGGGTGAGGACAGGGATCATAGGGCGAACGTACTTAGAGAAGGGGCTCACTCTGACTCCCAGACGCTGATAACCTACTACTTCTGCGACAGAATCGACCACTTCCAGAGGGAAGCGACTCCTGTTCTCGACGGATCCTCCATATTGATCATCGCGTTGGTTGATATTGTCGTGTAAGAACTGGTCCAAGAGGAAGCCATTTCCGGAAAGAATCTAGCGAGCACCGTTAGCAAGCCTCGATGTTA
Source organism: Fusarium fracticaudum (assembly GCA_003353625.1). Classification (NCBI taxonomy): domain Eukaryota; kingdom Fungi; phylum Ascomycota; class Sordariomycetes; order Hypocreales; family Nectriaceae; genus Fusarium; species Fusarium fracticaudum. The sequence goes on from PDNT01000007.1 coordinate 3,119,550, forward strand.
CTATATGTCATCAGTGGGTAGGGGGGTTTGTCATATACCTCGACTCCATCGGCTCCAGCTTCAACTGCAAGGGCGGCAGCGCGCTTGAAGTCATCCACAATTCCCTGGACCTCCTCCAATGTCAACGCATGTGGGACCCCAAATGGTTCTCCGGAATGAGTATTCACCCCGGTCTCAGCCACAGCCGAAGAAGATACCGGAAGGTAGCCGTAAGAAGGGGGTCCCAAACCAGCCTCCTTATGGGCGTGCTTGACAAGGCCTGGCGAAGTGCAGCGACCTACGTGTGTGAGCTGTTGGAACCAGAATCCACCTTTCTTGTGAACCGCTTGAACGATATCAGCAATGGCATCCTTATGCTCGTCTGTCTCAAGACTTGCCGACCAAGGCCAGGCCTTGGATTTGAGCGAGACACCAGTGGCTTGAGAGATCATGAGTGCTCCTGCAGTGGTGCGCTGCTCGAAGTACTTGACAGCCAACGGGCTTTCGGTGGAATGGGCAGCGCGAGATCGTCCCAGAGCCGCGTGAACCACTCGGTGCTGCAGTGTCAGGTCACCGACCTTCAGTGGGGTAAACACTTTGGCATTCTCGGTGTCGAAGTCAGCGGGAAGCGGTTCGGCATCGTCATCGACATCTGTAAAGCCAGTGGTTGGACCGCGGGCGTTCGCCTTGGCGACAAGGGCAACGAGGTCATCTGCAGGTGCCATTGTTCCGAGATGATTAATACTAATAGTCGTGATGGCTTCTATTTGCAAAAGAAGTAGAGCCCTATTTTGCGACGAATAAGAAAGAGTAGTCACATCGTGACATATTATATACCTTTTTACCTACTCTTCGTTTCTAACTACGACGCATGTCTTAAGAATCCCAGATTGGTAATCGAGCGATTGTACTTGTGAAGAACCAGTCCGACATACGGCGAGGTATTACTGCTATAATTGCACCATATAGCCTTAAATGACAATCAGACCTAAATAGCGGAATTCGAATTAACCAAGACATCAATACCTCGTCTAACTATCGGTATCGGTTAAAAAATCGCTTTATCTTGATCAGTGTAGAGAAATGATTAGTAAATAAAACTAGCACGGTCGGGCTGCGTGACATAATTTCTCAGGCGCTATGGCCCGGCTTTGGGATGGGGATTAGTGAACAACCCCGGTGCCTCTCGGGTCGGTGATAAATGGCTGGAAGGACTGTGCGACGACAAGACCGCCGAGGTCGGACGGAGTGAATTGTGTGATGGTCAATAGAAAAGGCGTAACAGCCTGTAGCGTTTGCAGTCCACGAGTAGAACCTGGCCGTTGCCCATCTCATGTTAACGCATCCACTCTGCTCAACCTTGAAAGGCAAGATCGAAACCTCTGCGATGATGGGAGCGTTGGCCGACAGATTGCGCAATTCTGAAGGGGTTAGATGATAGTGGCTTATTGTCAGAGTCGTGTCTATAAAGACTCTCTTGTCATGAGACATATTTCTCAGGCATGAACTATCCTTGCCATCGAGACAGCAGCTCATTTCAACTCCTTAATTTACATCTTCAAGATTCAATCGCAATTCAAGAAATGGCAGCAGAATTGGCCCAGGAAAAGCAGTTGGCGGAGATAGTGGCAGCTTCGACTCCACCTACCAAAGTTGACGGCGAAATATTCGGTGTTGCTGTCAAAAGTATTAAAGCTACAGATGGGGTGCATGTGAAATTAGCTAACATCTTGCATAGATCTCAAAGACGCTGATCCTTCAGATGACATTGGTCGTCAGTACTATTTGCAAACCAGGGATGAAGAGATATCCGACACGGAGAAAAATCGCGTTCGCAGAAAGATCGACCTCTATCTTCTTCCGTGAGTGCTACCATCTTATCTGACTCACCGAATCTCGGCAGTCGCTGACGACCCCACGGAATGATGATGGTTACCGGGTTCCTACAGTATCTCGACAAGTCTACGATCAACTACTCTGCCAATTACGGTTTGAGGGAGAGCCTCAACATGCAGGGAACTGACTATTCCTGGGCCAGCTCCATCTTCTACTTTGGCTTCTTGTTCTGGCAGTACCCTTCACTTCTGCTTCTCCAGAGATTTTCTCTTGGCAAATACTTTGCTTCCCAGGTGTTGGGATGGGGCGTTCTCACGTTCCTAATGGCTGCCTCGTCCAACTTCGGAGGGTTTGCTGCACTGCGCTTCTTGCTCGGAGCTGCCGAATCTATTCAGCTTGCAGCCTTCTTCATTATCACCAACATGTGGTACACACGCGAGGAACAGCCCATCCGTCTGATGGCATGGTACGGAATGAGCCCCATCGCCATCATCGTCGGGTCGTTGTTTGCATATGGTATAGGTCACATAGACTCCAACATTGGGCTCTGGAGGTTTCCTTTCATTATCTGCGGAGCCATTTCAGTTGTATGGGCTGTGATTCTATGGTTTGCCTTGCCTTCTAATCCCGCTAGCGCCTGGTTTCTCGATGAACGCGAGCGCATTATCGCCCTTCGGAGAATGGAAGATGCCAAGACCGGCGTGGAGTCGAAGAAGTTCAAAATGGATCAGGCTATTGAAGCTCTTCTAGATCCCAAGGTCTGGCTTGCTGGCCTTTCCACAGGGGCAGGAAACATTCTCAACGGCATCGGTCTGGTACGTTCCCTCAACTTCTCTCTAGTTCGCATTATGAGTGTAGATTAACATCGACCTTTATCTAGTTCCAAAGCCTCGTCATCAGAGGTTTCGGCTTCACACCCTTACAAACCGCCCTTTTGCAGGTCCCTACCGGTGTCATCGAGATCATAGGTCTTGTAGTATTTTGTACTCTCGCATCGCGCATCCGAAACTCGAGGCTGGCACTTGCTAGTCTGGCCAATGCTTTGGCCATTGTCGGTGCTTCCATGCTGTATGCGTTCGACATACACCAGCGCTGGCGATTGATGGCTGGGTATGTTGCTTTGCCAAGAGCCCCCGGCCCCAATGCTTTAGTTGTTGTATCAACTGATAATTCGACTTAGATTCTGGGCCATGATGGCTTTTATCCCATGTAGCTTCTTGCTCGGAATGGGTACTATCTCCGGAAATATCGCCGGCCATACCAAGAAAGTGACAGCTCAAGCCATTATGTTTACCTGTTATTGTTGTGGATGTATGTAGGAGTTTTGATCCCTAACCTAGCTGCAGTTCTCTTGGCTAATTCGCTTTAGGCATCATTGGACCTCAGCTATACACGACTCCTCCCTACAGGCAAGGTCTAAGGGCCAACATTGTCGCTTTGGCTGTCAGCTGGCTTGCTGGTGTCTCCAACATTGTGTATATGCACTTCGAGAACCGTAAAAGAAAGGCATTCCTGGAGGAGAACAGGCATCTTCTAACTGAGGATGATTATCATTTTCGTGATCTTACAGACAAGCAAAACCCTTATGTCTTCAATGTGCTCTAGAGGGAGGATAGGCTATGGGAATATATAAGAAAAGTAAAGTACTTCAGATTTAGTTTACGGTACCACTCACCCCACCTCCACCATTAGCAATGGAAGAGTCACCTATACCATTCTGACTTTCCACGTTTTTATCGGCGTCTTGTCCATCCTTCTTGTCAGACTTCTGATCATCAACTGTTACTTGAACAGGTGTAGGCTCAGGCTTCTTCCTAAACTGGTTCACTGCGAGTAGAATCCCGCTGATGATGCCAAGCCCAAGAGTACCAGCAGCGATCTTGTCCGAGGTTGACATATTGAATTTCCATGCCTTAGACCTTGGGGCTGTCTTTCCTTTCTTACCCACTTTGGGATCCTTGTGCCAGCTCTCCAGGACAAAAATCTTCTCGCTTAACTGTTGCTTATCATATTCAAGAGTCATTGTGATCAGCTCGCGTGATAGCTCAGCTTTAATCACTAACGAAGCTTTTTTTGAGAAACGATGTCTGCCCTTCAGGTCGCTTGGCAGAAGGTCCTGTCAGAAGTCAGTTTATGGTAAGAAGTATGTATGGCGCCTGTTAACATTACCTTTACCCACTTGCTGATATCCCTGACAGGAACCGCACGCTGATTCCATGCTTCTTTATCTGCACTTTTGATAATCAAGCCTGTTGGAGGCGGGTTGGTGACCTTGACAAGTTGCAGGTCGAGAGCTTTAAGTTTTGCAATGTCCACACGACGCTCAATAGTGATTACATGTGGGACTTTGAGCTCATCTCCATGCCTTAAAAACCACTTAATATCGGTTTTGTTTCCCGCTTTCTCAATACCGTATGACGCAACAGCTGGATACACCCAAACTGGATTTCCGTGCAGCTGTCGCAACTCATCATGAACTAAACCTTGGCAGACGGCTATCTCGGCGTCGCGGATTTGAATGACGTTAGGTGGGTTGGCTTTGTGGGATTTAGCGTATACAGCGAACTCCTGTGACAGCTTTGCCATTATATATGCGGAGCTGCCCAAACCCCCTGCTAGAACAACGTACTTGACCATCTGCCCAGAATCTACCTTGTCCATCTTTTCGAACTCCTCCATCTGCAACTTGCATTGGTTCCATATCTTGGAGCACTGTTCGCTAAAAGCATTTTCGAAGAACTCTTCCTTATGTATACTCTCGCCGCGACGTACATCCTGAGCTGACCCTGTGACTCCTTCTTTTATCGTAGATGGATCCGGCAATAGGAGTTGAAATTCAGGCTTCTGAATCTTGCCTCCAACTGCTTTCTGTCCGTAGGTGTGCTTCTGTTGCACATAGACGGGGCTCTGTTCAAGGTGAAGCACTGCTGCATCTAAATAGGAATCCACAACAGCGTCTAGCTGCTGTACATCCACTTTGTCTCGCAGACGCTCCCGGTAGGGATCCATGAGTCTCAGTCGCAGCTTGTCTTTGAACTGGTCGTCTATCTGTGTGGACCCAATGTACTTGCCCTCATCACACACCATCGGCAATAGCTTCGCTTCGCGGCCGGTAAGGTCGACTACTTTGTTGATCGACACATCCGATGTTCCGCCACCAATATCAGCTACCATAATGTAATCCTCACGCTTGGGCAGCGTATACTCAGAGGCGCTGTTGAGATAATGCAGCATGGATGCTTCCGCCTCGTCTAGAGACAACAGGCTGGCTTGGTCGCCCCATGTCTTGTACCCAGCCTCTTCAATGGCGGTAGAAAATTGTTCTTTTGTCTCTTGATCCCAGGTTGTCGGGTAGCTAAAGAGAAATTTGACCTTGGACTCATCCCAAGTTTGCTCAGACAACATGCCTTTCAATTCTTGCTGGAGGTGTTTGTGTAGAGCCTCAAGAAATGTGCAAACACATCGCTTCGCCTCAGTAGCATCAGGGCGATTCGGGCTGTTGAATAGTGGCTTGAATAGCTTGTAAGAATTGAGGTTGGTGATGGACTCGAGCTCCAGATTCAGGACGCCAAAGCCCCACGCCGCCAGATTGCGGCCTTCAAAAGCCACCATCGATGGGACTTTGTCGTAATTCTTGAAACCTACCGCGCAGGTCAGCAAAGCGTGTAATCAGACCAGTTACTCACCTTCAGGCCAGTTTTTAACATGGTAAACCTTGTTCTCTGTAGGATTGGCGTATGCTACAGCTGTCCCTATGAAACAATGAGTATAATACTCTCTGGTAAGCAAGCCTTTTCTGCAGACCTGTTGTTCCGAAGTCGATACCAATTATTAGATCTGGTGATGGGTTGCTCATGGTGACTAGGATGCAATTTTGAGTCAGGAGCTTGGTAATAGAAACAGGCTTTAAGCGTGGAATGTCTTTCAATCATTTGGGGTAGAGTATGGATAATCATTGTCTATTTATATACTCTCACGGCCAGCATGTAAACGGGATGCCATGATCTGATTGTCAGCTGCCTTGCTTTACAATCAAGTCTGATAATAGAGTGCAGCCCTGACCCCGCTCAAAACAACCATAATGTACCCCCTCATTTTAATACCTCACCAGGACCTGTAACGGGCAACCATTGCGTGCCTTCAGCTTGTGCAGTCGCCAAGATTACTTTCTGTACAAGGCCGTAATTGATTGGCTGGAACGGAAATGAGGGTGTAGGAATTCTGGGATATAGCCAATAAAACGTTATAAACAATCCTCAATTGACTGCAATGCTTCACACTAACGGAATGCTGACTGTATCGCCACCTGATTTATGACAAAGTAGCGGGGTCCAGCGAGCTGTAGTCAAGTTCTTACGAGGTCACGGCAAGTAAAGTATAAATATTCTTAAAAAAGCTTATGCCTATTGTTTAGCTGTAAGAAGCATTGCTTTTTAGTATGAGCCTATAGTTACATTTATCACACAGTCTGATCGATGGGCCTATTGTCTGCAGCTGGAAAACATAGTAGAACGACGTCCTAATTGTGATGACATGAGATATGAGAGTCTAGACTATAGCTACTGGAGAGATTGTGAAAACACGGCTCATATGGGTTATGATTGGCGGTGGCGCAGGACAAGATATTTCAGCTCCCTACTTCTAACTCTTAGCTCCAGGATCCGCAAGTGTGAAGCGGCCTTAGCCTTGAAATTAAGCTTAGCAACCCTTTGTCTTGCATATTTCCCTACCCCGCCGCCCTACCTGGCGCTTAATCCATAATGGGACTAATAGCTTGCGAAGCTAACACATAACAATCCAGAGATTACTACAAGCTTAGTCAAGGCCGGGTAGGGATTTCCTAGGCGGGTATTAAGAGGCCAAGATTGCTACTCTGTATCGGGCAATGCTGCGGCCTAGCATATATAATAACCAAGCATAACAGGCTACACTGTTGTTTTCTAACTGTTGGTAGTAACGATAGGGCTTTCTGACTTTGTATTATAGTAGTATACCCTGGCACTAACTGCTAAAAGATTAACACTAAGGGGGATCTTAACTATTTATTAAAGTCTAATATTATAAGATTGGCTTTTTAGCTCCTTACTGTTAACTTTAAGTAATGAAAATTATTATAATTAATAGATAGTAAGTAGTAACTAGCGTAGCTATATTTATTTATACTTATTATAAAGCTTGTTATACTATAGGTCTTACTACCTTGCTATGCTAGGCGCTTTATAAACTTCTATTATATAATTACAGCCTGTTATCTAGTAGCTAATACTTATACTAACCCTAGTATAGCTACTAGTACGTAACCTCTATACTAAATTAACTATTATAATACTAATAAGATATATTCTTATTAAACTATAATAAAATAAAATAATATTTTAATTAACTATTTTAGTACCTTTTTAATTATACTTTTTATAGTATATTTTTATTTAACTTTAATAAAAATATTTATATATTTAGTTTTTTTTCTTATTAATATAATACTACTTAAATATAGCTATAACTTACTAAAGGTATTATATATAAATATTAATATATAGGCTGCCTTAAAATAGTATACCTTTTTAATTTTATAGTTTTAAATTTATAAAAGGAAAGAAAATATTATTTTTACTTATAATTAAGGAAAATACTTTACTTTAAATAATTAAAAATATAAAAAAAAGTAAAATATTATATAAATTACTTTTTTTTACTAAATATAAAAAAGAATATTAAAAAATCCTTTTTTATAAAGTATTAATTTAATAAAAAGTATTATAAATATAATAATTTTTTTAACTTTAATACTATTATATATTTTACTTATTATTAAATTAGCTATAAAAATAAATTATAAATATAAAGTATAAATAAAACTAGTATATAGCTTAAAAATATATAGTATTTTCTTTATATAATAATATAATTACTTTTTATATAATATAATATATAAAATATAATTATAAAAAAAAAAGATTTTACTAAAAGTTAAAGTAATATAACTATACTTATAAGTAAGTTTAATATATAAAGCTTTTAAAATAAGATTTATATTAATATTAATAGTAAAGTTATAGTAATTATTTTTATTTATAAAAAATCCTAATAGTATCCCGTATATTATTTAATAACTAATAAACTAATCTTAGTAAGAAATAAAAAGGCACTAGTATAATATAAGGTAGCTAATAAACTAAATTTAAAGTAACTAATAAACTTTAGTTTATTTATAAAAAGTAATATAATCTTTATAAAAACTAATAAGCTTATAATATTCTAACCTAAGATTATAATTAAATACTTTTTACCTTTAAAAACTATTATATATTATAACCCTAATAGTTACGTTATATATAAGAAAAGTATCTTATAGTTTTTACTAATTAGGTACTATACCTAGAATTAGCCTAATAACCTATATTAAACTAACTAGGATTAAACTAACTAGAATTAAACTAATAGTATTTTAAAACTATATTATTCCAGGACTAATAGTAATTTAATATTATATTATTCCTATATTATAACCCTAGCGGTTCTATTACGTATACCCTATATTTTTTACTAATTAACACGCTACACATAGAGGCAATCAGCGCCAAGACTTTATAATTATAACTAATCCAATAGGATTACTACTAATTAAATAGATAACCTTACTAATTAGGTCAGATTACTACAGGTATATATATACATTTATTTAAGTATTAAATAAAACTTAGCTTACTAGCTATTAATAATACTTCTTTACCTTAATAAGCCTTACCTATACTACTAACTATTAAGAGATATAACTTTAAACTAATATACTTAATATAATGCCTTATATAATCTGTAAATATAAACCTAGTATAGACTAGTTTCCCTATTTAAAATCCTAACTATTATATATTAATAGCTTTTATTTAGAATATATTGTATTTATACTAAGTAATATTATACTATTAAGATATCTAGTAATACTAGCCTAGTACCTCCTTATACTAAAGAACTACCTAGTATAGTAAAAATAATAGCTAAAATCTATTAGCTATATAATACTATCTAGAACCTTTAGATATATGCTAATAAATAAGATATAGTACCTAGAGAAGCTAATCCTATTTAGCACTAGGCAGGATAAGATATTAGTAAAGACCTTAAACTGCCTAGACTAAAACTATTTAAAGGATAAGCTACTAATATAATCCTATTCTTTACCTAAATAAAAGGATATTTTTACTTATTCCTTACTAAACTAGACAGCGCTATAAAGAAGGTACTCTTTACTATACCCCTAATCTAAAGAAACGCTAAGGATTAGTTTAAACCTATCCTTAGGGACTACCTTAAGAATAAAGAAATTATACAGGACTAAGAAACTATTAATATCTTTACTAACTAAAGAAACTTTAAAAGTATACTTAAAGATAATTTTAAAGTAGTTAATAAGAAACGACAGGCAGTAGCTAAAATTATAACCCTTAAATAAACTTACTTATATATAGTTTACTTTACTAAGTTCTAATAGCTTATATCTAAGACAGACTAGGATAATAAAGCTTTAATAGAAATTTATTACTAAGGACTTAAAGATAAAGTTAAGGATAAACTATATAAGGCTAACAGACCTAAGACAGATAACAGAGGTCTAATAGCCTATATTACTATAGCAATTAAAATTAATAAATAATAGTATAAATGCAGATAAAAGAAAGTAAACTATAAATATAGAAATAACTTTAACCCTTACTACCCTAACTAAGGATATAATAATAACTAAGGTAACTCTTATAACTAAGGATAATAATAAGGTAACTATTATAGTAATACCTTATATAAAATACAATTAAGCCTAATAACCCTTAAAGCTACTTAACTAGATAATTACAAATAATAACCGTAAGATATATCTAAGTATAAATATTATAACTATAACTAATTTAGATATATAGTATAATAATATTTATAACTATAAAGGCTATAAGACCCTAATTAAAGTAAGTAAATACTAAGACTAATATAGTAACTTAAACTATAAATAGCCTAAAAAACCTAGACCCTGGGGATAACTTAGAGTAAATATAATATATAGTATAATAGTAACTTAGAAATTAATTAAGTAAAACCAGAACCCTATGCTCTAGGATAAAAAAGGGATAAGAACCTTATTAAGAAAGAATTACCTACCTTAAAAGAACTAAAGCAAAAAAAGCTTTAAAGAAATAAGTAACAGAGCAAGTATTATTATAAGTATATAAAGGACCTAGTAAAATAAAAACATATCTAATAGTAATAATAGAAACAGAGATAAGAAGTAAGGGATAAAGAATTTACTAAGTTTAAAAAATAAATAAAGCTTAGGAAACTATAAACCTTAGGAATAATAAGATAAGGAAGTTTAGTTACCTCTAACTAGGATAAATAAAAATAAACCCTATAAGCTATTAATAATATCCTAATTAGGACTATGCTTTAGGATATAGAGAAAGTATAAAGGAATAAATATAAATCTAGAGATAATATCTATATATAATAATATAAGAAAGATTAAAGTATAGGACATAAAGAAGGCATAGCTAGATAAGCAGTATAGTACCTTTGCTATAGAAATAAGGAAATTAAGTAAAAATAAAAATAAAAGTATAAGCTACTATATAATAAAAGTAAAACTAGAATATACCTAGACTATAAAGATTTCTATATATAAGGAGCTAGAGAATATATAAATACTAATACAATTAGTATAATACTAGTTAAAGCTTACCACACTAATAATGCTATAAACCTATAATATAAGGAAAAAAAGTTTAATTTACATAATAATATATAAACACTTCCTATATATAAATAACACTAAAAGGTATTATAGGTCTTATATAAAAACTATTAGTATAATATATATAAATAAAAGAAACTTAATAATAACTATTTTCTAGTTACGATACCTAGTATACCTAATAACAAACTTTACTTTAAGGAAAAAATAAAAAGATACTTACCTTTTATATAGTATAATAATCTTAGAGTATTAAAACTATAATTTAGCATAGTATACTATTAACAGATCTATAAGAATAAGGATCTCCTAGGTAAAATCTAATAATCTTAATAAATAATTAAAAAAGCAGAAGAAAAGTTTAAAGAAATAACTTAAGGAAAGTATATACCTAAGAAAATAGTATTAATTAATAATACCAGTTTAAAAAATACTAATAAAGTATAATATTAATAAGAGGTAGATAGCTTATATCTAAATAATAATAATAAACTATAGTAAGATAGAGCTAAAGGATAGTACCTAGATAAGGACTAGTAATCTAGACAGTAAATAATAAATAAATAAGATATAGAGTTAGAAGAATACTTATAGTAATAACTATATAATAAAGAATTTACTAATAACTGTACTAATAATAAAGGATATTATAATAGTAACTATAAGAAGGTCTATTGTAATGCTATAGAGAAAGATAAATGCTATCTATAATAGAGCTATAGATAAGCAAGGAGTAATGTCTATAATAAGACGCCAGTGCTCTAGGAATAATATAAATAATAAGTATACTAATTTGCCTAGTACTACTTATTTAAATTAAAGGAAAATAGCTAAGAGCTTAGGTTAATAGTAAAGTATAATAAAACTTTATTAATCTAGAAATAGTTATAAAGCTTAAAATACTATAGAAAAAGAAATTATTACCTTACCTACTAGTAAACGTAGAAAGATAGCTCTTTAACTATAATAATAGTATTGTAGATTAAGAGATTAATTACCTTAAGATTTTTATTAAAAGAAAGAAATAAAGAGTAAATTTTAATATTATACTTCTAGGACAGGATATAGACATTTTCCTAGGTATAATATAGCTTAGATAAGAAAACCTATCTATTAATTAGAGGATTAGCTAGGTTACCTTTCCTAGTAACCTTAATAATAATAAAAAAATAATTATAAAAAATAATAAAAGATCTTAAACCCTAATTACTAAAGAAGGTATAGGTAAGTATAGTATAAAGTAGCTACTACTTCCTAAAGAAGTATAATATAAGTATAAAAAAGGTAAATAAAGTAAGAAATAGATTCTAGGTATTCTTTAATAATAAGACCTATAAAAGGAACTAGGACTAATAATAAGCTAGGACAGATTAGTAAATATACTAGAGGAATACTAAGTATATAATAAACTATTTATAAAAGAACTAAAAATAAGAGTCCCTAAATACAGTTAATAGGACTATAAAATTAACCTTATAGATAATAACTTACTATTCTAGAAGTTATATTTACTTAATAAAGAAAAGTTAAAGGTATAGAAGGACTATATCGATAAGATACTTAAAAAAGGCTATATTAGAGAATTAAGCTTAGCCTCTGTATTATTAATATTCTTTATACTAAAAAAGAATAGAAAACCTAGACCTATTATTAACTACTAACCGGTTAATATATATACTATTAAGGATTAAACCTTACTTCTGCTTATTATAAAACTTAAGAATTAATTATAAGGTAAAAAGATCTTTACTACTTTAAACCTTAAAGGCATATATAATCTAATTTATATTAAAAAAGGAGATAAATAAAAAATAGTATTTAAGACTAGATTTAGACTGTTTAAATATATAGTAATACCTTTTAGTCTTACTAATATATCTGTAACGTTTTAGCAGATAATTAATAGTATACTTTAATAGTACCTTAATATCTTTATAGTCTATTACCTAGATAATATCTTAATCTTCTTAGATAATAAAAAAGAATATAAGGAATATATCTATAAAGTCTTAAAAATATTATAAAATGCTAAGCTACTAGTTAAACTAGAAAAGAGTTACTTTTACGTTATAAAGGTAAACTTCTTAGGATATACTATTATACCTAGAAAAATTAAAATAAAAGAAAAGAAGATCTTTATAGTATTAGAATAGAAAGTACTAAATAATATTAAGGAAATGTAAGCCTTCTTAGGCTTTGCTAATTACTACTAATAATTTATTAAGGATTTTAGTAAGATTATAAATCCTCTAATAGAACTTACTAAGAAAAATAAGACCTTCTAATAGAATAATAAAGCTTAGATAGCCTTTAAATAACTTAAAGAAGCTATTATTAGCAGACCAGTCTTAGCTATCTTTAACCCTAATAAGGAAATTAAACTAAAGATAGATTTATTAAACTATACTTTAAAAAGATAAATTAGTTAATAAGATAATACAGGAAAATTATACCTTATTATATTCTATTTATATAAGCTATATAGAGTAAAGCTTAACTACCTAATCTATAATAAGAAATTCTTAGTAATTATTAACTATTTTAAGGAGTTTAGATACTACCTTATAAAAAGTAAGCACTAGGTTAAGGTCTATACTAACTACTAAAATATCTCCTACTTTACTATAACTTATAAACTTAACTAATAATAATTACACTATGCAGAATACCTATATAAGTTTAACTTTATAATTATTTACTATAAGGGATTAGAAAATAGTAAAGTAAATATAATTAGTTATAAACTGGATTATAATACTAACACTATAAAAGCAAAAGAATAGGTACTAAAAAAGAATAGGAAAGGAGAATTTAGATTTACCTAATAAATATAAACACTAGGATAGATATAGTTAGTAGCTATTAAAGAAATCCTAGGCAAACCTAAAGAATTTATATAAGAATTCTACAGATACCCAGTATATAGACACTAAGGAGTTACTAAGACGCTAAAGAGACTTCTATAGCATAGATATTAAGTTAAGTAACTAATAGTAAAGAAGGTTATTAAGTAATATAATATCTATACTAGAATAAAGGCATAAAGATATAAACCTTACAGAGAATTATAACCTCTTAAAGTTATAAAAGCACTATAAAGCTTAATTATAATAGATTTTATTACTAAATTACTATAGTCAGAAGAACCTTTAACTAGAATCTTTTATAATAGTATTATAGTTATTATTAAAAGACTTATAAAGTTTTTAATCTATATACCCTATAAAGAAGATATAGACGCTAAGAGAATAGCTTATATCTTTTATAACAGGATTATATAAAAATAAGGATTACTAAGAGAAATCCTTATAGACAGAGGCATAACATTTACTAGCAAGTTCTAGTAAGCACTAATGGCCTATATAGGAGTTAACTACAGACTTATAATAGCATTTAGACCTTAAGCAGACAGATAGATAGAATAAATAAACTAAGTAGTAAAATAGTACCTACAGTATTATATTAACTATAAACAGAATAACTAGGTTAAAAAGCTACTATACGCCTAGCTAGCCTACAATACTGCCTATAATAAAAGTACTAAACTTATACTATTAAACACTAACTTCAGCTATATACTAAAAGCATACTATAACACATAACAAACCAAAATCATTAATCCTATAGCTATAATTAAAAGTAAAGACCTAAAAAATATATATAATAAACTCTAAATAAAGTTAGAATTTATTAACAAATAAATATAACAGTACTATAATTCCAAAAGGTTAAAAGGACTAACCTTTAAGAAAGGAGATATAGTATACCTATCCACCAAAAATATTATTACAAAATAACCAAGTTATAAGCTTAATTTTAAGTATATTAGACCCTATAAAATTATCAGAAAGATCTCTAAAAATAACTATAAACTAGACCTGCTAATAAAAGTCAGGCTCCATAAAGTCTTTTATATTACATTACTTAAATTAGCAGCTAATACAATATATATTAAGATTAGCAATAAACTAGAAAAAATTAACAAACCAGAACTTTATAAAGTAAAAGCAATTAAAGAAATATAAATAAAGAATAATAAAAAAGAATACTTAGTAAAATAAAAAAACTACCTAAAAAGCAAAAATATATAAAAACTACTAAAATACCTTACTAGTGCTTAATAACTCCTAATAAGTTTCTACCAGAAAAATTAAAAAAAGTACCTAAACCTAGAGAATCCTACTTAAACTGCTTCGTAACTACAGACTAATCCTAGAAAGAACTATTAATTATAGTACCTTCTAGAGCAGCCTATTTATCCTACTTAGTATACTTAAGTTTATCTATAGAACTAAGACTACGCTAAATTATATTAAGACCTTTTACTTCTACCTAGCAATGCTAATGCTATAAATAGGTAATCTTAGTAAACTAAGCAGTTATTACCTAATAAATATAAGAGGACTTAGCTTAAAAAGTAATAAGTGTATCCTTAGCAGTCTCCTCTTTACGCTTAAGATAATATTTCTTATTAATAATTTTTTAAGCTAATATTATATTAGCATACCTATAAAAACCATTTTATATTAAGAAACTTACTAGCAGCTATAAATAAGCCATAACCATTACATAAGGTCCTAGACTTTATGCAGAGCTTATAACAGTTTAATTTTACAGAATTAAAGATATAAAACCCTTCTATCTTATAATAAATACAGTTAAAACAAGGCATAATCAGATTACTAAATGCTATAATAAGGATATAAAGCAATTTATAATTTTTAGTAAAAGTTTTCTTATTTTTAAATATATAGTTAAACATCTTAAAGAAGATTATAGAGTTAAGATTAAACTTACTAGGAATAACTAACAGACAGATATATTAGCCAGGCCTTAAGGATAAGGCCTAAGGAAGGGAGAAAATCGTATTATAACCCTAGCAGTTCTATTACATACACCCTATATTTTTTACTAATTAACATACTATATATAGAGGCAATTAGCACTAAGACTTTATAATTATAACTAATCTAACAGGATTACTACTAATCAAACAGATAACCTTACTAATTAGGTTAGATTACTACAGGTATATATATATATTTATTTAAGCATTAGATAGAACTTAGCTTACTAGCTATTAATAATACTTCTTTACCTTAATAAGCCTTACCTGCACTACTAACTATTAAGAGATATAACTTTAAACTAATATACTTAGTATAATGCCTTATATAATCTGTAAATATAAACCTAGTATAGACTAGTTTCCCTGTTTAAAATCCTAACCGTTATATCCTACTTAATAATCCTATTATATATATATATTTACTTAGTATTAAATAGAACTTAGCTTACTAGCTATTAATAATACTTTTTTATATTAACTAAGCCTAATATATATTAATTTACTATTAAAAGCTATAATACTTTAATAATACTTAGTATATACCTTATAAAATCTACTAATAATAAACCTAAGTATAGCTTAGTTTAATATAGTTAAATCTAACTATTATATATTAATAGCTTTTATTTAGACTGTACTACATAATACTAAGTAATACTTATATAATAGCTATACCTATTAACCCTATTTAGTAATAAGCTATTTCTAATAATAATTCTATTTTTATTAATAATTATTTACCTATAGATTAGAATATAAATAATAAGAACTTATTAAATAGCTCTAAGGATTTAAAGGTTAGGAAACTTTATAACTAGCTTATAGAAATTACTAATAACCTTAATAAAATATATTAATTCTTAAAAAAAAAATAGTTACTTTTTAGGTAATATAAGCTAATATAAACTAAAAGAATATCTAGGAATTTTATAACCTTACTATTACTATAGCTATAAGTAAAGATACTAAAGAAATACTTAAGCCTAACCTGCCTAATATTATAACCTAACACTATCTAATATATATAAAGTAGTATACCTTACTTTTTCCTTTAATAAGTACTTACCTACCCTGTATAAGTTAAATATATACTATTTAACTTATATATAAAAACGTTAAGAATAGTAATAAATAGAGTTAAACTAACTCTATTTAATATATATATTACTTAAATATATATATATATTTATTTAGTATTAAATAGAACTTAGCTTACTAGCTATTAATATAACTTTTTTATATTAACTAAGCCTAATATATATTAATTTACTATTAAAAGATATAATACTTTAATAATACTTAGTATATACCCTATATAATCTATTAATAATAAACCTAAGTATAGCTTAGTTTAATATAGTTAGACTATACTATTATATATTAATAGCTTTTATTTAGACTATACTATATAATACTAAGTAATACTTATATAATAGTATTTATAACCTTAAGCTAAGCCTTTACCTTAGAATATAACTAGTATTTAAGTATACTTAAAACTCCTTAGCCTTTTATAGACCTTTTAATAAATACTAATAAGGAAAAAGAAAAGGATATTACTCTAGCTTACCTAAGTATTTATAAGGATAAAGTTAAGAAACTTAAGAAATAATTCTATAAACTTAGTAAGGATTATAATAACTTACTAGATAATACTAAATAGAACTTATAAGTTATAAAAAAGAAAATTAGGGATTTTAAAAAGTAAGTAAACCTGCTATTAGCCTATACCGATAAAATTAATATAAAAGCTTTAAATAGTAAAAAACTTTATTAAAAGTCTATTAAATATATAAGCTTACTTACTATTACTAGTAAAGACTTAGGGAAAATCCTTAAACTATAATAGCTAGAACTATATAATAAAGACCTTAAAAAATTATAAAAGTTCTTAACTAGCCTATAAAGTTATTACCTATATTACCCTATTTAGTTTACTATAAATAAACTTAAAATATAATATACTATAGGATTCCTTAAAGATAAAGCTAGATAACTATTTAAACCTATTATCTAAAAGTATATTAATAAACTATATAAAGAATAATAAGAAATAACTAAATAAGTTTATAAAAAATATAAAAACTTTAAAGTAAAGCTATACTATATATATAGAATAATAAATAAAAAAAAATAAATAAAAATAAAAGTTTATTAACTTAAATAAAAAGGATTAGCTTTTATTTACTTAATTAAGTACTGCTATTAAGTATTTAGACTAAACTAGAATAAAGAAGTATATATAGTATAAATCTATTTAGGACTTAAGGAAAAAGTTAAAAATACTTTAGTTAATATCTAACTTAAGCTAAAGAACTTAAATAAGCTTATAATTATTATAGTTAAAATTAATAATTAGTAATATAAATAATAATATAAGAAATAAGCTATAAAGAATAAAAGATTATATAATTTTAAGTAAAATAAAAATAATATTAATTAAGGAAAATAAAGAAATATTAATACTTCCTATAGAACTAATATAAGATTAATAACTATTAAAATAATTAAGAAAAATAAGTTTAAGATTACTTACTAGAACTATAGTAAGAAGGAATACTTTAATTAAGAATATAAAAACCTTATTAAAACTAACTAAAAGTATAAACTAATATTAAAAAGAAAGACTATTAGTATTATTAGGAAAGATAATAATAAACTATAAATAGTAATTAAAACTATTAATATAACCAGGTTAGGATATAATAGGTTAGGAGTAGATTACTTTACTTTTATATATAACTTATTTCTTAGTAAGGAGTAAATACTTAATAAGTACTACCTAGATATACCTAAAGATAAATAACCTATCCTAGGATACTTAGCCTTAATATTAAAAATACTATATCTTAAAACTAAAGAAAAAATAAAAAAATAATAAAATTAGTAAAAAAGAAAGCTATATAAGAAAAATAAACTAAATAATAGTATTAAACTTAAATAGATACTAGTCCTAGAACTAGAGAAGGTTAAAGTAACTAGAAAAATTATTACTATAGTAAAAAAGAAAAAGGAAGTTAACCCTAATTTAGATAATAAACCTAGTATATAAGAATTTAACTATAAGCTTAATAATATACTAAACTAGATATTTATAAAAACAGAAATGCCTATAGAAATCTAAGATAGAATTATCTAACTAAGTATCTATATAAGTATAATCCTTACTAAAACTATAATAACCTTTACTCCTAGGCGTTTTAAGGTAGGGGTTAGGCTTAGGTTATAGCGTTAGGATAGATAATAAAAGGGAGGTAAAAGGTAAGTAAATATTAATAGAGTAAAAAGTAAATAGCCTTAGAGGTTTATATAAAGTAAGTAAAACCTAAAGTTTTTAACCCTAGGGTATAAACTAAGGTTATTATTTAGGGAAGGTAGCCTATACATTTTAACCCTAGGGTATAAATTGACGACTACTAAGTTAAGTCTTTAAGTAAACGTATTATATTATTTATATAATATAATATAATATGTTTATACCCTAGGGTATAAAATCTAAAGTTACTAATTTGTAATTAAGGTAACTTATATAATATTTCCTATTATTATATACTATATACTATAAGATCTTAGGATATATTATTATTGTATAATTATTACTTAATATAACTGCAGTAAAATGCTTTTTCCTAAGTAGTATAGTAGGCTTTACTCCTTTGCATAGCTATAAGGAATTATAAATATAATTATAATCTAATAAAAACAAGCTATATATATATAGCAGCATTACTATTAGTAATTACTAATATTATTACTAAGGTTAATATCCTTTATAAGGAGATAACTAGAATAGTAAGAGTTAGTACTATCTAATACTCTTACTAGGCAGGTAAGGGAAGTGGACTTATTTATAAATTTTTAGATAATAATAAGGAAGAAGTACCCTACTTAAAGCAAGTCTAGGTTTAGCTTACCCTATATACTATTAGTAATCCTCTGTTTTATATATTTATTATATATATAAGATAAAAAGGTATATAAGAATAAACGTATATAGCTAACTTTAGTAGTAAAAGATTTTTATTTACTTAAGTTAAAGTATATAGAAAAAGGATAGGATAAAGTAATATAAAATATTTAACTATATCTTTAGGAAATAGTAAACCTAATATTAAACTAAATAGATAATAAAAGCATTATTAGCATAGATCTTAACGTATTATAAATAACCGAAATAAGGGTAGCTTAACTAAGATTATGTATTTATTTCTAGCTATTTTAAGTTAAGTCTAGCTTTTATTTTATTTTTAAGTTTATAGTTAAACCTAAAAGACCTTTTAATCCTAGCTAACCTTACTTTAGGTAATAATTATAACTAGCTTATATATCTATCTCTCTATATCTATTTATATTTATTACTAGAATAAGGCCTTACCTTCCTTTATATCCTGTTTTATAAGATCTGTTAGTTTATTTTAATAGGATACTAAGTTCTAAGTTAAGCAAGACTTATTTTTAGGCTATTTCTAGATAGCAAAGCAATTACTAAAAAACTCTATTAACCGCTTAATAGTAATAGATATATCTGTAATAGTTTAATGCATTTCTATATTACTACTATTAGGCAGTCCCTCTCTATAAAGCACTAATATAATCTCCTCTATATTAATTATTAAAAAGAGCTCCTCTAAATACTTCTAGGTTTATCTTACTATAATACCTCTGCTAGGTTAAATATAGCTAGGATCTATATTATCCTCCTTATTGCTAATACTATTATAAGGATAGAACAGGTTATTATTATTATTATTTTCCACATTGTAGCTATTATATAGGCCTGTCTTAATAATAAGACATTAAACTAGTAAGGTAATAGGCTATACTATACTAAAATTATACTAATTATACTAAAACTTATATAGCTAATATAATCTTACCTAGAACTTGTTCTTACTATAGTATACCTTATAAGCCTTTTTTATTATCTGCTTCCCTGTTTTATCTTTACCTATAAATAGCTACTAAAGCAGCAGAACCTCCTTAGCAATCTGTAAATTTATTATATTATTATTATTACCTTCCTTAATAATAACTAGCTAAGACTAAACAAGGTATTAGCTAAATATAGACTTATATTATATTAAAGGTAGCTGTAAGAATTCCGCTATAGTCTAGTCCTAAAGTATTCTGCAGACTGCTATAAACTTATTTATAAAGAGCGCTATATTATTATTATTACCTAGCCTGCCTATTATAAATAATACTATAAAGGTTAATATAGAGTATTTAAAGTTATTTAGGTTAAAACCTGGGGTTAAAAGATACTTATAAGAGAAGGAGGGAAAAAGGGAAGGATAATAATTAAACTCTCTTATTATATTAATATGTAGTTAGCTTACTGATAACACTTAATTTACATAAGAGTCTTAGCCCAGTTTAGTAAGGATTAGTCTGATTGCAGTCCCTATAACAGATAAATAATCCCTGTAAAGTATTTAACTAATGTTATAGTCTTCCCCCTCTTAATTCTAGGCAAGATTTAAGTAACTTTTTCTATACTTAAAATATATATATATTATTTAAGACTACTAAGATTATTAAAACTCTGGTCTCTGTATATTTCTAGACTAAATTATTTATATAGTAGGAATTCTACTAGGACTAAGATAGTTTTATTATTACCTATTTATCTAGTGTGTGTATAAGGGGCTAGTAACTAGGATAAGATAGTAATATTATTATTATTAGTAGTTACTAAGGCTAAATAGCTAAATAAAAGGGAAAGAGTAGATAATAAAGCAGATAAGTATAATAAAAAAGAAGAAAAGAAGATCTGCTTTAAAGATAAGGACTCTGTCTAGGAGTAAGTATAAAAATATTAAATCCTAATAGCTTATATACCTACTAATGCTCTGACCTTTATATAGAGCTTAGGAAAGAATAGGTAATTAGATATAAAGTACATAAAAACCCTCTATACTATTTTTATATAGAGCAGGCTAAACTAAAAGGTAAAAGAGAATTATTTACTAATCCTTTATAGTTAAGCTAATATATTAAGGATAATAAAGTATCTCTAGTAATAAGATCGGTTAATTAACCCTAAGGCCCCTGAAAAATTACCTTTCTTTAATAAATAGCTTTTAGTTAATTGAGAGAGCTTAGTAAAGGTTATAGCTAGATAGTATTGCATTAAGGCGCTTAAGGCATATATATAGAAAACAGGCATTAATAAGAAAGAGCTATAGTAAACTTGCAAATTCTATAATAAGGGTAAGTTCTATTATTAGCTATATTATAATAGAACCCCTTTTTAGTAAGGGGTCTAGACCTAGTATTTTAATTTAGCTAATTATATGTAAATAGATACCCTATTACTAAACTTAAATCTTAAACTTTAGGTTAACTAACAGGATCCAGGTATAGCTAATAGCTATGGCTAGGTCTAGGTGTAAGTTATTATAGTATTAAGCTAAGACTCTAAACTGTTTAGCAGGATAGCTATTTAAGTTAAAGACTAGATAACTAATATCCTGTAACTAGGCAGTAATAAATAATTTCCTATCTGCTGCCTGGCTATAATATAAAGAAATAAGAGATAGAAGGAAATAGCTATGTGCTAGTGTAAGATGTCTATTAGTAGAGCTACCTTTAAAATCTTAATATAGGACTGGATAATTAGTTATAGAATTGATAATATAAGTAAAACAGGACTAGTAATAATTAGTCTTATTAACTAATAAAAGCTATGTATATAGTACTGGTTTACTATATTCTGCAGTGTATTATAGATACTATCTTAACTTTCTAGTAATGTAACTAATAAAGTAAAGCTAGCAGACTAGAAAAAGATATTAAAGTTCCTTAGCCTAATCTGTATAAATAATTAAGTCTAGATACTTTCCTACCTGCCTTTATTATTATTATTATTATTAGCTATAACTTAAAGCACTAAATATTAACTTAGCTTCCTTACTGTAATAAATAATATAAGATATAAAGAGATTTATAGCAGGATTTTTATAACCTCCTGGTTATAGTTTATTAATATTTACTATATTATAAGCCTAAGTAAAGATAATAAGAAGGTACTATTTTAGGTTATAAACTATGTTATTATATAGTTAAATGCTACTCTTACTATAATCTCTAATTAACGTAATAATAATAAGCTGCCTTTATAGGCTAATATAGTAGCTATATTAAACTAATACTTTAATTAAGATATCTATAAGGTAAAGAAAAGACTTAGTATTTTTATATAGGAGCTAGACTACTATTATTAAAGCTTAGTATTTAAGGTAGTGTTTATAATCTTATAATATAAAGTCCTTGATTTTATCCTTTAATGTCTTAGTAACTTTAAAAGTCTGTTAGTTAAGCTATATTTAGAGTAAGTACCTAGATAGGTTAATAGCGCTTAATACGTAAAGCGCTTTATATATAAGATATAGAGTAAAGTGCTAGTAATGGTTTAGTAGTAAGTTAGGCATGATTTTTCTTTAGAATAGATAAAGCAGCCTTATAGTAATTATATCCTTTATAGCTAAGCTTATAGTGCTAATATAATATCTTTTTGCTTTATTTACCTTATCCTAACTAAATTATTAGGGGATTATATTAGAGATAATTTAGAGCTTAAAGCTAATTTAGCTTTTATTATAATAAAAAAGCTTAGGAATAAAGCCTTTAAGGCTATACTAAGTTAATAGCTTACTTAGTATTAGTACTAATAGTATTTAGATATAGTAGTAATAGTAACTAGACTAAGAATTTTCCCTAACCTATATAAGGAATAAGTAGTTCTAGTATAGGAAAAAATAAAGAAAATAGGCTATAATAATAGTAACCTTATTATTAACTATAACTCTAAACCTAACTCTTTTAACTTTTTCTATAACCCTAACCTTAACTCTGGTAAGGTTACATTATAGCTAAAAAGCCTCTAAGATATTAAAATTATTTAAAACCTGCTATTAGTACTTATAAGAGCTAAGTTAAAGATAGGTAAGGAGTAATATCCTCTTAGTAAGCTATAGTAATATTATTTACTAAAGTTAAGGCTACTAGGGTAATAATATATATTAGGGGAGTTAGATATAAGGAGGTTATAAGTAAGCACTTTTCTGTCTTTAAAGTATTTTAAATTAGGGGAAAGTAATAAAATAATAATAATAAGTACTATATCTTTATAGCCTACTGTTTTTATACCAGGATGAGCTAGAGTTCCTAAGGCTTTATTGTTATTTTCTTTATTTTCTATTTATATAGCGTAAAAAAAGCCTATGTAGTTACGCGGAGTTAAGGCGAATTAGTACTATAATAAGAACGCGTGTTAGTTTAATAAAGAAGCTTAGCGATCATAACCTGCCTGCGTCATTAGCGTAATAGGGTTAGGGTTAGGGTTAGGGTTAGGGTTAGGGTTAGGGTTAGGGTTAGGGTTAGGGTTAGGGTTAGGGTTAGGGTTAGGGTTAGGGTTAGGGTTAGGGTTA